>JBAMAX010004317.1:0-441645 GCA_037043745.1 Chymomyza amoena
ATGAAAAGTGGGTCACTTACGACAACGTGAAGCGTAAAAGGTCGTGGTCGAAAAGCGGGGAAGCTGCCCAGACGGTGGCCGAGCCTGGATTGACGGCCAGGAAGGTTCTTCTGTGTGTTTGGTGGGATTGGCAGGGAATCACCCACTATGAGCTGCTCCCCTATGGCCAAACGCTCAATTCGGACCTGTACTGCCAACAACTGGACCTCTTGAATGCAGCACTCATGCAGAAGAGGCCATCTTTGATCAACAGAGGCCGAATTGTCTTCCATCAGGACAACGCCAGGCCACACACATCTTTGGTGACGTGCCAGAAGCTCCGGGAGCTCGGATGGGAGGTTCTTTTGCATCCACCGTATAGTCCGGATCTCGCACCAAGTGATTACCACCTATTTCTGTCCATGACGAACGCGCTTGGTAATCGGAAGTTGTCCACAAGAGAGTCCTGTGAAAATTGGCTCTCCGAGTTTTTTGACAATAGGGAAGCGAGCTTCTATAAGAGGGGCATTATGAAGTTGGCATCTCGTTGGGAACACGTCATCGAACAAAACGGCGCATATTTGACTTAAATCGCATTATTATAACCAATTTTATGAACAATTGAAAATTCAATAAAAATACCGCAAGACTTTTTTGACAACCTTATATTAAATTTATTACCACTTTTAGCCACTCATTGTCATTGTTACCAACCAGCACTTCAAGTGTGTTAAGAGCACAAATCCATTCAACAAATACGATAAGATACTCTGGGTCAACCCACACTTGTTAACATTTGTATATCGTGGTAAGTGACATTGCGTATACGTCCTGTCAGCCACCCTGAACTTCTATCTCGACATGCATGCACATGTTCACAATTTCTCGTTGCTTTCATCATAAATCGGTGCACTTTATGGTCAACGTTTAGCTTGGACATGTTTCCAGATAGAGTTCCCTGGTGAAACGCCATTGACTCGTTTCAGCTCGAATGCACTCGAATGCTTATCGAGCTTGGCTATTGGAAGTGAGTGCATTTGGCTCTTATGTGTTTGTTTGCATGGGGGTAACACATGGAGCAAAAAACAAGTAAATATGCAAATATTTATTGTGCTCATATGCACATGGTCTCCACTGTATGTTTGCATAAAAATGGAATATTAAATCTAAGAAAATGGAAAAAAGCTAAAAAAATATATGATATTTTTTGTGTATATAACTGGGAAATTGCATTTAAGGTTGATCAAATTAAATTTATTCAAACGTGTATTTTGTGGTATTTATCACATGCAGGTTAATATTAAGTATACGCACTAGTGAATGTTGAACAAATATTTGGCTCAAATTTGGAAACAAATGCAGTTGCTTAAAATATTTTATTTACTTGTTTATTTAATTTATAATAAAAGCTATAAACTAGTCTAGAACTTAACAGTGGTGGCTTTGCAGGCTTTTAGCTGGAATATTCATATTTTAAGCGAATTTTTAAACTTCAACAAAAATCGATTTTTGTCGTGAATGTCTAGCCAAGTGGCTTAAAAAGCAAACCAGCCAGCAGTAGTTAAGCCCTCAGAAGACCACCAAGAGATAAGAGATTAACGAAACGTGGGTAGAATATATATAGGGCCCGAAACGTGAGTAAGATATGATATATTGGGTTGCCCAAAAAGTAATTGCGGATTTTTCATATAGTCGGCGTTTATAATTTTTTTAACAGCTTGTGACTATTTAATTGTATTTTTTCTTTTGACATTTATTAGCTGTAACTATTAGCTTGCTTTAGGAAAAAGTGCGCGTAATTTTGTTCACATTTGTTTGTTTGCGCCCTTTTTAATATGGAGTCCACAAAAGAGCATTTCCGTCATATTTTATATTATTATTTCCGTAAAGGAAAAAACGCAGAGCAGGTTGCTTAAAAGTTACGTGATGTGTATGGTGATAAAGCCTTAAAAGAAAGACAGTGTCAAAATTGGTTTCGCAAATTCCGTTCTGGAGATTTTTCACTTAAAGATGAGCCACGTTCAGGTCGGCCAAATGAAGTTGATGATGACCAAATCAAAGCATTAATCGAATTGGATCGTCATGTAACTGAGCGTGAGATAGGAGAGAAGTTAAATATGCCAAAATCAACCGTTCATTATCACATAAAAAGTCTTGGACTGGTGAAAAAGCTTGATATTTGGGTACCACATGAATTGAAAGAAATTCATTTAACAAACCGAATCAACGCTTGTGATATGCATCTTAAATGCAATGAATTCGATCCGTTCTTAAAGCGAATCATAACTGGAGATGAAAAATGGATTGTTTACAATAACGTTAATCGAAAACGATTATGGTCCAAGCATGGTGAACCAGCTCAAACCACTTCAAAGGCTGATATCCACCAAAAGAAGGTTATGCTGTCTGTTTGGTGGGATTGGAAGGGTGTGGTATATTTTGAGCTGCTTCCAAGGAACCAAACGATTAATTCGGATGTTTACTGTCAACAACTGGACAAATTGAACGCAGCCATCAACGAGAAACGGCCAGAATTGATCAATCGTAAAGGTGTCATATTCCATCAGGACAACGCCAGACCACACACATCTTTGATGACCCGGCAAAAACTGAGAGAGCTTGGCTGGGAAGTTTTGATGCATCCACCATATAGCCCTGACCTTGCACCATCAGACTACCATTTATTTCGATCTTTGCAGAACTCCTTAAATGGTAAAACTTTCCGCAATGATGAGGCTATAAAATCGCACTTGGTTCAGTTTTTTGCAGATAAAGGCCAGAAGTTCTATGAGCGTGGAATACAAAATTTGCCGGGAAGATGGCAAAAGGTTATCGAACAAAATGGAAATTATATATTTGATTAAAGTTCATTCCAAGTTTTATTAAAAATGCATTTACTTTCTTTTAAAAAATCCGCAAATACTTTTTGGGCAACCCAATATTTAAAAATTTGTATCAAGTTTATACAATAATTTAAAAAAGAAATTAGGGCTTTTAATAAGCTTTCACGTATTTCGAAAACAAAGCAAAAAGTCATCTGAACTTAAAAAATGTTAAGCTGAAAGTATATCAAGTATTTTAATGTTATAAATTCGATAGAGGTCTTTAAGCACTAAATTAAAATAGAAATATAAACAGATAAATGATCCCAAATAACTTAAAAAAATAAAGCTCTAAAAGACAAATATAAAATTAAAATAATTAATAAAACTAAAAAATAATCTTTGTACCAAATTTCAATGGATCAAAGTATAAAAATTGTTTAAAAAATTATAAAGAATACGATTTCTTTTATAAAAATAGCAACTTTTGCGTTTGTAAATGCAAGTACCAAAAATGTAGCATACTTTTGGGCAGCGCAATTAAAACTCCAAAGCGCTCACAGTGTGCCAAAAATGCTTGTTTGTTTCATATTTCAATGGATCAAAGTATACAAAAAACCAAAAAATGCTAAATAATACGACTTCCTTTATTAAAATCGTCAAATATAAACTTTGTAAGCTTAAATACCATTTGAAAAACAACAAAAAAAATCAAATTTGCATTCAAATTGCAACTTTTGCGTTTGCAAGCGCAAACAAAAAAATTTAGCATACTTTTGGGCTGGGCAATTAAAGCTCCAAAGTGCTCACAGCACATAAAACCGAGCATTTATTTGAGCAATACTCGCATATATGTGTGTTTGTGTTTACATATGTGTGTGTAGCCATGTGTGTGTTTTGGGATTTTATGAAATTGGCCAAGTGCCAAAACTGACTGACCCCACCAACTGCCAGAAAAAACCAATTAAATTCCGGCTCAAGCGAACTGGAACTGAAACGTTAAAGCTTGCACGCATCCAATGAAGCGTAAAGCTCACACACACACACACAATCACACAACAACAATATCCAAAGCAATTAAAATATTTTGTTTAGGTTGAATGTTTATCGATAAACATATTTCATTCAAAATGTAAGCCATACAAAAAGTTAATTGCAACACTTATGGTAATTTTTTTTCGTTCTTTCTTGTTTTGCAGCGCAGCGCCATTTTGAATGCAGCGTTTAAATAATTCTAACGATAACAACAACAACAACGATGAGTGAACAACGCGGCTACAACAACAACAACAGCTACAACAATACGGACACTATCAGCACAACGGCCATAGCCGAAAGTGCGGCTGAAAATGGTCCGGATCAGGATGCCTTGCGTGCGGCCTGCATGGAACGTGTTAACAGCAACAAACCGCTGATTGGTAAGTGGCATAGAATAAGGGGTCAAAATATATGAAGCTGATGATAATTGTTAAATTTGAGGTCTAGGATTCTATAATTTTCCCTTATGCATTCCAAATTTGTAGGATTTTTTAAAGCCTGTCTTGCAAAATTTGGAATTATTAGCTACTTTTAGCCCATTTTCTGTCTTTGTAACATATCATCATGAAAGTAAAAAATTCTTTAATTATGGTTTAGTCATCCAAGACTTTTCAAATTGTCGAGCAATGCACCATCGTTGCGTATACGTAACATAATGTCACGGCCTTCCTAGGTAATGGAAAATTAAAAAAATTTACTAACATCTTATTTAAAGCGAATGTTACGCAATTGTTACGCTCTGCATTGATTTCGTTCCAAAAAACAAATGTTTTTTCCCGAAAGCAGTGAAATTTGTTTAAGAAATTAACAATTAATTTTATGAACTTTTGATTCTTATTAAATTACATTTAACTTAAGGTTTCTTAATTTGAAATTCAAATTCATATATTACATTTTCCGGCCCGTAGGCTTTTACCAATATATATATGTAGAATTCCGTGACTGAACACTGGGAGGGGCATGGAGATCTCTATTAATAACTGTTCAAACAGAACAGGGATCTTCAAAAAAATTAAATCAAAAAATTTTTTTTTAAACCAAGTAGGATTCCTTATATTGAAGCTTCATCTATGACATTTATATGTAAGAAAGGATGTCCAATAAAAGTTTACAACGACTGGCATACTATAATTTTCCAAAAAAAATTCCAAAATGATGCCAAATACATAATCTGGTCGGTCAATTAATATTTCCACGACGCAATGTTAAACATTTCTCAAAAAATTATGCATCCCAATTGAAATCTTGGCAAGCTACAGGTCCTTTTTTTAAAAAATCCAAATTAATTTCATTCAGTTAACGTCGAATGATATCCAACCTATTGATAGTTTAAGTGTTACCAAACTCATACTCTAAAAAATAACTTCACACCTCTCTGCCAAAATTCACGCCACGCAGTCACATCCTTAAGGATTTAGCAGATTTTCGAGAAGATCTTCACAAGGATTCTTGTTAGCCCAGAAGCGACTATTTTATTGCCTTCATCGCTGAATATGCTTTTCGGCTATCTTCCGGTTAAAATTTAATGATTTTTTACCATTTTTGGAATAATATCAGACTTTCACCCCAACAAAAGAAATCAGAAAACCAAAATGGCTGACCTTTAAAAATTACGTCTACTTTACTCAGCCTGTCTTGGACCATCGCAAATTTTTAACCTTAAAATTATAAAAAAAGAAAAAGTAATTATGGCGCCCTCTACCGCCCAAAACATTATCTTTTGGGTACACCTTCCAATACAAATAAAATACGAAATTCAATTTTTAACATTTTTAACCTAGAAAGTATTTTTATTTGACTTATAGAATTCCAGATAAATACGCCGACACAAATGCGTAAATAACTTCACAGGGTGATTCCTAATTGATTTTAAACTTATTAGGAGGTCCTTAAAACAACAAGCAAGCTCCAGTTTGAAACTTTTTCTCTAGATCAAGCTCTTTTTTCGTCTATTGTTTCAGTACTAAAATCCAAGTCCGAAATACTTATAAGGGTTATTTATATCCTACAGAAACTAGATCCAAAAATCCTATAACTGCTTGAATATTCAATTATTGGTCACTTTACAAAAGGATTAAGAGTCCTTTCATCGCAAGAAATTAATTTAAATAAGATAAGGATCTTCTGTAAGTTTTTCTCTACGAAAGGAAGTCACTTAGTTTTGAAGCATTAAAGAATTTCGATTTCTATGAATTTTTTAATTTTCCAGTCTATTTTTAAAATTTGTAAGTAAGGCTTAAAGGATTTAGAATTCTTTCATCCCAAGAAGTGGAATTAAAAAAGATACAGAGCCCCTCTAGCATCCTCTCTATGAATTAAAGCATTAGGAATTTCGATTCCTATGAACTTTTTAATTTTCGAGTCTATTTGTGAAGCTTCTAAGTATGGCTTTAAGGATTAAGAATCCTTTCATCCCAAGAAATTGAATTAAATAAGAAGTCACACAAGTAATGAAGTCACTCAGTATTGAAGCATTAAGAAATTTCGATTTCCTATGAATTTTGTAATTTTCGAGTCTATTTTTAAATCTTGTAAATCTTTACGGACTTACAATCCTTTCATCCCAAGAAATATAATTTAATAAGATACAGAGCCCCCCAAGGATTCTCTATATGAATTGAAGTATTAAGGAATATCGATTCCTATGAATTTTTTAATTTTCGGGTCTATTTGTGAAGCTTGTAAGCAAGGCTTTAAGGATTTAAAATCCTTTCATCTCAAGAAATGGAATTAAATAAGATAAAGAACTCCTCTTGGATCCTCTCTAGGAATTGAACACTTTTTAAATTCCGATTTCTATGAATTTTTTAATTTCCGAGTCTACTTTAAAAGTTTTAAGGTAAGGCTTTAACAGAATACGTTTTATTGGATCTTATTGTTATAAGACCATCTTATCAAAATAATATTCTTTGTGTATTATATAATATACATTTTTTCATATATATAAAAACAAATTAAGAGGTGGCTTTTATCTTAAAACAAGCTGAAAACTAGGAATTTAAAAATGTTAACAATTCTGTTATTACAGAAATCGAAATAATAAAAAATTTATAAATTCCTCATATTTGTGAAAAAAAAAACGCCCTTTATCTCGGAATAGTATTATTTTTTAATTTATTTTTCATTAAAAAATACTTAGATAGGCGATACTTATTTCAAACTTAGCTTCAAACTTGAAACATTAAAATGTTTTACGAAGATCAAAATAATAAAAAATTTCTAAATTTAAAAAATTAATATTTTTGCAATAACGCTTTTAATCTCGAAATTGTATTAATTTTTATTTTATTTATTATAAAAAGAAGCATTGAGATAAGCTGAATTTTAAACTAAGCTTACATCTCGAATTATTTAAATGTTTTATGAAGATCGAAGTAATAAAAAAATTTGTAAATTCCAAATGCTGAATTTTTTTATACCCTGTACCGTATGGTCCAAGGGTATATTAAGTTTGTGCAAGCCGAAAATGTATGTAACATATAGAAGGAGACGTCGGAGACACCCCAAAGTTACCTAAAATATGATCAGGGTGAATAGAGAAGTCGATATACCCATGTCCGTCTGTCCGTCTGTCCGTCTGTCCGTCCGTCTGTCCGTCTGTCCGTCCGTCCGTCCGTGTGAACGCCTAGATCTCAGAGATGGTAAGAGCTAGAGTTACCAAACTTTCACATTAGATCCTATATTATTCCATAGGAGGCAAGTTTATTTTATTTTTTTGATATCGGGGATAAATTATATAGCTCCCATGGGGGTGTTTGAGACGACCTCGAAAAAAAAAAGCGTTTTAGATGAATAATTCGTTTGTTTATGAAGATATCGTAACGAAATTTGGCAATCGAAAGTTTTTTATAGTTCCCAATCACTGTACCAAATTTGATCAAAATCGGTTGACTATATCATATAGCTCCCATAGGACCGATCGGCCAAAATAACTTTTTTAAAGAAAAATTGGCTATATTTCGTTTTTTAATAAAGATATCTTAACCAGATTTGGCGTTTGGAAATTTTTTAGACCACTTAAGCAATGTGCCAAATTTGAACAAAATCGGTGGACTATATCATATAGCTCCCATAGGTCCGATCTTCCAAAACATCGATTTTTTAACAAAATTTGTTGTGTTTCGTTTGTTTGTTAAGATATTGGGACCAAATTTGACATTCGTGAGTATTTTATAGTTCCTAAGCACTGTACCAAATTTAATCCAAATCGTTTGACTAGATCATATAGCTCCCATAGGACCAATCGGTCCAAAAACACGTTTTTTATACAAAATTCGATGTGTTTTGTTTGTTTGTAAAGATATTTGAAATAAATTTGGCATTCATATCTTTTTTAAGGTATTTAAGCACTGTGTCAAATTTTATTGAAATCGGTTGACTATATCATATAGCTCCCATAGGAACGATCGGTCAAGAAAAAAATTTTTGCTTAAAAATTCTTCTGTTTTTGGTTTTTTGTGAAGAAATCGGACTTATTACAAGCTAGTGGTACAGGGTATCCTAAAGTCGTCCGCGCCCGACTTTACGTCCGCCATTTTTTAAACTAAGCTTACATCTCGAATTTTTTAAATGTTTTATGAAGATCAAAGTAATACAAAATTTTTAATTTTAAAAATTCATATTTTTGCGGTAACGCTTTTAATCTCGAAATTGTATTATTTTTTAACTCAATTGCATTTTTTTTAACGAACACCAGCTTTCCTGGCCTTTGATTCTGTTATGCAATTATGTTATTATTATGTTATGTTATTATTATGTTATGTTAATATTATGTTATGTTAATATTATGTTAACAGTTCTGCACTTACGAAGATCGAGCTACGCTCTTTAGTTTTAATTTCTTATAGTTATTAAATTTTGAATTTACTTCATTTATTCTCACCCTCGAATTTATCATTAATCCCCTTCCCATATTTCGACCCACTGTAAAAATTTATACCATATAATTTGTATGCATTATAATGAAATGTTCGTTTGGCATGCAAATTTTCGTATCTTACAGGAACATACTGCGCCGGAACCTTTGATGGCTGGCTATGTTGGCCGGATACACAAGCTGGCACTTCCGCCTACGAAGCCTGTCCCGATTTCATAACTGGCTTTGACCCAACAAGTAAGTAGAATAATAAGTAAAAAATGTTTGTTCCAAAATGGCGTACTCTATTCAGGATATGCTAAATTAAATTAGCACAAAGTAAAAGAGCATCCGGCTGCTGTCTGCCTTCGGCATGATAATTAAATAAGACATGGAGATATGAAATTATTTCTACTACATGGAAACCATGTAAATAATGTACTTTATTGTGTTTAAGGCAAATGTCAAACGCATTTATGTGTATGAGTGTGTCCACACAAAGCAATGGAGTCGAAGCGAAAAAACGCCAGCGGAAACGGAAACAGCTGGCTAATGAAGCAACTCTCAGTTGTTGAAACAAAATGCCGCCAGCGTTGGCAGCAAACCACATCACGACAAGACCACAAAAACAAATCCGGCCGCCCCCAAACAGATTCCAAACAATACAAATTACTCCCACCACAAGCCCACTATTGTCCCTATATATATGTATATATATACCATATACTTATGACCTTATGTATTGGCTGCTTATCTTTCGTGTTATTTACGCGTTTATTTTCGCTTGACTTTGTTTGCTATTAAAAACGCTTCGAGCCAATGCAAATCAATTGGTAAACAAAATTTTGTGGTCTTGTAAGGACCCAACCCTGCATCCCCGCCAGACTCCGGGTTGGGTTTGCTGTGCGTGTGTGGCAGCTGCTCCTGGGCAATGTTTTTCCAATGTATCCCTTGAATCTTCGAATGTTTGTTAGCCGTTTGTCTTTTTCATGACTTTGGCTAAACAAGTTTAACGTAACCCAAATTTCAGGAGTTTCTTTTACGAAAATAACTAAAATTTTTGCAAATGAGTTTGTCATAATCAACTTTATCTCCCTGTTAAGTGGAAATTATTCGTACTTCGCTACTTAAACGGAAATGCTCGCTCATAAAATCGAAAAAATGTTATATTGCATGTTCTTGAAACTTACATATATGTATACATAATTTATGGACTTTTTGCACCTGTTAGGATTTCAGAATTTTAATTCCCATGAAAAATGTATTTATGGCTTCTATTCACGCCATTTTTATACCCTGTACCATATGGTACTAAGGGTATATTAAGTTTGTGCAAGCCGAAAATGTATGTAACATATAGAAGGAGACGTCGGAGACACCCCAAAGTTACCTAAAATATGATCAGGGTGAATAGAGAAGTCGATATACCCATGTCCGTCTGTCCGTCTGTCCGTCTGTCCGTCCGTCTGTCCGTCTGTCCGTCCGTCCGTCCGTGTGAACGCCTAGATCTCAGAGATGGTAAGAGCTAGAGTTACCAAACTTTCACATTAGATCCCATATTATTTGATAGGAGGCAAGTTTATTTTATTTTTTTGATATCGGGGATAAATTATATAGCTCCCATGGGGGTGTTTGAGACGACCTCGACAAAAAAAAGCGTTTTAGATGAATAATTCGTTTGTTTATGAAGATATCGTAACCAAATTTGGTATTCGAAAGTTTTTTATAGTTCCCAATCACTGTACCAAATTTGATCAAAATCGGTTGACTATATCATATAGCTCCCATAGGACCGATCGGCCAAAATAACTTTTTTAAAGAAAAATTCGCTATATTTCGTTTTTTAATAAAGATATCCTAACCAGATTTAGCGTTTGGAAATTTTTTTAGACCACTTAAGCAATGTGCCAAATTTGAACAAAATCGGTGGACTATATCATATAGCTCCCATAGGTCCGATCTTCCAAAACATCGATTTTTTAACAAAATTTGTTGTGTTTCGTTTGTTTGTTAAGATATTGGGACCAAATTTGATATTCGTGAGTATTTTAGAGTTCCTAAGCACTGTACCAAATTTAATCCAAATCGTTTGACTAGATCATATAGCTCCCATAGGACCATTCGGTCCAAAAACACGGTTTTTATACTAAATTCGATGTGTTTTGTTTGTTTGTAAAGATATTTGAAATAAATTTGGCATTCATAGCTTTTTTAAGGTATTTAAGCACTGTGTCAAATTTTATTGAAATCGGTTGACTATATCATATAGCTCCCATAGGAACGATCGGTCAAAAAAAAATTTTTGCTTAAAAATTCTTCTGTTTTTGGTTTTTTGTGAAGAAATCGGACTTTATTACAAGCTAGTGGTACAGGGTATCCTAAAGTCGTCCGCGCCCGACTTTACGTCCGCCATTTTTTTTGCTAGTTTCGGCATTTTTGCTAACATATTTTTATGCAATATATTAGCATTAATTAGAATTTACGCCATATTGTATAAAATTAGAAGTTGTCGGAATCAAAAAAAATGCCCGTAACAAATATATTTAAGGTAAATTCTGTTTAACTAAGAAGTTTCTAAATTAAAAATATATTTAAAGATAAAATAAGAATATATCGAATCACATTTTAGACATTTTTAAGGGCTAAATTTTACAAAATTTCGATGATTTTGCTAATTATCGATAACTAAATATTTATTTATAGAAAAATCGCATATTACTTACCTATTGAATTTTTATTTTTAGCTCAGAAATTTCCAATCAAGATATTTTTATATGTACCTATAGATGAAACAAAAAAATAACGAATTGATTTATAGGCAACATAAGGGATAAATTTTAAAAAAAATATCGAATATTTTACGAAAATTGGCTACTCAATGTTTATTTTTTAAAAAGTCCTTATTGTTTTATTGTTAAATTATAACTATTGATGACCTAAAATATTTATGTAGGTTATTTCTTTATAAACATATATTTTGTTTTTGATTTTTGTGTCCGAACTTCTACCCCTAAAAGTTGAAAAACTTCTTTGACAGTTTTTTAGATCTCAGAGATGGTAAGAGCTAAAGTAACCAAACTTTCACATTAGATCCCATATTATTCCATAGGGGACAAGTTTATTTTAAATTTTTGATTTAAGGGTTAAATTATATAGCTCCCATAGGGGTGTTTCAGACGACCTCGACAAAAAACAAAAGTTTTAGATGGATAATTCGTTTGTTTTTGAAAATATAGTTACCAAGCACTATACCAAATTTAATCGAAATCGGCTGACTATTTCATGTAGCTCCATTAGGAACGATTGGTCAAAAAAAAAGTTTGCTTAAAAATTCTTCTGTTTTTGGTTTTTAAGAAGGTACCGGATTTTATTGCGTACAGAAGAATTTTTTAGCAAACAACTTTTTTTTGACCAATCGTTCCTATGGGAGCTATATGATATAGTCAACCGATTTCAATAAAATTTGACACAGTGCCTTAAAAAAGGTGTGAATGCCGAATTTAGTTCAAATATCTTTACAAACAATCCAAACACATCGAATTTTTTATATAAAACGTTTTTTTGAACCGATTGGTCCTATGGGAGCTATATGATATAGTCAACCGATTTGGATTCAATTTAGTACAGTGGAACTATAAAAAACTCACGAATATCAAATTTTGTCCCAATATCTTAACAAACAAACGAAACACAACAAATTTTGTTAAAAATTCGATTTTTTGGAAGGTCGGACTTATGGGAGCTATATGATATAGTCAACCGATTTTGTTCAAATTTGGCACATTTCCTAAGTGCTCTAAAAAATTTCCAAACGCCAAATCTGGTTACGATATCTTTATTAAAAAACGAGATATCGCGAATTTTTCTTTAAAAAGTTATTTTGGCGGATCGGTCTATGGGAGGTATATGATATAGTCAACCGATGTTGATCAAATTTGGCACAGTAATTGGGAACTATAAAAAACTTTCGAATACCAAATTTGGTTACGATATCTTCATAAACAAACGAATTATTTATCTAAAACTCATTTTTTTGTCGAGGTCGTCTCAAAACCCCTATGGGAGCTATATAATTTATCCCCGATATCAAAAAAATAAAATAAACTTGTCTCCTATGGAATAATATGGAACTAGTGTGAAAGTTTGGTTACTCTAGCTCTTACCATCTCTGAGATCTAGGCGTTCAAACGGACAGACGGACAAAGGGACATGGGTATATCGACTTCTCTATTCACCCTGATCATATTCTATGTAACTGGGGGTGTCTCCGACGTCTCCTTCTATATGTTCACATTTTCGGCTTACACAAACTTAATATACCCTTTGTACCATACGGCACAGGGTATAAACAAAAATTTGAATTTTCCAAAGTTTTAAAAAAAAAATACTCAAATATCGTTTTTTAATTTTCAATATTAAAATAAAGGTAGATTCCAAATTTGATATTACCTAAAGCATTATTAATTCTATTGATTTTTTTAAATAATATGCGCTTATGTTAAACTTAAAACCTTTTTTATCTAATCAAAGGTCTTGAAAATAAAAGCTTCTTATACATAATAACGATCTAATAATTTTTCTTTTTAATGCCACAACATATTGGAAACATAAACCATATTTGAACAAAAATTTATAGTTAGAGCGCTTACAATTATCTACACAGCCTCTTTTGTCGCAACTAGCTATTATTCTTTTTTGAACCAGTTCGCAACCACTTACTTTAAAAGTAGTTAATGCAGGGTTAGCATGCCTTAAAAATATATATTTAATGGATTTGGAAAAGTAGCGTGAAAACGATTTGATAAACGAAGACTTAAATGGAAATCGACTTACTATATAATCAGCAGCTTTCTCACTTTCGAAGATATTCAAACTAACTTTATCTTTTTATGTGGTTATGTACGAGGGTGGATTGATAAGTTTCTGGCCTGACCAAGAGATGGCGCCACTAGGCGTACCTTGAGGTGGCGTTCTATAGTACCATCCTTAGATAGCTTGTAGCTATAGTTTCAGCCCGATCGCCATGTTAGTTTAGATTTGAGAGCACACTGAACAAGACGCCTCTGTGTTATTCTTGAAAATGGAAAAGCTGAAAAAACATTTTTACCGCCAATTTGACGTTGTATAAGCGTAATCCAAGCGAATTTTTGCGTCGATTCATAACCGTTGACGAAACTTGGGTCCACCACTACACTCCTGAAACCAAAGAACAGTCTAAACAGTGGATTGGACCAGGGGAACCAACTCCAAAGAAGGCAAAAACAATTTTTTCAGCGAACAAGGTTATGGCTACAGTTTTTGGGATGCAAGATGTATTATATACATTGATTACCTTGAAAAGGGTAAAACTATCACTGGTCAATACTACGCAGACTTATTGCAACGTTTGAGCCACGAGGTGAAAATTAAACGACCTCATCTGGCGAAGAAAAGAATCTTGTTTCATCACGATAACGCACCAGCGCACAAGTCAATCGTTGCGATGGCTTAAATCAACGATCTGAAGTTTGAATTGATGCCGCACCCTCCCTACTCTACAGACCTAGCCCCGAGTGACTATTATCTGTTTCCTAACCTCAAAAAATGGCTTGGCGGTAAGAGATTTGCGGACAATGAAGAAGTAATCGAAGCTGTAAATGGGTATTTTGAGGAGCTTGACGAATCAGTCTATAGAGATGGCATTACTAGACTAGAACACCGCTATGAGAAATGTATCAGCCTTGGAGGAGATTATGTTGAGAAATAAAAAAAAATTCTTAAAAACATTTTTTTCTTGCTACACTATTTCATATAGCGGCTATAAAAAAATTAAGGCACTTTTTTACGCTGTCCAACTCTCGCGCCTATTTGCGCTACCTTCTAAATGGGGTATCCATAATGTTTGCCCATTTCGAATTGATTTATGACTCCCAAACAAATAATTATTAGATAATTATAACTACTTATGGCAATAAAATGTTACCCAATTTATAATCATTTGTTGCCCATTTAAAGCAGTTCCGAGAATGCTTAACAGAATTTAAATTAAATTCGACTTGAAATTAAATGAAATATGCTAATTAAACCGATATCAAATTTGGTCAGCTATTTGGTTGATTAAGCAGCCTAGACTAACTATAATTAATATTCTATATTCAATGTATAATGTTGTGACCAGGTCCCTGGTGACCAGGAACATCCAATTACCATAGTCATAAATTATATTATAGCATAAATAACATTTCATATAATAAAACATGACATGTGCTACGGGGCTCTATTTGGTTTGACATTACCGTGCTATTCCCGGCAAGAACCCATTGAGGCAGACCACGACCAGAACAGGAGACGTTGACGGCGTCAGGAGCGCTGAATTGGAAATTGGATTTGTTCTTGTTGGCTTTTATGGCCTAATGAAAATTGAAGAAATGCAAAAGTGTAGAAGGAAAAATGTCGTCGTCGCTTTTACTGCTTTTGGCATATGATGTGCTTCGAGTAGATTATAGAAAACTTTTCCAAGTGCCTTTCAAATTGTTCCCATTGTGGAACTGAATGAGCGATAAATCTAGAACAAGGCAGCTGAAGGAGGGACGGGCTGAAGTAATCACTGATTGAATGCACTTGCATGCTGCCAATAGCAGCAAAGTATGTTAAGAATTTTTATATGATGGCTTGGAGGTTATTTCTTTTTTTTAGGCCCGCAGGCCTGGGACAAGGAACAAGGAAGCCAGTTATGTTATCATTGCAATCATTTTTTTTATGGAAAACTGACACGCTAGTCGGCGGCTATCATTATTGCAGACAGACTGACGGATTGTTACCATAAAGTCAAAAAACATAAAACAAAATCTCATATGCGTGAAGTAATAGCGTGTACGAGGGGGGATTGAAATGTTATAAAGCTGGCAAGGAGAGAATTTTTTCAGATAAGATTAAAATTAACTAATGAGTTCATTAAAAAATGTTCTCAAAACTAATTTTTCACTAAATTAAAATTTTTTCTCAAAATCAAACAAATTTTGTCTAATTCTCGCAAAAACTACAAATATTTATAAAATCATGTTTTTTCCGATGAGTTGATTTTAAATTTTTTCAATATTTTGTGAGGATTCTTTTTTATTAGGGAATAATTAGAAAAATTATTTTCAAAATACTATCTTAAATAACTTAAAAATATTTATTTTAAATTTCATAAAATTTTCTACAATTTTTTATATTAAATTAGATTAAATTAATAATTAATTTAATAAATTAATATATTAATTTAAATGTTAAATATAATAATAAATATAATAATTTAAATATAATAATTAAATGAGTTGAATAATAGTTAAAAAATTGAATTTGCTAATTTTTTCAAAATTACGATAGGTTTTTATTATATTTTAAAAAGCTACTTTAAGGACTTAAAAATATTAAAAACATTTCTCGAAATTATTTCAAAAATAAGAAATATTTTGTTTATTTTCATATAAGATTTTTAAAAGTTTGGTAAAAAAACTTTTTATAAATTACGTAAGGAATTCTTTTCTTTTTCGAATTAAAATAGTATTTAAGATTTCGTATTTAAAAAAAAAATTGATAAGTATGTCCTGATAATTAGAAAACTTTATCAAAATGAGATTTTCAAATTTTTCGAAAAAAAAACAGATAAATCAATAATAAGATCCTTTTTTTAAATAAGGCTCTCATAGTTATTTGGAAAAAAAAGATTGTAGAAACTTTTTCAAATTGAAGATTGCATTTTTCCGAAAAAAAAATGAATTAAGTCAATAATTACAAAATAAAAAATAAGTTTTTTTTTTTTAAATTTTGTGCGATTTTCCCATTTTCTTTCTTTCAAAAAAAAAATGTTAAGCGGAAGATTTTTTGAAAAAAAAAATAAACAAGACAATCAATTAAACAATTGATTAACAAATTTTCTCTAAATTTAACCATTTAAAATACTACATTTTTTTAAAATTTAAGTTGATATTAAATTTTTTCAATTTTTTTTTTTAAGGAAATAATTATAAAGTATTATTTTCAAAATACTATCCTAAATATTATAGCTTAAAAATATTTGTTTTAAATTTCTTAAAATTTTCTACAATTTTTTATTTTAGATAAGATTAAATTAATAATTAATTTAAAAAATTAATATATTCATTTAAATGTTATATATAATAAATAAATGAGTTGATTAAAAGTTAAAAAATTTCGAAATTCTGTTCGAAAAAAACAAAAAAGGGTCAATTATTAAAAATATTTTTTAAAATTATTTTTTCAAATAAAACTTAAAAAAAATGTAACTGATTTGAATAAACGTTAGAAAATATAAAATATTATATTTAAATTTTTTCAAAATTATGTAAGGAATTCTGTTTATTTTTTTCGAGAAAATCAATAATTAAAAATTATTTTAAAATAGTTAATTTTTCAGATAAGATTAAAAAATAATTTAATCAATTAAATAAAAGTTAAGAAATGGAAAATATTACAGTTTATCTACATAAATAACATGAAAAATTCGATTATTTTCGAGAAAAAAATCAATCTATTCAGATATTTAAAAAATAAAAATCGTTATGAATCAATAATTAGAAAACTTTTTAGCAATGTGACTTTTATATTTTTTCGAAAAAAAAAACTAGATAAGTCCATAAGTAGAAAATTCAAAATATTATGTTTCTTCAAAATTATAGACGACCTTACGTTTTTTTCAACTTTTCGAGAAAACTTAAGGGTCTGGATTTTTTCGAAAAAAAAGAATCAATATTTAGAAAATGAATTGGAAATCGTTTCAAAATTTTAAGAAATAATATAATTTTTTGCAGCTTTCAGAAGAAATAATTTTATAAAGTTATTCCCGTCGTTCCAGTGCGCAAATAGAAAAAACCTTTTAGAATATAATTAAATGATTTTTTTTAAATGTTCCCTTCAATAGTCCTATAATTTTACTAATCTATGGCTTATAAGGATTTCGGGAATTTTGTCAGCTAAGCTGATGTTCCCCCATGGCCGATCAACAAGATAGATTCTTTACAATAATTTTAATTTTTGATAGATCAAATCTAAAATAAAAGAAACTAAAAACTGTCCAACCTGGCAACTTCTTAGCCCGCCCTCGTTTAAATGAGCACATGTGTTTGTGTTTACGTCTCTGTGTGAGTTGGTAGATAAGCAGCGCATACAATGCTTAAAATCACGCACGAGGAAAACCGCTGCCAGTGTTGAACATCCGCCAACCGGAAGTGCCATAAAAGTTAATGGCGTCACAGTGCAAAGCACATAATCTTGTACAAGTTGGTGACCCAAAGGCGCACAGTGGCGTGGCGTCCATTCCTTGCTCCATGCAGCATTAAGCTGTCGTCAAGAGTTGCCAACTATCTGCTGAGAGAGAGAGTGGGCGGGCGAGAGAGCTGGCGAGAGCGGGTGAGAATAAAAACCAACAATAAGCGAAATGTAGTGAAAGTAACATTTGCTCTTTGTGCTTTTGCCAGCGGAGAAAGCAGAGAGCGAGGGAGGAGAGAGAGAGTGAAGGAGAGAGTAGGGAGCAACGCTAAAGTTGAGCACAAAAATGTCATTCAACTTTTTGACATTTTTGTGCTCAAGTTATTGGCAGTTGTTGTAACTACTGTTGTTGGCAGCCATTGTTGTGATTGTTGTAATTGTATTAAAGTTGAGCGCCATTTGCAATTTGATGTGGAACGCAAATAGTTAGAAACTCGATTCGTTAAAGGTGCGGCATGCCACTTGGAAGTTATTATAGTTTGTGGTTTCATGACAGAACAAATTGTTATGGCAAATATTTATACCTCACACATAAATGTAATTATATAACTTTTATTGACTGATTGTTGTTTAAACAATTGCCAAACAGTTTGCATAGCTAATGATATTGTGGCCTTCAAAAATTAATCATTTTGCTCTGTGCTTAATTTCGATGACATGTTTATTGGCTAACCAAACAAGCCGCAGGCAACAGGAAGGCATAAAAATAACAAAAACAAGTTAACCGCAGGCTATCAGAGCCTGGCAGTTCCTGGCCACATTTGTTAACATTTTCCTAGCCGCTGTTTTATTATTAAAACGTTCTTTATGAGCCAGTTTGTATACATTTTAGCCATCGGAAGCGCCATATGCTCGATATTTTTGTCGACTACAAATTAAATTACTTTGTTTTAATTTTCATTTAATATGTATATCGGATATTACATTTGTATTCAGTTAGCAGTGCAAATATGCAAATGTCCTTTTTTGCAAACTGTATAAAAAACATGAATCCTTGCCAATTCAAATGACTTATTTATGTTGCATATATTAATATTTAAATAAGTAACAAACTAATATTATTAATAAAAATACTCAAATGCTTGAAATATTTTGTTATTCAAATTTTAATGCAATTTTGTACGGGTGGAATTTTTTTTAATCCATGATAAAAATTATAAAAATGTTCGCAAATATGTTAAATTTAATTCTATAATTACGTTAATAGCTACAGAATTGATATATGCGGCTAAAAGTGTATTTAATAATTTTGTATATAAATATAATATATAGCCTTAAATTATTAAACTTCTTAAAAAAGTGTGCGTAAAATAAGTCACTTCCAGCTTAAAGCTCAAAAAAAAAGTTCGACCTTAAATTAACCTAAAAACACTTTTTAATGAAGGTTCACTCGATGATCCTTAAATTTGTTAGCAAGTGTAATTTATAATATTTTTGTTTATTTTACTGGTTTTCAAAACAAATTTTATTTTTATAAATATTTATTTGCATATTTTAATCGCTAATGAACATACGCGACGGGACCCAACATGATACCCAAAATTTGGTATCCAAAATTTTTCGACTTCGATTCCAATTCCTTGTAAAGTTAAAAATAAAAAAAAAATATATTCGTGGTAATTTTGATAATAATTTTATATCGAACTAGTATTTGTGAGATTTAATGAAAAAGTGTTGCTTAAAAAATAAAATATGTTTACTATTAATTTTGTAATTAATTTACAATTTCATAATTATTGCATTTTTAATTTTTTCATTTCATCATCGGGCTAAAAATTCGGATTTGCTTATATCTATATCCTCGCTCTATTTTCTTTACTGAAAAATTATACTATTTTTATAGGTCAACTGAGATTAGATGTATTCCTCAAATAAGTAAATAAATAAAGGACTACCAACTAAAATATACGAGGGTGGATTGATAAGTTTCCGGCCTGACCAAGAAAAACAATGTTTTTAAGAATTTTTTTTTATTTCTCAACATAATCTCCTCCAAGGCTGATACATTTCTCATAGCGGTGTTCTAGTCTAGTAATGCCATCTTTATAGACTGATTCGTCAAGCTCCTAAAAATACCCATTTACAGCTTCGATTACTTCTTCATTGTCCGCAAATCTCTTACCGCCAAGCCATTTTTTGAGGTTAGGAAACAGATAATAGTCACTCGGGGCTAGGTCTGGAGAGTAGGGAGGGTGCGGCATCAATTCAAACTTCAGATCGTTGATTTTAGCCATCGCAACGATTGACTTGTGCGCTGATGCGTTATCGTGATGAAACAAGATTCTTTTCTTCGCCAGATGAGGTCGTTTAATTTTCACCTCGTGGCTCAAACGTTGCAATAAGTCTGCGTAGTATTGACCAGTGATAGTTTTACCCTTTTCAAGGTAATCAATGTATATAATACCTCTTGCATCCCAAAAAACAGTAGCCATAACCTTGTTCGCTGAAAAAATTGTTTTTGCCTTCTTTGGAGTTGGTTCCCCTGGTCCAATCCACTGTTTAGACTGTTCTTTGGTTTCAGGAGTGTAGTGGTGGACCCAAGTTTCGTCAACGGTTATGAATCGACGCAAAAATTCGCTTGGATTACGCTTATACAACGTCAAATTGGCGGTAGAAATGTTTTTTTTTCCATTTTCAAGAAAAACACAGAGGCGTCTTGTTCAGTGTGCTCTCAAATCTAAACTAACATGGCGATCGGGCTGAAACTATAGCTACAAGCTATCTAAGGATGGTACTATAGAACGCCACCTCAAGGTAGGCCTAATGGCGCCATCTCTTGGTCAGGCCGGTAACTTATCAATCCACCCTCGTATGTACTTCATAGTTATTTTATCACCATGAAATTTCCTAAAAAAATCTCGTTTTAAAAAACGATATTATATCGTTATATAATATCCTCGCCAAAAATAACAAATTTTCATTTGTAAATACCTTAACCACAAATATTTTCTTAAATTTTCAAATAAATATTTTCTTATACTATCTTAGACAGCTTATTATCTTAATCGGTATTTCAAAAGCAAACTCTCAGCTCTGAAAAATTCTCTCAAATCTAGATAACTAATGCTCCTTCGAACTACCAATGTAATTTATATGCGTCTCTTTTATTTTTAACAAGTGTGCCCGGCAGACGTTGTCCTGCCCAAACTTTTTGAATACTCTTAAAGTGAATTAACATCGTAAGATACTCTAGTTAGCTTATCTGGAAAAATATAAGATTTTTAAATTAGTTTTCAGCTCGATTCTAGCTTGCACCATTATTATTCGAATGTCGCTCTTTAAGTGTCTGTCTTAACCGAATTCTTTCACGTTCATTGCGATCTTCACGTTCCGGGGCAGTACGATTAGATTGCTAATTTATTTGATTCGTTGCATTTCTTCCAATTGAAATACATCATTCCATGATCGATTGGAAGACGGCATTCCCAATTGTCCTAATGCTTTATTAGCCATCGCCAAGCATAGATCTTCAATATGAATTGAAGTTTCATTGTAAACTTTCGGCGTAAATTTCAACGCTGAAATACGTTTTGCTTGACGTACTCGAAATAAAATATCTTCTGATAAATAATCTTGATATTTTATCCACAATTTAGGTGGATTTGATGGAAAACATGTTACCGAAGTAATTGGAAATAGAACACGTATTTTTATATGGATGCGCAGTAATAGCAGCATCTGCAAAATTTTGATCCCAGTGCGAATCATTTTCCAACAAATGCCATGCTTTTGGATACATTGCCGTCTAAGCGATACATTTAAAGCCTACACAATAACAGCCGATTTCACTGATCCATCAATGCATTAGAAACGATTCGTTGAACTTCGAACATTGATGTAATCAACAAGTACCAGTTTCTTGGTATATACGTTGCACAAATACACCATCAACAACCCGCACTGATTCACAAAAATGCGTGTCTTACGAACCAATCCATACAAAGCACATTAAAATTGGCTTAAAGCCTCACGTATTGAACAGCCTGCTAGGACTTACGCAAAAATCAGCCATTATGACAGATTTATCTGACGCTGTTCATGAGAATCATCCGTAACACGATTAAACGATGATATTCTAATAAAAACATTCCTTTTGATATTGATATTGATAGATAGATTTAATTCACAAGTCTCTTGATACCACCATTTTTTTTCCTATGTTTTAAGTATAGCGAGAAAATTTAAAATTTAAAAAAAATTTTACTGAGAGTTTGCAAAAAATGCCTTTACCGTTTATATAACAAAATACGTATACTTAATTTATTAGTCTATTTAGAAGTATCATCTTTTTTGTCACACATACGACACCATCATCTTAATTTATTTTGCCTTTTTGCTTAACATTTTTCAAACGAAGATTTTTCAAGCATCTATTAATATTTCAGGATTGTCTATAATTAAATTTTTAAAGAAGGTTTGTATGAACTTCAGATATAGATGCGTAAAGTTTATACATGTCGCTCATTATTAGTTTGTGAGTCAATTTTTTCCAAAAATATTGTAATTAGGCATAATATCTGCAGTTCACCTTAATACTGGTGCGGATCAACGGACTTTGGGCTAAGGCGGCTCGTATACACTAATCGAAGTATATGATATAGATCAGAGCTTGCAAAAGATCTTTCAATCTAATTTTTCCAACTTTTGAGGGAAATCCCTCTTCGTGGAACCGCCACTGCCTATGTCTTTTATGCTTAATATGATGGAGAGAGGGTAGACAGATAGTGTATCACCATATTGAAGGTAATAAGGTGGTTTTTTCGCGTCAACTTCGCAAAGTTCCTACACCTTAACCTCCAGGCTAGCTATATAGAAGTAAGGTGAAATTTTTGTGTCTCCCCTTAATCTCTATCTTAGGCTAATTCTTAACTATATCGATATGTCTATTAAACAGATATACATATAATTAACCATTGTATTAAAGCATTTTGAGACAAGTTTTCAGCTCATATCTGAATATATACATGCATTCAAATCTGGAAGCCATTACTTTCTTCTCGATGCCTGCTTAAACACCTACAGCTCATAAAAATTTATTATAACCCCAAATTTATGCTCAACAGACCTTAATTTATAATTGCCATTAAAAATTTCCGCTCATCTTTCTTTCCAGGATATGCACACAAGGAGTGCGGCACTGATGGCGAGTGGTACAAACATCCCCTAACTAACAAGACCTGGTCGAACTATACAACCTGCGTCAATATCGCTGACTTGGAGGTACTCCCTTCACACACACAGTTTGTATCCTTGAACTAATAAACTCATTTATTTACTTGTCAGTGGAAGCACAATGTGAATCTGATCTATGAGGTTGGCTATGGCATCTCCTTGTTGGCCATCTTGCTATCATTGGCCATTTTGGGCTATTTTAAGTAAGTATAATTTAACAAACTCAACTCTTGACATGAACTTGTCCCAAATGTACTTGCAATAACGCATCTTGCAACAAAATGAGCCGTCTCCAACTTGGGTAATGGACACTTGTGGCAAGCCACTTAGCCATAATGAGCTGGAACTTAAGTCAAGCATGGCGCCAAATATGGCGTCAAATTTTATTGTTAGGCAAATACAAAATTGACTTAATCAACACGGCAAGTGTGTGTGCGGCCATTTTGTAAGTCTATGTATGTGTGTGTGTGTGTGTGTGTGTGTGACTCCCAGTGCAGCCATTTTATCTGCTCGTAAGTTGTACACTTGGCAGCTGGCGGAAATGAGAGTAGAAGTTACCTCCCTACGACTTGCTTTGACAGGACAATTGTCTGTGGGTTGTTTATGTGTGTGTGACTGTCGCTGTAGGTGTTTGTGTGTGTGTATTTGTACTCTTTTCTATCAGGATATCGATTAATTTCCACTTGCTTGCAGCGCAATTAGTGCTCTTGGCTTGTTTATTATCAAGCAGACATTTGCGACATGCCAAAGGATAGAAAGTTGGACAGACAGACAGTCAGGACATTCAGACAATCAGACAGTCAGTGCTGGAAAGTAACAAACTCAATTCGAAATAGAACGTTTCGAATTGCGTTGCAATATAATACATACTTTTAGCTTTGTTAGAGCAAGCCAGCTAGTTGGCAACTTTTGCCTCCTGTTGAAATTTAATCCTTTTGAAGTGACATTCTGGAATTTCATTAAAAGTTGAAAGCCAAAGAGTGGAAAACAATTCGCACAGTCAATAGTTGGCAATATAATTGATTTCAATCAGGTGACAGATTTCAAGCAAACTCGTTGGCACAATTTAAAGTTGTCTCCAACGAGCTTTGAGCAGGACTCAATTGAAATGAATGAAAATTTAATTTGAAAAGGGACGATTGTACCTCGTCCTTGGTTGCGGTTATGTGGTGAAAGCGGTTACTATAGTTGCAGTTAAATTAGTCAAATTTTTGGTGCTGGTTTTTGAACAATTTGATTGATTTTGGGAATATGTACGAGGTGTGTTCAAAAGGAATCGCAGATTTTTTAATTTTCGCTGGTTACGTACGAGATGTGTTCAAAAACTATCGCGAATTTTGTGTTTTTATAAAAATTATTTATTTATTCATGAATATCTATTTTGTCCCCCTCAAAGTAATCCCCATGATATATTATACACTTGTGCCAACGATTTTCCAATCTTCGAAGCACTTCAAAAAATCATTTTTTTTTAATCTTGTTCAGCTCCTCCTTCGATGCCGTCTTTATCTCGTCAATCGTAGCGTAGCGTCGTCCTTTCATGGGCCTCTTCAGTTTAGGGAACAAGAAAAAGTCACAGGGGGTCAGATCTGGGGAATAAGGTGGCTGCGACATCATAAGTGTGTTGTTTTTGGCCAAAAAAGTCGCGCAACGATGTGTGAGCAGGGGCGTTATCGTGGTGCAAAAGCCAATTTTTGTTCTGCCACAAATCCGTGCGTTTCTGGCGGATTTCTTCGCACAAATTGCGCATAACTTGCAGGTAATATTCCTTATTGACCGTTCTACTCTGTGGCAAGAACTCAAGATGCACCACGCCCCTGCAATCGAAGAAAACTATAAGCAGAAGTTTCACATTCGACCGAACTTGGCGCGCTTTTTTCGGTCTTGGTTTATGCGGCAGCTTTCATTGAGATGATTGAGCTTTGGTTTTCAAGTCATTACCATAAATTTACGATTCGTCACTAGTTATGACCCTCTGGAGCAAATTTGGGTCGGCGCGGCCAGAGTCCAACATCTCACTAGCAATATGTTCATGCGATGGTGTTCTTGGTCGAAATTGAGCAATTTTGGTACGAATTGTGCGGCGACCCGTCTCATGCCCAAATCACGAGCTAATCGATATGTCTAGGTCCTCAGCAACTTCTCTAACGGAGATTCGACGAATGGCCAATACTATTTTCTTTACTTTATCAATTTTTTCGTCTTTTGTTGAAGTGCTCGGGCGTCCGGCACGCTCTTCTTCGTTCGCATCTTCTCGGCCTTCTGAGAACATTTTGTACCACCAATAAACGTTTCTTCAGTCCAAGGTAGCTTTTCCGTAAAGTCTCCACAGTGATCATTCGGAATGCATCCGCGCACTTAATTTCGTTTTTCACACAAAATTTGATACAGGTTCTATGATCCATTTTTGAGAATAAGTAAAAATCGAAGACGAGCCAACTAAAGCAGCTGTCAACTATTAAGTGAACAGTCAAAATGTCCGAGCCTGTCGGCATAAGTGAAAACCATGAGTACCAGCATAACGCCACAAAAAAATCGAAATTCGAATATACGTAACCCGCAAAAATTCAAAGTTCGCGATACTTTTTGAACACACCTCGTATATTAATATTCACATGTTCATCATGGTATATGGTAAAATTGGATAACAAATCTTTTCTTTTCGCATTGCATCATTAGTTTTTAAAAATCTATGGGGTCAGCTTTTAGTCCTTAACCATCTAGCCCCTTTATTAACTTTTCGCCCGAGGCATAACGCCTTGTGGCAATTTTCCAATTGAAATAAAAGATAAAATCAAACTCATATTATGGACATGTTCTCTATTGACTTTACAGTCGCTATCCTCTCCCCCTCTGTCTATTTGTATAGCCAAATCAAAATCCTGGCTAAATCCACTTAACCAAACAAACATCACAAATTTCCAATTTAGTGCACATTTTCATTTTAATTTAGCCATCTTGTTTTTTTTCCCCAGATCACTCAAATGCGCCCGCATCACGCTCCATATGAATCTATTCACATCATTTGCGGCCAACAATTCGCTGTGGCTGCTTTGGTACCTGGTCGTTATGCCGGATACGGAGCTGTTGCAACACAGTCCGGTAAGTTTGTGTGTCTACATGGCTGTTTGTATGTCTTTTTATGCAATCGTTCACACATTTCTACTTTGGTCAGGCATCCTGCGTAACGTTACACATTATACTACATTATTTCCTGCTGAGCAACTACTCCTGGATGCTGTGTGAGGGCTTCTATTTACACACGGTGCTGGTCTCTGCATTTATATCCGAGAAAAAGCTGGTCAAATGGCTGATAGCCTTTGGCTGGGGCTCCCCAGCCATCGTCATCTGTATCTATAGTTTGGCTCGTGGTCTGGGCGGCACAGCTGAGCAGAAAGTGCAGTAAGTGCCTGACGTGGTTATGGCTAAAGGACATTTAACACGTTTTATTTGGTTTTCTCCTCTTCTTTTTAGCTGCTGGATGAGCTCGACCAACTATGATAACATTTTAATAGTGCCGGTCTGCATCTCAATGTTCCTAAACTTGCTGTTCCTGTGCAATATTGTGCGCGTTGTGCTCCTGAAGCTGAATGCTCCTGCCAGTATACAAGGCAGCTGCGGTCCTTCGCGCACGGTCCTGCAGGCATTCCGGTAAGTTCTAGATAAGTACCAGGAAGTCATAATTTTTCTACTCCGCAATTTGGCGACTGAGTTCCTTCATGATATTTGACATATTCCTAGTACTTTATGACAGAAGGATTATATAAAGGAAAGCTCAATAAAATACGTTAAATTTAAAATAAAAAAGAAAATGGTATCTCACAAACCGTAAACAAAAGCAACAACTGTAAACAAATTAACAAAAACAAATTAAAATTCTGCATTTTTGTACAAACAGCGCACAGCTGACCCACATGGCGTATGCGTAATTATTTTTGCTGCTTTATACACAAACACTCCTTCTCCTTTATATGGTATATAAATTAACATATTCTCCATTTTTTATACATTGTATATTAAATTTGATATGATAAACTTATTTCACTTAATTTCTGGTGTTTATATTAAGCATACGCCATGCTGGTTTGTGGTCAACTCGTTTAATACACTTACTGCCCACAAAAAGAATTTTTTATAATTATTTTATATACTCTCTCTTTTAAATGCTTTTTTTTGTAGAGCAACTTTATTGTTGGTGCCTCTGCTTGGCCTCCAGTACATTGTAACGCCATTTCGTCCGGCGCCAGGACATCCCTGGGAGAATACATATGAAATCATTTCAGCATTTACGGCCTCATTTCAAGTAAGTACTTGAGTTATTTTTAGCAAATCGTTGCCAGGGGTCAAGGGTTTTTTAGTTTTGGCCAGGATATAGTGTAGCAGATGATAATATGTACATATGTTCAGGCAAAAAGACTTTTTATTAGCTTTGGTAAAGTTTAAACATGATTCTCTGCCATTGGATCCCAGAGACTATAATTTTTTTTATTCATATTTTATTTACGATTCGTCTTTTATAGCACAATAAGTAAATTTACTAAATAATAATAAAAAAATGGCGTACGTAAAGTCGGGCGCGAACGACTTTGGGATACCCTGTACCACTAGCTTGCAATAAAGTCCGGTATATTGCTTAAAAACATCAAAGACATTTCCCAAATTAGATTCCTTCATAAAAAACCAAACACAGAAGAATTTTATAGCAACAATTTTTTTTTTTGTTGCCCGAAACCCTTTGGTGCAAACTGTTTTATGATAATCTCTTGTACGATAGAATGACGATTGGCAAAATTTTAATAATATAAATATATTTCAAAGATCGAAGTGCCAAAAACGATCATCGAGCATTAGGCTTGTATTGGCCAGTGACCTTAATTCGCTAAAGCCATTTACTACAGCCCCTTTTAGGCCTTCCAATACCCCTTTTGACTAAGTCAAAGTGTCAGTTTTAATGGTTTGGTCGTATCGATCTGAAATTTTGTCAAATTAAAGCACTTTAAGCAGCAGTCAAAATTTGACTATTCCGAGCACTATGCATATGTAACTAATTATTTGCAATTTAAGAGCTTGCAATTCATAACTTGTTTAAGCATTATCTGCCCTGAAATGCTGCTAATTTTGTATTCTAAAAAATTATTTCTTTTATAAACAAATAAATTCAGAAAAATCTTTATAATATTAGAATCAATATTATTTATAGCTAGTTTAAGAATTCTCTCTAATAAAGTACTGGTAATTGCATAAACTATTTGAAGGCAGAGAAAAACAGTAGTAATAAAAAAAATTGTGGAAAATTTCAGTTAAAGGTCCAAAACTCCAATATAAATAACATTAGGTAAAAATAAAGTGCTTCCCGATTAGTGTCGCTGGTAGAAAGTTATATCTATATTATATAAAATTCCCGTATCACAATGTTAGGGCCCAACTCCTCCGAAACGGCTGGACCCATTCTCATGAAATTTTGTGTGCCTATTGGGTAAATCTGAGAATAAGTAATCATATATTTTAAATACCGCTAAGTGATAATGTTTACTTTAATATTGGTTTTTGTGTGAGCATACTCCTCCGAAACGGCTAGACCGATTCTCATGAAATTTTGTGTGCTTATTCGGCAGGTCTAGAAATCGGCCAACATTTTATTTTTCATACCCCTAAGAGATAAGGGTTGCACACTCCTAACACTCGAAGTGTAACCAAATTCAGACCGCTCGCGCAGCTGACGCACGGGCATCAGCTGTCTGTAAGTTAGCTAAATGACAGTTTAGAGTATTGTTTACAAGCGCACGAAAGCATTTTGCCGTGAGTAAACGCGAAAAAAAAATCAGTAATGGATTTCAAACGTAATAGTGTAGTTGCATTATATTTAGCTGGAAAATCACAACCAGCGATTGTTCGTGAGCTCGAACACCTTAAAGTAAATAAAGTTTTCGTTTATCGCACCATAACTCGTTACAATGATACTGGTAGCATCGCAAAACGTCATGGAGGTGGTCATCAAAAGACTGCAACGTCACGAGAGATGGTTCAAAAAGTGAAGAAGCGACTTGAGCGAAATCCCCGACGAAGTGCCAATCAAATGGCGAAAGAACTGAAAATATCTGACCGTAGCATCCGTCGCATACTGAAAAATGATCTCAAGGTCAAGCCTTACAAGATCCAAAAGGCACATGATCTCACACCGAAGCAGCAACAAGTCAGACTTGAGAGAGCGAAGGAGTTGCTTCGCTTGGCCGAAAGCGGTCAATTGCCGAACATTGTGTTTTCTGACGAGAAAATTTTTACAATTGAGCAATTCGTAAACTCTCAAAACGATAGGGTTTACTTTGGGACCGTTCATACGAGAATTTGAGTCATCGATTGGACACCAGGAGGCAGGTTTGGGCCGCTGTAACCGCAGATGGGCGCTCTCCAATCGTTTTCATCGAGCCTGGCGTCAAGGTTAATGCGCAATATTATCGGGAAAGTATTCTGGAGGTTGCTTTGAAGCCGTGGGCAGACAAACATTTCGGTGACAGACCATGGACGTTTCAACAGGACTCGGCACCGTCTCACAAAGCTCGTGTGAACCAAGAATGGCTGAAAAACAACGTTCCGAACTTCATAACGTCCACACAATGGCTCTCGAATTCACGAGACGCGAATCCGATGGATTATTCGCTTTGGGCCATTTTGGAGAGCAAGGTCCGAACTAAAAGATACAACAGTCTCGAGGCGCTGAAAAAAGCCATTGTCCACGAGTGGGCCAAAATACCTGCAAGTCACATTCGGGCAGCTTGCGATTCATTTTTGGACCGTCTCAAGGCCATAGTGAAGGCAAAAGGTGCCCATATTGAGCGAAAGTAAATTGTTTCTAAATTTCGTATTATTTTTACACATTTTGTACCTTGAATTGAGTAAAGGTAATTTTCCAAAATGAATTTATGGCCTTTTTAATTGGTTACACTTCGAGTGCCGGACCCTGTACGTTGTGTGTATAGCAGAAGATATTTGTTTATCATGATTTTTTTTCTCATGTTTTTATAAAATAAGGAATTTAGCGGAATGGTTAGAAAAAAGTTGAATTTGAATGACGAGGAAATGAAAGAGTGCAACGAGAACCGATGCGTAAAGCATCAAAGAAGAGGTATGAGAAGAATAAAGAAATTAAAATTGCAAAGGTAATGGAAAATTGTAGGGTGGATGTTGGTGAACGAAGCGAGCTGGGGACGAAGCCCCCTAGTATTATACATATTAATTAATTATATTTTTTTTATAAATTAAATTTAAACATACATAAATATAAATCATACAACTTCACTTACCCTTTTTTAAGTTTAATTAAAGAGGAGTAAGCTGCAGGCCAGCAGAATAATAGGAACAACAAAAAGAGAGCAATTATTGCTTCTCACACACACATACATACACGTTTGCACTTTTCTTACACGCACTGCACATAAAAAAACAAAATAAAAAAACTGTTGCCTGTAAAGTCGGTTTTACGGGCGAAGATTTTACGTGACAACGTCTTTTCTCCGGTAGAATATTTATTGATATGAATATTATTAAATTGCACAATAATAATTCTATTTGAGTGATTTTGTTGAGGATAGGACGATGATAGGAGAAATAGGAAATGAAAGGAAGTGTTTCTGCTGTAATGTGTCTTGCGAAAGTCAAGTCGATGGTTGTTTCTTTTAACGTAGTTGACTTAGAAACGTTTGATACGCAATCAAGATTATACGTATATTTCATGAAATTATGAAACGAGTTGTCAGACTTTACGTTTTCGTATCTCTTAATAAAATAAAATTTTCTCGGCAGTAGATAATAAATAAAGGGTATAAACGAATGGTTTGACAGAAGAAAGACCGAACTATGCTTGTTAGCATGCAAACAAAATAACAAAATTTTGTGTTGCTAAGGTAGCGCAGTGCGAGTTTCTATTTGTGCATTACTTTTTCCGCAGTTGTAATGCAGATTTTTGGCAGATCACTGCTTTTCTATTTGCCTCCGCTTACAATCCCTCAAACGAAACGCAGCGCTTGTAATCAATTACGTTTTCTGCGGAGGTAATGCAGTATTTCGGCAGACCGCAGAGGCTATGCGCCGCTGGGGTTAATCAGTTGCGCTCACTCAAACCTAAAAATAGCCACCGCTGTGAGCAGTGTCGGTTTGGTGCTGAGCGCTAAGCGGTGCGGCTGACGCTGTGCGTTGCTTGTTGCTGCGATTCACAAAAAGTCGCTGGTTCGTTTATAGATAAGAGCAGAGCACAAACCAAAAATAAAATAGTTATTCAGTTGCGCTCACTCAAAACTAAAAATAGCCACCGCTTTGAGCAGTGCCAGTTTGGTGCTGCCAACTTATGCCACTTAATGCCACTTATCGTTACGATTATTTATCGCTAGACTTATCGTTACGGTTATCGTTAGACTTTTTCAATGGTGCCTCCCATACAAACCTAATTTAAGACGTTGTCACGTCAAAAAACATTTCGCGCTTCTCTATTTCTATATTTCTTCTTTAACCCGCACTTCACAATGTTTAATAAAAAAACACTGCTTACACTCACACTATTGCCGTAAATACACCAAAGAAAAATAGTATCAAAAAGAACCAAAAAGAGCAATCTTTGCTACTTACATATGCACACATACACTTATAAACACACTGCACATAAAAACAACAAAACGGTTTGCGCATCTCTTCACGCCGCACTATTAACACTTAACACACGAAATATAGGATGAAAGAGAAACGCGCAAACTTTTTTCCTTATGCACACACACACCCGCGTTTGAACTTGTTACCGCACTGCACATAAAAAAAAAAAACAAAACGGTTTGCGCATCTCTTCGCGCCGCATAATTTGCACTTGTTGCATTTAACACACGAAATATACGATCAAAGAGAAACGAGCATACTTTATTTCTTGTTCACACACACACACGCTTGCACTTGTCACCGCACTGCACATTAAAAAAAAAACTTCACACATACGCACTCTACACACGCACGCATCGTATTAACATTTTCAATACGCCGACCTTTATCATTTTTCAAGGGCAGCTACCACGCACGCTTTAATTTATTTAAGTTTAGATTAGATTTAAACAAATGCTAACATATATAATTTAAAGCTGATAATACCACAAAACGTTTAAATATAATTTAACACTTTTTTAAAATGCATTTGCTTATTAATAATTAATTTAACCGGAGCGCGTAACCCGCCGCGTCAGTCAATATTTTACTACTGCATTAACAGCGTTGCCAGCTAAACGGTTACCAATAAGAACAATAACTTTGCTCTAGGATCTAAGCAAATTGTCAATATCTGGCAGCGCTAAATGAGAAAGTTTGACCACTGCTCTCTGGCAGTTTTTGTTTTTGTAATTGCTCTTAAGCATAAGCATAACTGTATATCATGCATTGTCAATGCAAATTACAAAAACAATTTCGCAAGTTCTCCCTCTCTCTCTCTTACTATCTTTGCTCTCTGAGATCATGAGCACAGCAGAAACAACCCCTGCGTATATTTGTTGTTAGCCCATAGATTTCTAATGTAATGTTGTTGTTGTTTTTTGTTGGTGCTCTCTGAGCTCTTGCAGTTATAAAAGAGGTTATGACTGTATGAGTGAATATTATTTTTTGCAGTGCACATAATGACATGCAAAAACGGTTCGCTTTAAATGTGTTAGTGTTTTTTTTTTATATGTATTGGTTTTTGCAGCGTTTGTTCACACGTGATTATCGTAATATAAGCCGAGTAAGAAAATTGTTAATTAATGTTACACAGACAAGATCTGATTGGTATACATAGATCATCGATATAAAGACAATACAACGCAGCACTTTATCGATATCATCGGTTGATATACGTGACACCCGATGATTCTGCATACAGACGCTGAAGCACAAGCACGTCTATAATAAAGCTATGTTTAATAAAGTTTAAATGTGTCCTTAGATGACTTATGCAAATTAATGCTAAATTTTAATTAATATTAGTTGTAATCACTATTTGTTTATATACATATTTGGTGTATATGTATATATTAAATATGAATTGTTAAAATGTTCATCTGTTTGGAATATTAACATTTGTACCAAGTGCAATAAACTTAAATTTTTTATACACTTCTCTAGTGATACGATTATAAGAGGGTAATGCAATGAGGATGTATATTATTCGTATCTCTTTGAAAGAGAGGAACTCTGACGTCACTTGTTAAATTTATAAATAGTAGTAACTAAGCATATAAAATATTTGATACAAAATTCTATTTATCGATTGAGATTGTATTAATTCGTTGGCATTTTGAACATAAGATAAAATTTTAACTCAGCTCTATTAGTTAACCTACTTTAAAAGCGGAGATATCTCATCTTTAGACCATGTTTGTCAATAGAGCCCCACAAAAAATGGTTTGTTAGATCTTCAATTAAGCCTACAGCAAACTTTGCATAGCCCATCTTAAAATCTTATATATGTATAATGGAATACATAATTTTTTAAATAAAAATATGTTTGAAGAGGTTGTTTGTTTCTTTATAGTTTCTTGCTTTTTTTAGACCTAAGCTTTAAGTTTTCTTAATTAATATTCGGGAGTATCTTTGATTTAATTTCTTGAATTTTTTAATCACCATCTAAACAAAACAAATAGGGGTTTTTTTACAATTATTATATAAAATTCATAATATTTGATTACCATGTATTTTATAAAGAAAATTTTAATACTATTCAAACAGCCACACAAAACAAAAACCAAATTTTTTATCCAGAGCATATCTGCTATATGTTCTTAAAGTCGGTGAATCCGAAACCGAGCACGAAAAACAAAAAATAAATGTCAAAAATCGCTTCTATGTAAGTAACTATTTTGGAGGTTACATCAGTAATGTGACGCGTTAAGTTTTCTTTTGTTTTCCAATTCGGATTTAACCATCCAAAAATATATAAAAAAAATGGCGGACGTAAAGTCGGGCGCGGACGACTTTAGGATACCCTGTACCACTAGCTTGTAATAAAGTCCGATTTCTTCACAAAAAACCAAAAACAGAAGAATTTTTAAGCAAACATTTTTTTTTGACCGATCGTTCCTATGGAAGCTATATGATATAGTCAACTTATTTCAATAAAATTGGACACAGTGCTTAAATACCTTAAAAAAGATATGAATGCCAAATTTATTTCAAATATCTTTATAAACAAACAAAACACATCGAATTTTGTATAAAAAACGTGTTTTTGGACCGATTGGTCCTATGGGAGCTATATGATCTAGTCAAACGATTTGGATTAAATTTGGTACATGGTACAGTGCTTAGGAACTATAAAATACTCACGAATGTCAAATTTGGTCCCAATATCTTAACAAACAAACGAAACACACGAAATTTTGTTAAAAAATCGATTTTTTGGAAGATCGGACCTATGGGAGCTATATGATATAGTCAACCGATTTTGTTCAAATTTGGCACATTGCTTAAGTGGTCTAAAAAATTTCCAAACGCCAAATCTGGTTACGATATCTTAATTAAAAAACGAAATATAGCGAACTTTTCTTTAAAAAGTTATTTTGGCCGATCGGTCCTATGGGAGCTATATGATATAGTCAAACCGATTTTGATCAAATTTGGTACAGTGATTGGGAACTATAAAAAACTTTCGAATACCAAATTTGGTTACGATATCTTTATAAACAAACGAATTATTCATCTAAAACGCTTTTTTTTTGTCGAGGTCGTCTCAAACACCCCCATGGGAGCTATATAATTTAACCCCGATATCAAAAAAATAAAATAAACTTGCCTCCTATGGAATAATATGGGATCTAATGTGAAAGTTTGGTAACTCTAGCTCTCTAGCTCTTACCATCTCTGAGATCTAGGCGTTCACACGGACGGACGGACGGACGGACAGACGGACGGACGGACGGACGGACAGACGGACAGACGGACAGACGGACAGACGGACATGGGTATATCGACTTCTCTATTCACCCTGATCATATTTTAGGTAACTTTGGGATGTCTCCGACGTCTCCTTCTATATGTTACATACATTTTCGGCTTGCACAAACTTAATATACCCTTGGACCATACGGTACAGGGTATAACAACGCCGATGTATTTAATTAAGTAAAAACTAATTAAAACAGTTTTACTGCCTTATTAACAGCTGAGTTAAAAAAAATTAATTAAGTAATTTTTGTCCTATTAAAATATTTTATTCATTTCAGTTTTTATATAATTCCTTTAAAATGTTAATTAAATCAAAATAGGAAAGGTTAGAAGCGTGAACTCTTTATTTTCCAAATTTTTTAATATAATAATTTTAATCTCTCTATTTTTAATTTTTAACCTCAAAATTTATAATATAATATGTTTATATTAAAAGACTTTCTCAAATGTATTTAGGATCAAACACGTCATCTCAGAGACTCTTATTAAAAACTAAGATTTGGGAAAAACTGCTTTCTGGTAATCTTCCATAAAAAACTGTTGTACGATAGAATGACAATAGGCCTGAAGCTGATACTGGCCACTAAGCTTAAGAGAAAACCACCTAGCATAGCCCCAATAATCCCTTCCAAAACCACTATAGCATTTGGCGATAAAAATTGACTAAAACAATCACTAAAACTGGCCACTAAACTAAAGACAATTTTGTTAAATTATAGCACTGTAAGTAGTAGTCAAAATTTGAATATTCCAGGCCCAACGCATATGAAAGTAATTATTTGCAATTTTAGAGCTTGCAATTCATAACTTGTTTAAGCATTGTCTGCACTAAAGTGGTGCTAATTTTTCATATATACTAAATTATTAATTATTAAATTATTCCACCGACTTTTATAAAAAAAATAACTCAAATTACTTCCTTATAATATTTAATATTATTATTATTCATAAGAGGTTATTAATTTTGTTCTGCTTCGTTAGAGTTACAACGTTCACTAAAATGGTGCTGATTTTTAATTTATACTAAATTATTATTTATATATTCTACGAACTTTCAAAAGAACAATTTAAGAATAAAACAAGCTCTTTATAATATTTAAAATTATTATGATACATAAGTTAAAGCAGTGCTTTGTCTGCATTAAAATGATGCTAATTTTCTCTTCATACAATATTATTCCACGGACTTTTAAACCATTTTGAAAGACTTTTATTTAAATTTATAACCTTTACAATTTGTTTATATAAAACTTTTTTTTTATTTTTTATTTCCTTATTACACAAGAGCCACATGAAGAGTTAAGGCATTGATCAGCATTATAGGTCATACAAAAAGTGCAATCAAAATTTTAAGATTCAACTCCGACAGATATAACATAAGGTAGAAAAAAAGTGTTTTACATTTATGTGGCATGAAGAGAAAGGTGCTGCTATATACTTATATATTATATATTTACATATAAATATATATATATGCTATAAAATCTGAACGTTTTGTTATTACGTCACTTGCCACTTTTGGTCAACAATGGACTCTTTTATTTGCATTCATCTCATTGTTGTTATCTCTTTTATTGCAACAATTTTAATGATGTTGCAAGGTTGCATGGCAATTCCGAGCAGACAATTTGACTTGCAGCTGCCTTCAATGGATTTTGTGGCACCTTAAAGCATCCTGATATTAAAATATTTTTTCTGACGTGATATGCAAGTTGAGCACGCAATTTGTTCATATAAAATTCTCTTGAAGATGCTTTGGTTCACAACTTGGAAGCAGAATTTCGTTATGTACATCATTTTATATGAATATATATTAGTGGGAGATAAGTCGCTTTTTATGACAACCATCACTTGGTGGGTTTATACCTACTCTAAAGATAACCTCTGCACCAGCTTCTGATAGCCCATAAAGGTAACTATTAGAAGGTAGGTTTGAGCAGTTAAAACTTTGCTCATCAATCCCATGTGGGCGTTCTTAGAGGTAAAGCTGCCTAATTAGGTGTGCATATGCCGCACCCAGGTAAGGGTATGCCAAAAAAAATATTTGTCCATTAATGAGCCTGTTAATGGGAGCTGAGCCAAATGAGAAGATAATTTGTGAAAAAGTCAACAAAGTTGTTTTTTAAGTAAAGGTTTCCTTTGGTATATATTCCTATTGGGTAAAGACTTTAAATGGAATTAAAAAACCTTTTTTATTTAGTACTACGTTTTTGAAAATTTTTCAACACTATTTCTAGCAAAAGGTTTCAAAAGACACCTGTAAAATTTTGATTTAACATTATTATTGTTCCAGACCTAGCTCTGGAGGTCGATTTCCCAGTGTAAATCCAATGTTTTGTGTTTACAGATTAAAGCAATGTCCATTTGTAAGTTATTATGTTAAGTATACATTTTATGTTAAGCCTATGTTATCTGTAGGCAGAGAGAGTTCTTAGCATTAACATTTCAGTGTTACAGAAGGCTTACACACAAACTGTGTTTCATAACAATTAGCTTTTAACAGATTAATATTACATTGCGTATTCTGTTACAATTTAATATTAACTTAATATTATTTATGCTACTAGTTAATTTTTATTTGCCACTGCCTTTCTCATTAAACAATTAACTTAATTTTAACATTGATCAACAAAAATTATATTTTCACGTTTGGTATTTTAGAAATATAAATTTTCCTATTTATTTACTTATTAGTGGAGTACAACTAAGAACATTTTTACTACGTAAGATAAGGTCAACATCTTATAGAAAAAAATTTATTTGGAAAAGAAAAATAGATGATATCACCAATCCGCGTCTCTAGCCCAATGGGTGTACTTTTTAATGATATGCATCTTCTTACATCAAGAACTGGACAGATACTTGGATTTACAATATAAAAGATGAAATAAGGAAGCAAGATAGAAATAAAACATATCAAAAAAAAAAAAATGCCAAGGGATCACCGTTGACCAAAAAAATGACTTATAAAATAGGATTGGTCAAGGATGTTCGAAGTGGCAAGTCAAGATAACTTAGGATAGATTGAATAGACCGTTCGAAAGAGAGGAAATTATAAAAGTTATTAAAATAAGAGCATAAGACACGGAAAGGATTGTGTAAAGCATAATAAGATGTACAAAATTGTAAGGCTAAAGTTCGAAAATTACGAGTTACTTTTGAAGGTATGACTAAGGTAACTTGGCTAAGAATAACATTGGGATCGATAAGACCGAGTCACAGCTTATGCAAAAATAACACGCCATGGCATGTTTTGCGATGATTTAAGGAAGGCAATTTTATAAGGGAAGTTTATCAGAATATGGCGGCAGTCGGATGTTTGGGTCCCAGTTTAAGCCACGAAGTGCAAAAAGGAGAAATTGCTTTTGTACGGACTCAATCATGTCTTGATAAACATAGTATTAAGGACTCCAAATGCAGGAACAATCTTCTAAAATTGGACGGACAAGAGAGATATAAAGGAGTTTGGTAGTGTAAGGGTCGTTTAAATCTTTAGACCAACGCAAGAATACCTCTAGCTTTATTGACGATGTTGCAAATAAGGTTATTAAATTTAAGGTTATGGTCGAACAAAACACCAAGGTCGGACACACTCTCGATGCGTTCTAAGTTAGAAGATTCTAAAGAGTAAATAGCCAAATAAGGAGCAAACGATAAAACGTCATAACATTATATTTAGACTTTTTGAGAAAGAGTTGGTTGATGTTGCACCAAGATTGCATGTTACCAAAATCATGCTGAAGAAGTAAGTGCTTATTTTTATCGGAATAGGACAGACAAAGTTTGACATTTTCCGCATACATAAGAATGCGAGATGATTTGATTACTTTCGGGAGATCATTCAAAAATAAATTAAAAAGAAGAGTGTCAAGATGGCTACCTTGAGGTACCCCTGAGGTGACCTTAAATTCTGTAGATCCGCAGCATTTAAAAGCAACCTTTTGGACTCGATTGGATACATATGACGATTTCCAACTTAAAAGGCAAGACGGAGACTCCAGACGAAACAGTTTAACATGGAAAAGACTATGGTTTACGGAGTCAAATGGTTTACTAAAGTCAGTTTGGTTTTTTTTTTGGTAAAAGCTAGATTAATAAGAAACGAAAGTTCTAAAAGGTTAAACGAAGTGGTCCGACGTCTTACAAGCCCTTGTTGGGAATCCGATTTTAAAGAACGACAGCAGTGTTGCAATTGTGAGCTGACAATCCTTTCAAAAACTTTTGGAATTGACGAAAGCTTGGCAATACCATGGTAGTTCTCAATGGTGGACTTGGAAACTTTTTTATGAATAGGGATAATATAGGATTCATTCCAGATGGCCGGAAGACAAGAATATTTTAATGAAGTGCGGAAAAGAACAGATAATGGCATAGCAAGAGAGCGAGAACAATGCTTTAAGACGCAACTACGAATGGCATCGGGGCCAGGGGAGAAGGAGGATTTAACGGACAGTAGGGATTGTAACACGTCGGTTTCAAAAATTTCTGTATAAGCAATAAGATTTGAATGAGGTAGGTTATAGGTTACGACCACGGCTATGCTTAAACGTCTGTAGTCTAATCAAACCCTATAACCATCTCATAATCGATACGCTTTCAACGTTATCTCATTTATCAAATTATAATAAGCGTCTTAAAAGCTAAGGGGAAACAGATTTACGTACCTTTTCTGGTGTGGTAATAAAATAAATCAAAGCAATAAATTTTCCAAGCCGTGACCTAATATTGCCTTCTCTCATATTTTAGTTCATTACATCACATTCTTCACATGAATTGCTATAAAGCCAAAGGGTTAACAGACTCCTCAAAATGACGCTGGTTTAATGGTCTGAACCGAAACGTAGAAAAAATTAGCAGCTCTCTTTAAAAGTCAAAAAAATGTAAGCCACCCACATGGCGTATACGCAACAACAAAAGTCAACCCAATTCAGAAGCAATTTATAGCTAACTTTAACCTTGCCAGCAGCACTATGCCAAAAATCGTAAATCTCTCTAAAAATAAAAAAAAACAACAACAAAAGCAAAGTCAATTTGCAGCCGTTTGCAACGCGGCATAAAGAGATACAGTCGTAAGACGTGGCGTATGCGTAATGTTCAAAAACGCGCGGAATACGTTGGAAAAGCTTGAGACGTTGCAAGAGTAACTCAAGCATAAAAATGCACTGCAAATAAAAATAAAAGCCCCGAACAGAACGCATGAGTGCATTAATGCCACCATTTTGTTTAAGGTTGAAAAAACAACAAAGTAAATGCGAGTGCAACATGAAGCAGTTTACGGAGCGTATGAGTGATTTTTTTCTTCTTCTGCGCTTAGTACATTTACATAAACTCCTTTGAATTATCTGTTTTTGTTGACAAAGTTGGGATGTACTAAATTATATGGGCGGCAGCGGAAACAGAGAGGAATTACAGGGTGAAGCTATAATTTATACACTGAGTGATGAAGCATTTCAATACTTATTTCAACCTTTAAAGCATCCCTACTGGCTCCGCTCCTTAACAAACTTGTTACTTGGTTGCATTAAAATAAACTGAAATAAAAGCTTAAGATTTAATGTCATTTGAAGTTAACAAACTTTTTTCTTAAGATAAATTGAAAAGTTGTCAATGCTCAGTTTTATATCTTATTTTTGGGACATAAAATTTTATTTAAACAAGATAAATAGCAGCTGCTTTAAGGCAACTTTTTGTGGAAAATTTACATAAGTTTTAAAAGTCGTAAAAAATCGCATTCAAGTTTCAAATAAAACAGGACTTTGGTCCAAAATGTATACAAACTGCGCTCCAAACTAGCTGCTGGTATATTGCAGCGACCTCTAGCGGCTAACAAACTGTCCTCCGGATGGCGCTAGTCCCAATGGGCATTATAGACACTTTATGAATAAAATGTGATAGCGAACGATACTAGAATGTTCACATTGCCTGAAAAAGAAAGGCTACAAAAATAATAAATCGATTTGTTAACTATCTATCTTTTTAAAAAAGATAGTTAATAGCAGATATTCAGAGATTTGCAAAAAATTTTAGTTTTATCTTACATTACATATCTTACAATTTTGAATTTTTGAAGTTCTTATTAAATTTTTTTAAAGGCATTTTTTTAAACAAAAGACAAAAGAATAGTTTCTTTGTACTTATGAAAGATTTTTTTTTTAATTTCTGCATATAAAAATTAAAAAACTATTCTTAATTAATTAGGTAGAAAGCTAAAATTAAAACGAATTAAAAAAGTTGTAAACTAATTTGGAATACTTAATTTTATATTATACCAGCCGGCCTCCGCTGCGCTCCGGCACGCTCGCTTCGCTCGCTCGTCAAGATCTTTATTTTCTTCCAATGATTTATTTTTGTGGCGAATTCACAAAATTGCATTATGTGCAAATATTGATCAGATCCTATGTATTTTATACAGAAATCAAAATATGAATTGTAAGCAAAAATCGCAGAATTCCTTTCTTCTTAAGAACATTTTCAGGGAAAGGATTTAATTTTAAATGGATTTTCGGTATTGGCGCGTGTTTTTTAGAACTTGCTGGATGCATCGTGACGTCGCCACGAACGGAAATTCGTACTCACGATTGAATATTGATAAGGACGGCCATTTTAACTTTGGGGTTTGAGGTTGAATTAATAATGAAAAATGATACGAAAGGTGGATGAAAAGAAGAATAACACATAACTAACTTTCCCATTAGCACAACACATTCCTAATGTTTCTTTGTCAAACTTCAGAGAACAACAAAAACGGCACACTTTATCCATTTTGCCAATACTGACAGCTGGATGCAAACTGTAATCGAAGTTCGCATTATAATGAAATGCACCCAGATTTAACTCAATATTTCCTGAACGTCGAGTTGAATTTGTACGCATACGCATCCTCTCGAGTCTACGGGCATGTTGATCTTCCGTTTCAGAAGCTCGAGACTGGGCAACTCGAGAACGATCCATTTCCTTTCTCTCTGATCGCTGTTCTTTTGATTCAGAAGCTCGAGATTGGGTAACTCGAGAACGGTCCATTGCCATTCTTCCAGCACGCAGTTCTTCCGTTTCAGAAGCTCGAGACTGGGCAACTCGAGAACGATCCATTTCCATTCTGTCTGCACGTTGTTCTTCCGTTTCAGAAGCTCGAGACTGGGCAACTCGAGAACGATCCATTTCCTTTCTCTCTGCTCGCTGTTCTTTTGATTCAGAAGCTCGAGACTGGGTTATTCTAGAGCGTTCAGTTTCTAATCGCACTGATTTATGTTCTTCAGTCTCTGACGCTCGAAGACGCTTATTCCTTCGAGCTGCACTTGTTGACCGACTAAGGGACGATCTTCGCCTAAGAGGCATTTCGTTCTATGAAATCGAAAAAAAAGGTTTATAAGAAAGCTTCTGAACATTTTAAAAAAGTCCCATTAAAATCGGACAAAGGGTTTGGCGTCCAACCAATAAAATAAAATTTATAACGTTTATAATTTTTGTGTTTCCTTTCGAAAAAAAACAATTAATTAAAAAATATTAGTTAATCTGACAATGTACACAATGCCAACCTAAATTAAAAAAAAAATGTATTGGAAAATCAAATTGTCCTTTTTAGTATTTTCGTCGCAATTTTGTTATATTTTTATATAGCCTATGTCCGTCCCAGGAACCTTCTGAACATTTTAAAAAAGTCCCATTAAAATCGCACAAAGGGTTTGGCGTCCAACCCCGGACAAACAGACATACACTTTTTTTATATATATAGATATATTATGTTTTTGTTTTAAAGAAAAATTTTTTTTGGCCAAAGGTAATAACAATAATAATAATAATAACAATAGATACGTAAAATTTTTTGAAAATTGTGTAAATATTTAGTATAATTTTTAATTAGGTAGAACTTACTAAGAACAAAAAAGCTTTGAATTTATTTTAAACATGTAATTTATTTCTATGAAGAGATTTTTTTAACTAAAGGCAGAGAATAATTTTTATACCCTGTACCGTATGGTACCAAGGGTATATTAAGTTTGTGCAAGCCGAAAATGTATGTAACATATAGAAGGAGACGTCGGAGACACCCCAAAGTTACCTAAAATATGATCAGGGTGAATAGAGAAGTCGATATACCCATGTCCGTCTGTCCGTCTGTCCGTCCGTCCGCGTGAACGCCTAGATCTCAGAGATGGTAAGAGCAAGAGTTACCAAACTTTCACATTAGATCCCATATTATTCCATAGGAGGCAAGTTTATTTTATTTTTTTGATATCGGGGATAAATTATATAGCTCCCATGGGGGTGTTTGAGACGACCTCGATAAAAAAAAAGTTTAAGATGAATAATTGTTTATGAAGATATCGTAACCAAATTTGGTATTCGCAAGTTTTTTATAGTTCCCAATCACTGTACCAAATTTGATCGAAATCGGTTGTCTATATAATATAGCTCCTATAGGACCGATCGGCCAAAATAACTTATTTAAAGAAAAATTCGCTATATTTAGTTTTTTAATAAAGATATCGTAACCAGATTTAGCGTTTGGAAATTTTTTAGACCACTTAAGCAATGTGCCAAAATTGAACAAAATCGGTTGACTATATCATATAGCTCCCATAGGACCGATCTTCCAAAAAATCGATTTTTTAACCAAATTTGTTGTGTTTCGTTTGTTTGTTAAGATATTGGGACCATATTTGACATTCGTTAGTATTTTATAGTTCCTAAGCACTGTACTAAATTTAATCCAAATCGTTTGACTAGATCATATAGCTCCCATAGGACCAATCGGTCCAAAAACACGTTTTTTATACAAAATTCGATGTGTTTTGTTTGTTTGTAAAGATATTTGAAATAAATTTGGTATTCAGATCTGTTTTAAGGTATTTAAGCACTGCGTCAAATTTTATTGAAATCGGTTGACTATATCATATAGCTCCCATAGGAACGATCGGTCAAAAAAAAATGTTTACTTAAAAATTCTTCTGTTTTTGGTTTTTTGTGAAGGAACCGCTTTATTACAAGCTAGTGGTACAGGGTATCTAAAAAATAAAATTTTTAAATAATTTTCGAAATAGAAAAATTAAAAAACTTTATTTTATGAATTGGATAAATAGATAGATCTGAAATTTTTTTCTGTTTTTTTTAACTAAAGATAATACAATATTTTTTTTATCTTTGTAAAATTGTTTTAAACATAATATATAATTCTCTGAATATAAAAATAAAAATTACTTCTTTTCTTATAAAATAAAAAGCTCAAAACTAAGACAGGCCATATTTTTATATTCCAAACCGCATCATATGACACTACCCAGAGTCATACAACTAATTTAAAAGTTTTTGTTTTAAATGGCTCCAGTGTTGGCAATTGCCATATATTTAAATCTACAAAAAAACAAAAACATCCTTATAAATGGAGCTCCCAAAAACTTCTCATATATAGAATTGTTTTCTCTCTTATCTGTTCCACCAAAACTCATGACAGACAATTTAATTTTTTCAATTAAGAGTAATTAGTAAATTGCTTTTGCTTTTTTTTCTCCAGAGAAAGCTTTAATGTTTACAAAAGAATAATTCAAGAACTTGGAATTTTGTTCAAAAAGTTGAAACTCAATTGAAATAACTCGAAGTGCAAAAAAGTTCTGCAAACATTTGTGCATGCTGTGCGTATACTTAATAAAATAATATTTGACTTTTGTTTTTAATAAATACAAACACAAACACATGCTCAAGTCTAAATTGTTTACTTAACAAATGTCAAATGTCTGGCAGAAGCTTTATTAAAATTCCACGTCCTTTTTGTTTGTGAGTAGTCAAAAAAATTCCTTAAATTGCTAATTTTTAGACAAATGATTTGTAGTTGTGTCCTTTTGTCTTTGTAGGACTGTCATTGGCAGGATGCCAATATTTTAAAATCTAGGTTAGTGTCTTTGCCAAGTGCAGCAACTACGGAGAGGTAGAAAGGACTAAAACAATGTCCTGTAAGGGACAGTTTATGGGATAACTTCATTTGCAGTGCATCTGTTTTTATATAATAAAAATGTTTTTGTCGTCTGTTTTTGCTGTAAGTTGGAACTATCCAACTATTTATTTATGGCACTATTTTTCCAGTTTTAGCTGAATAGAAATGTTTTCTTTTAAGACCATTTGCTTAATCCTTGTAACAAATTCAATCGGAATATTTAAGCGTATGCATTTAGACCAAGAGCATAGAACCCTATTGACTTGGCCATTAATATTTTACATGCCATTAGGCTTTGTAAACTTTGATTTAAGCTCGAACCATTACATAAAATTCAGTTGGATTTGAATCAACAATTGGCTTAAATACACAATCATAGTGGAACTTTTATTAAAAGGAACTCTTTCAAAGCTTTTAAGTGGAGCTTAATTAAAGTAAAGTTAGGACGAATATAGTCAGCACTCTACTTTTCCTTATTTCCAAGGTATTTATTTATTCGTTTTGAAGCATATGTTAAAAACTATTATGATATCGTCCGAAAATCGTTATTAATATTATTATTAATAATAAATGAAGTCGGGCGCGGACGACTTTAGGATACCCTGTACCACTAGCTTGTAATAAAGTCCGATTTCTTCACAAAAAACCAAAAACAAAAGAATTTTTAAGCAAAAATTTTTTTTTTGACCGATCGTTCCTATGGAAGCTATATGATATAGTCAACCGATTTCAATAAAATTTGACGCAGTGCTTAAAAACCTTAAAACAGATCTGAATGCCAAATTTATTTCAAATATCTTTACAAACAAACAAAACACATCGAATTTTGTATAAAAAACGTGTTTTTGGACCGATTGGTCCTATGGGAGCTATATGATCTAGTCAAACGATTTGGATTAAATTTAGTACAGTGCTTAGGAACTATAAAATACTCACGAATATCAAATTTGGTCCCAATATCTTAACAAACTAACGAAACACAACAAATTTTGTTAAAAAATCGATTTTTTGGAAGATCGGCCCTATGGGAGCTATATGATATGGTCAACCGATTTAGTTCAAATTTGGCACATTGCTTAAGTGCTCTAAAAAATTTCCAAACGCCAAATCTGGTTACGATATCTTTATTAAAAAACGAATTATAGCGAATTTTTCTTTAAAAAAGTTATTTTGGCCGATCTGTCATATGGTAGCTATATGATATAGTCAACCGATTTCGATCAAATTTGGTACAGTGATTGGGAACTAAAAAAAACTTTCGAATACCAAATTTGGTTACGATATCTTCATATACAAACGAATTATTCATTTAAAACGCTTTTTTTTGTCGAGGTCGTCTCAAACACCCCCATGGGAGCTATATAATTTAACCCCGATATCAAAGAAATAAAATAAACTTGTCTCCTATGGAATAATATGGGATCTAATGTGATAGTTTGGTAACTCTAGCTCTTACCATCTCTGAGATCTAGGCGTTCAAACGGACGGACTGACGGATGGACAGACGGACCGACGGACAGACGGACGGACAGACGGACATGGGTATATCGACTTCTCTATTCACCCTGATCATATTTTAGGTAACTTTGAGGTGTCTCCGACGAGTCCTTCTATATGTTACATACATTGTCGGCTTGCACAAACTTAATATACCCTTGGTACCATACGGTACAGTGTATAAAAATTACCTGTATAGCAAAAAAAATATGTATTATCAATTCTAGCTATTTATCATCTATCCTATCAATGAAATATATTTTTTTAATATTTGTATTCAGAAAATTGATTAAACAAATTTTTTTTTTAATCTTTCAATGATATAAAAAACGTTTGCCTTTAGTTAAAAAAATCCCTTTAAAAAAATAAAATATTTTTAAAACTTTTTTGTTTAGATTTAGCTTAAAAAAAAATTGATTTAGCTATCTAAGTAAAAATGATAATGAAAAATTTTTAAAACATTTTACGTTTTATCATTGAAATAAAATTGATGATGATCAATTGAATTATTTTTATAAATTTAAAAAAATTTAAGATTAATTAAAAAATTATGCTATTTAATCTTCTTTAATTAAATAAAAATGGCTTGAAACATAAAAAAAATGTTAACTTAATGAAAGTTTTGAGTTTTTTATTTTATAAGAAAAGAAGTAGTCTGATCTTCAAAATATTTTACGATTCGTGGATCTGGGACCTTCTATTCTATATTATAGATATATTTTATATAAAACATGGACATTAGACAAATTTCATTCTCCCTTAAGAAAAAGCTCGAAACTGCTTAATTATGCTTAAATATTACAAAAAAAATTAAATAACTAAACTTAAAGATTTTTAAGAAAGACCAAGCGTTAAAAATTGCAATAATTTGTTTTCATTAACAATTATTTTACAAAGGGTACAAAGGGTATATTAAGTTTGTGCAAGCCGAACTTTTAACCTTGATTTTAAACAATAAAATGAGAACAAATTTTTTAAAAAATTTATATATAATCTAGATTCATATTTATAGAATATTTTAATTTTTTTACGGTGGTATGTAAGCCTCTTATCATCATTTTATATGATACAAGGTCGTATTAAATGAGAAAAATTTAGAAAAAATTTTAAATTTATATTTAGGATAATAAGGACTTACATAAATATTTGATTAAATATTAATAATTTTTTTATCGTGTAACTAATACAAGATCGTCTTAAATGAGAAAATAATTTAAAAAAAATTTAAAAAATTCAATATAAATTCAGATTAATATTTTATTAAATATTTATATATTTTAAAGTGGTATATCAACTTTTGACCTTGTTTGTAACTAATAAAAGACCATATATAAATAAAATGTAAAATACATTTTATTTATATATGGTCTGTAATCTAGATTAGGATTGATCTTTATTTTGATAGATAACAACTGTCCCTAACAAACGTTTCGTGTTCACATTGCTTGAATAAAAACATTTTTTTACATATCTCTCTTCGAACAAAGATTTTTTTTATCTGCTTTTTTGAGACATACCAAAGTTATTTCTCTCAAAACCATCCGTCAAAACCAACTCCTGACTAATAAAAATTCTTTTGCTTTGTAAAACATCATTTAAAAAATTTTCATAGCTTCAAAATGCATTTCCTTACATTTATTACCCACAGAGCTTTATCAATAAATCCAAACAGGACTCTGGGCAATGCTTCACTAGCATGACTTTGTATAGTTTAATGTTTCAAAGGAACTGCATTTAATAAAATAATTTGTTTGGCTGCTGGCATTATGTAACATGTTCGGACTTATACGCTGTGGCCAGCCAACAATGTTACAAGTTTATTGCAATTTGTTCTCTAAACAACAGCTTACAGGACCAACAACAATATTAATAGCAACAACAAGAGTAAAGCAGAAGCCAAGAAAAACAGATGGGTGGAATTTATGGGATGTACCGACGATGGGATGCCCTTCTAACATTATCTAATTACTAGAATTGTAGTGCCAAAATTTGCAATCGATTTTTATGAGCTATTGATATATTGATAAACATTTTAAGATTTACAATCCATCAATATATTTTTTTTTATTTATAAGAAAAATTTGTATATTAAGAGAAAAAGAATACAAATTATTAAATTAAAATCAATAAATAAATATTAAAGAAAAATGAATAAAAAAAAAGTAATTTAAAAAAAACTTGCATTTCAAATTTTCTTTCATTAAAAAAATCTATGCAGATATGGTTTATCAAAATAAATACTAAAAATTAATAATTCAAAATTCTATTATCGATAACTCCCTTAACAATTGAAATTTGTACAATAAAAAAGTACAAAAAATAATCCAATTAAAAAAAAAAAATTTTTGTGAATTCACAATTTGATCTCTTATTGAAAAAATTTATATAGATACTTCACCCGCTTAGGAGATATGGCGATATTCTAAAAAATATTTTCAGATTGGAATTAATTGGAATTTTACAATAAAAAAAATTTTGAATTCGAAAATTGTATTTCAAATTCACAATTTTATCTGTCATTACACAAAAAAGGATACAGATATCTTTATCCGTTTAAGAGATAAAGAAAATTCTAAAAAATCTTGTCATTTATCGATTACTCTATAAATAATTGGAATTTTTCAATAAAAATATTAAAAAACAATAAATTTTAAATTTTAAAAAAATTGTATTTAAGATTTGCCATTTGATGTTTCATTGAAAAAAATATTTGCAAATATCTTTATTTGATTAGGAGATATGGGTTATCAAAGAAAATTATAAAAAATCTATTCAGTTATCCTTGCAAAGTATTTCCAATTTACAATCAAAATTAAAAAAAAATTTAAGATTTATATTTTTAAAAAAATTGTAATTTTAATTTTCACCATTTTACCTTTCATTGAAAAAAAAATATGCCAATATCTTTATTCGCTTAGGAGATATGGCTTATTAATCAAAATTTAAAAAAATCTATTCGATTATCGATGACTCGATAAATAATTGGAACCTTAATAAAAAAGTACAAAAAAAATTAGTTTGATTTTAAAAAAGAATTTATTTCAAATTAAGAAGTTAAAAACAAAAATGCAGATATCTAGGAAATAGAAGATTTGGCTTATCAAAGAAAAATCGACAAAATCTATTCAGTTGCCGACAACTCGATAAATAATTGGAATTTTACGGCAATATGGTTACTTTCGATTAGTAGATCTATTACATATAAAAATCATATAAATGAAATATGTCTAATTAAAAAGTGAACTTCTTTTACTTATTCCCCCGATAAATATTTAAATTGCCTTCCTAGCGTAACCAAAATCTGAATATTGGCGAATAGAATCAAATGAACTGATTCAAAAATATTTAAAAAAATATGTGTGGATAATTTACTTTTTAGGCTTAACGAATTACTTAAAAATTTTGAATCTTAGGATATTCACTTTTTTTAAACAATCAGATTCTCATATTTGGTCAAAAATCTGGCACTTCTATAGTAATTTTTGTAGAGTGATGAAATTTTTAACTCGTGTTCGTAAAAGACTGTACTTAGACTGTTCTATTTGTCCAGGTAGTTTGAGCCTTTCCAATTCTTCTGATCGAAAATAGATATCCAGTAACTTTTTAATTTTATGGTAATATATTCGAAAATCAGGCCAAGTGGACAGATGAACGAGCACACAGAAAACCAGACATGATTTCTTTTATAGACCACCAAGGTGTAACCCATCATTTTTTGCATCAACTTCATATACTCCTTAACTCTTTACAAATAGAGTATAACGCGGGGGACCGCAGCTGCTAGCATTATTAAAATTAAGATATGTAGCAAAATAAAAGCGCATGCCACAAGCAGGCAAAATAACTGTGGCAACGAGAAGCAGCAGAAAGTGGGCAACAAAGAAGCAAAAAAAAAGTAGAAGTAGCAAGAGAAAGAGAAATAGCAAAAGTAAAGCAGAGACAGCTAACTAAACTAAACACTTGCCATGCACAGCAACAGAGGCAGAGAGAAGGAAAAACAAATAATGTGTAGCATACTTTCAGGCTGGCGCTTAAAGTCAACTGAGCTTGAGCCTGATTGAGTTGAGCAATGGCGGTAAAAAGCAAGAAGAAGAGGAAGATGGAACGTATGTGCACTGACAATCAAATGAATGAAGCAGGAAAGGAAGCCCTTTTTTTTCGATTTATATGCAGGCAATGTGCCAACATACACATACATTCAATCACACACAACTAACACAGTCATATATTTAAGTGTATAAATGTAAGTGGGGCCGGGTAATGGGACTAAAGTAAGACTAGGAGGGCACCAAATATGCAATGGTCACAACAGAAACAAATGGAAAATACAATAAATGAGGAGCAGGAACCTAGGATGAACCATCCACACAGACTGACAAGCTCACGTCCTAGCCATAATGTGTTCAAATTGAGTTTACTCGTCAGCCAAACAGGCTCAATATGTGAAGACTGGCAAATTGAGTACAGTGATAAACAGTTGAATAAGGAGGAATTTTTATTAGACTAGTTTCGCAGAACTGTTATGGAAAAATTAGAAAAATATATGTGGAAAATTTGACTTTCTATGAATAATTATTAGTATTGTTGGGTGTAAATGTGCTGCGACCCAGGTGGATCTATTGTACCCCATTTATTGCTTAGAGCTCTTTGAAAAGTCCTAAGGCTTGCATGTATTGCAGTATTTTATTTGGACTTATAGTAAAACAATCTCCGGTGGAAGAACGTGCATGCCCAGGAGCTTGTATCTTTTACCGGCGAGTGCCATACATTCACATAATACATGCGAAGAAGTTTCTTCTTCTTGCTACAGAAGCGGCATAGTATACTACTATGCCAATTTTGTTTAAGTGACTGCGTAGCCAACAAAGTCCCTTCAGAAGGCCCGTCAGGATTCTCACGGATGGTTTTTCACTGGTTAAGCCCTGGTATCTGTGCCCAGTGAAGCAGTAGTTTTTTATTCTCCTCTATTATCAGTAGGTCCCGTACCACGTGGTTACCAATCCCACAGTGTGGTTCAGGACCGATTAGTGGTTCTTGCAAGCTTATCTGCCCGCTAATTTCCAGGAATGCTGTAATGTCCTGGAACCCATCTAATCTTGAGCTTTTTCCTGAATCCTTAATTATCCAGTGACGTTCTCACTGCTTTAACCAGCCTTGATGTGATCTTGGCTTTGCTTACAGCCTTTACTGCTGCTTGATTATCAGACAGGATGGAAATATCCTTCTCATGGTAATTCTTTTGCAGATTGACTTCTGCACATCTTCCAATAGCACAGACTTCAGCTTGGAAAATGGTGGTGTGTCTGCCTAGAGGTTCGTAATATTTGCTCCTGGGTCCTACTACCCCTAAGCCCCAGTGGGTGATCCGTCTATATACCACTTTATTGTAAGTGGTTTCATAGGGTGATATGTCGCAAGAGATGTCCAAGCCTCTTTTGTGCTAAGTTTGGTATCAAAGTTTTGATTGAACCTGTACTCAGCTAGCATTTAATCCCTTGGCTGCAGAACAGGCATATCCTTTGCTAGATCTACAGCATCTTTCTTGGTGAGGCCCATACCCTCCCAATTCTTATTAATGTGGCTCTCCGCCGCATATCGACAACGATATATATTCCTAAGGGAGCAGTAGGCCAGGTGCGCATAGCTCCTGTCATACATATGCAAGTCATTCTTTGTAGTTACTGCATTTTTTCTCTGGTTGTGCTACGGCACCCTCTACTACCCCAGGCTATGGTGCCATACGTTAGCATGAGTCTATCAACCATGAGGTATTGCCATCACAATTTCCCGACAATATTTCTACACGTAAAAATAGCCTTTGAGCACTTATTTATCGTGTTATCTACATGAGTTTTGAAGTTAAGCTTGGATTCAAAGGTCACTCCAAGATACTTGGCTTCTTTGCTCCTCTCTCTCCTTGTGAAGAGTACTATGACAGTCTAGGTAGGGTTGAGGCTCAGGCCTGCCTTCTTACACCAGTCATTAGATTCTTTGAGACCTAGTTGGACAATATCGCAGAGTGTTTCAGCATACTTACCTCTTGCAATGAGAACGATGTCATCAGCATAGCCTTGACATAGTATGCCTCTGCTTGTTAGTTTTCCAGCAGTTCATCTACTGGTAGGCTCCATTAGAGGGGTGATAATACCCCGCCTTGAGGACAGCCTCTTGTTGTTACTACTGTGGTGGATTGTCCCCCAATAGTTTCTGTAGCCTGTCTGGAGGATGGCTGTGAAACTATCCATCCGCTAGTGGTTGTGTCTAGGCCCCTTCTGGCCAGTGATGCGATAACAGCCTCGTGGAAGGCGTTGTCAAAAGCACCCTGTATATCCAGGAAAGCGCATAGTGCAACCTCCTTATGAGTTAGGGATTCCTCAATAAGGGTTTTCAGCTGGTACAGTGCTGTGTCCGTAGACCTTCCCGCTCTATAAGCATGTTTCATCCTCTGAAGAGGTCGTTGTTCCAGCAATGTGCTTCTAATTCTGAAGTCTATTAGCTTTTTCAACTTTTTCAGCAAAAACGAAGTTAAGCTGATAGGTTTGTACGACTTTGGATTTGTGACATCTTTCTTCCCAGCTTTCGGGATGAAGACCACTCTAGCCATACTCCATGCTCTATGTACATGTCCTAGCGCAAGGCAGCTAATCAGTAAATGGGAGTTAAGAAATTGTCCAGTCCTTTTTGTAAAAGGGCTGGATGTACTATGGACTTGGCAATGGCCCAGTCATTGGCACATGGTCTGTGGCTCCCTGTCGGCAAATTTCTGCCTTTCATCAGGAATTTCTGCATTCTCCCAGGAATATGTGTGGCCAAGTTCTAGTTTCTCCTTATTGGTAATGGTAAAGGAGCTATTAGATTTCTGGAGTGCCAGATTCACGTCTGACATTCCCTTTGACTTTGCATTGTAAAGTCTTGCGCCTTCACTAGTATTCTTGATGGCTTCTCGATGGATTCTGTAATTGCTTCGATTAGCCTTTCTGATCTCCTTGTTATACAAAATCAGACTATCGCGGTAGGCATCCCATTCTCCAAACCACCGATTTTTAAGTCGTAACATTTTTTTTACATAGACATAGAACATATAAAAAAAAATTCATTTGTTTTTCTTCTTGATTTCTGTATTAAACAATTTTTAAATTTTTCAGGAATTTTTTAGTAATTTTAAATTTTATGTGAGGAGAAATTAAAAATAACGCCACCGATTTTTAAGTCTTAATAATTTTTGAAATTCTATTTTTATTTTGCATAGACATAGAAGACAAGAAAATGCAATTGTTTTTTTTTTTAGTTTTCTATATTTTACAATCGTTAGATTTTTTCAGGGACTATTTTGTTACTTTATTATTTTACTTTTATTTTCTACATACTGTTCAAATACCCTATATTCCAAATTATCAACGTACCTCAACATTTTTTTTTAAATCTAAAAATACAATTAATTTAAAGATAGTACTATTCAAGTACCCCACATTGTACTTATGCCAACTCCATTTCATGTGCCATACAAAACCAAATAAAACGAATAGACGAAACTGTTGAGCTGGCAAATGAAAAATAAACAAAATTACATTATATATAAGAGAGTATATATAGAGTATATATGTACTTTGCTGGGCCTACTTGGCGCTGCATGCAAACGAAAACTAGGCAGAAAAAAACAATCTAATAAACACACTTGGCACAATAATTTCACTCAACACATACTCTCAATTACTCTTCCTTTTTATTTGCAGGGTCTCTGTGTGGCAACCTTATTTTGCTTCTTCAATGGTGAAGTGATTGCGCAGGTGAAGCGGAAGTGGCGTACAATTTGTTTTAGCAATCGGCCACGCACAAACTCCTATACAGCTACTCAGGTCTCGGTAAGATTTTATGTGCTTTCACATGCTTCACTTATATTTACCGTCTGGTACTATGCGGCGTATGAGCAATCTCATTACACCTACGCACTGTGCGCAGCAGCGCTAGCTAGCACTAATTATATACTTGTTATTTATGCTTAATTAAAACCAAATTAACTGGCAGGCAATTGACAAGCCACATCTCACACACACGCACACTCCCACACACACACACACACGCTCACCTAACCCCCATTAAGTATACGCAACGCTGTCAGCAATTAATTTTTACCTAAGCACGCAAAATAACGCACCTTATGCAATCCCATACCATCATGATAGCAAATTCTTAGTTCTTCTGATTGTAGTTTGTGCGCTGCGGTCCGCCATTGCCCGGGGAGGAGAAGGTATGACTAAAGGAACTATCGGCCAAGCGACGCGCCTCTGCTCAACCCCATCAACAGCAGCAGCAGCAGCAGCAACAACAGCAACGTTTGCGCAGCCAAAGCATGGCCAGCGGTGGCGCCTCCACATCATCATCCGCCGCCTTTATCGAGGGTTTGCGCAACAAAATGCACTTCCTGCGCCGCAAGACCATTGACAACTCTCGCATCCGACAGCCGCTTATGGAGGAAGCCTCCATGTCGCTAACAGCCAGCGGCAGCGACAAACCGACGACACTCATGTTGACAATCAACGAAGATGTGGCGGCGCCTGTAGAGCACCAACTTGCAACAGCTGCAACAGTTGCCACCAGCACACAGCAGCAACAAACTAGTATAAGCAACGGTTTGGTTGCCCAGGAGGGTGTCGTCATTGTCAGCAGCATGCAACATGCCACATGCAACATTGCCGATGAGGCGCTTTAAACGCAAACAGCCGCAAAGTATGCTTTAGTTCTTTAGTCCTTTCAAAAGAAAAATCTCATAATTTAAGTGCAAACAAAATGCTTTAATGTAACGTAAAGCAGCCCACCAAAGTTTGTTAACCAGCATGAAGTGAAGATAAGATCAACCAACTATTCCGAGATGTCATCATTAAGTTTTAAAATGTTTCCTTATATGAATCTATATTGTGTGGATATAAAATATCATTGTTGTATTAAGTGTCATCATGCATGTATATCTGTACTTCATGTGTAAGCTGAGCTTTCCGACATTTCCTCTCCGAACTACTGTGACGTAATGGTACTCGGTAAACACGTAACTGCTTTAAGAAAAATGCTTAAATGTTTTAATAAATGTAACAAAAAAAAGTACATAAATCGTATGTTTACTGTGGGAAAAATAAGGGTTTTTTGGAACAAAAATTAAAAACACAAAATGGCTGAAGTAAGAAAGTAAGTGACTAGGAGAGCTGGAGGCCAAATTTATTACGTATACGTAATTTAATAGGCGAGCATAGGCAGAGTATTTCAAGATTCAACGCTCTGATCATTGACACAGGCCCTTTGGGAAAAATGAAAAATTCAATTTTTCATTTGCGATGAAATATTCCATACCGATGTTTCTGTTTTCGATATATCGTCAAGCTATGCAAATTTTTGTAGAGCGCTAGAGAAAAAATTATTACTTATACTTCGGCTCATCTAAAAAATAAAACTAGATATACGAAATTTTAAATTGTTTCAGTAGCGACTAAATATTCCATACCGATATTTCTGCTTTCGATACATAATCTATGCGATACAAAGTAGTAGAGCGCTAAAGAGCCAAATTTATTACGTATACGTCGGCTCATCCCCAAAAAAAAAAAGATAATTCACATAGGCCTTTCGGGATATATGAAATTACCAATTTATCAGTAGCGATCAAATATTTCATACCGATGTTTCTAGTTTCTACATATCATCAAAGCAATATAATTTATGGTAGAGAGCTAGAGAGCCAAATTTATTACGTAATTCGGCTCATCCGAAACAAACTGGTAATTGACAGTAGCGATCAAATATTTCATACCGATGTTTCTGGTTTTGATATATCGTCCAGGCAATATAAATTTTGGTAGAGAGCCAAATTTATGACGTATATGCCGTCTCATCGGTAAGAAACTGATAATTAACACAGACCCTTCGGTAAGTATGAAACGTACAATTTTTCAGTAGCGATCAAATATTCCATACCGATATTTCTCTTTTCGATACATCGTCTATGCCACATAATTTTTGTATAGAACCAAAAAACTTCCTATCAGAAATAGAAAAATTATAATTGATTAATCCTTCAAATATTCAGTTGCGATGAAATATTCCATACCGATATTTCTGTTGTCGATTATGGTCAATGCGATATAAAATTTAGTATAACATTATTTATCGTGCAAGCATAAACAGAGTATGTCAAGATTTAACGCTTGGATACTTGACACAGATTTTGGAAATATAAAACTTAAAAATTTTCAGATTCGATCAAATATTCTAAACCGATATTTCTGTTATCGATAGATCATGAATGCTATATATAATACATTTTTTTGAAGGTTGTGCCTGGAAACTCCTGTAAAAACAAGCTTCTAGTGCTTGCACAATGAGCCTTGGTAGCCAGGTTTTGGCCAAAAGACCCCCAGAAGAAAGTCAAAATTTGGAAAAAATTTAAAATTAAATTTGATTTAATATATATTAAGGTATACTGTAGAAAAAATTATTAAATTATAATTAGTGATTTTTACGTTATCGTCAATCAAAGTTAACATTCCGTATTTTATGAGCTTTCGCGATAATAAAATAATAAAAATCCTGCATTTACCATGTAGCTACGAAGTCTTTATTCATTTTATTATTTAGAAATATAACTTCCGAAAAAAATAAAATTAAGCTAAACAAATTTTTGGTTTTAAATATATTCGATTAGTTATAAAGATTTTGTTAGCTACTTTGGTTTAAGGGTTCCTCCAACTTCCGCTCGATATTTTATCGAAAAAGAATTTATAAAATTCTTTACACATTTTCAAGAAAATGGAACTCTTCACGAGATTCAGAAATTAAATTTTCTAACTAAAAGTTTAATTTTAAAAAATGAACCGAAGATAAATTTTAAAATATTTTATTTCTAAGCAACCTAAAAGTATGCTCCAATAACCATTTTTTCAAATTATTGTTTTTTAAATTTTTTCCAATTTTGGTCTGGATTATCTATATATTTACACAAATCTGAAGAGGCTTAAATTTCCCACAAAATTAGTTAAATTCTTTACGAACACGTATGTTAAGTTTCATTACTCTATACATAATGGACCTCATGGTCTCTGGGTGATCTCAGTCATTATCTGAGCTGTCTACACGACTTAACCTTACCTACGTGAAATTTAAAAGCAATACCCTTTACCGTCTTTTTCTCTAGTTTTGTAGCTCCAAATCTTTATTTCCGTAACTATCTTTTAAGCTTAGGCGTTATTTTTGACAAAAAACTCTCGCATAGGGCGGGGTTGGGGCTCATAGTTAGAAGTTATAGAATATTTATTTAGTGCCTCTTATCTGCAATTGTGTCCGTCGATTTATCAGTTGGTGAGCTCGAATATGTTTTATTGCCAAAGCATTAACTTCCTAAACTTTTTGTTCCGACTTAAATGACTTACCTACATTATTAAAAATTACAAATCTTAAATGTTGAGAATGTGATATTGTTCGTTACCTAGTTTTCAAAAAATAAATACGTTGTCAAGTCTTAAAAAAAAAACCTGGAATCTTGACGTAGTCTAATAACATAATTTTATTTAATTGTGCTTATAATTCACAACTAGTTTAAGCAAAATATGCACTTATGTCAAGCTTTTGCAAGCATTTTTACTGACTGCTGCTTATAGTTCACAACTAGTTAAAGCCAAATAAGCAACTAGATACAACTTTTTCAATGTAAGATTTAAAAAAAATTGAAGCAACCTTCATTTATATTACATTTATAAACAAATTATTTGTATAAATTTGATGGTTATTTATTCCACAAAACAAAAGACAAGGAGTGGACCATTTCGGCCAAGTATTTTTTCTTTTTATATTGATTGTATCAGATTCGATATCTTATATATAAAATTCTCGTGTCACAATCAGTGCTGCCAATTTTTTTCCAGAAAAAAAAGCTATTTCTGGATGGAAGCAAGGGCAAAAAAAGCTAAAAAATTTCGGAATAAAGCGTAAAAAAAAGCTAAAAGTTTTTATTGTTATTTTTTTTGTTTTATTTACAAGATTTTTAGCACGTCGTCTAACTCTTCACGACTAGCATCGGTTTCATAATCGTACGACGTGTTCGTACCGATCATGCGTAGATAATTTGTAGGAACTTTATAATCATAGCAGCATTTGCCCAGTCTTCGCAAACCATATCTGTTTGTTATATAAAAATAAATAGTGTATAAATCGGTATCATCCTTTGACTCACTATAAAATATTACCTTATGCTAAGAATACTGTTTATTGTGCTTAGGCTCATCGAGTTTCTTAACTTGGATTTTACCAAGTTAAGCTGGCTAAATACGCGCTCAACTTCCGCGTTGGACCATGGCAATGAGAACATTTGCAGTGCAACGGCTGCCAGTTCAAGGAATCTGCGGTTGCCACCAGAATCCTTGTACTGGGAAACTTCACTCCAAAACTTTGTGCTGTCATTGACGTTTTCCCACTTAACCAGATTAATGTCATTGTACTGCCGCTCAATGTCTGCTATTCTGTCTACTTGCAGGGTGTTCTAATATTTCTGTAATTCCATTTTTTTTTAGTAGACAGAATTTTGTCGACAGAAAAAACGTCGATGTTTTTTAAAATTTTAAAATTGTCGGGGAGCCTGAAAATAAAATCAAAATTATTTAACTGTCGGTAAAAGAATCTGACAAATTGGTTACCTCTGCTTTAGCTGCTTGATAAGCTGAATCACAAAATTAGAGCAGCGAGCACGAATTTCTTTATCAAGGCCTGCTTCGATATTTAAAGTTTTGATTTTCTTCTCAAAATCATACCCTAGATACATATCGGATTCTGCATATTCTTCTAAGTTTTCAACTTCAAATATGTCCATTTCCTTGTCAGGGGGAATAACTAACTTTTTTAATGAATTAATTGCAAACATTAAGTCATTTAGCAATTCTGTTGCATTTGTTTTATTGCTTTGAAAGCACTTATTAACTTTCTGCATGTCCGACAGAATTGGTTTTAAAAAAATTAAATATAAGTGGTTAATTTGATCACTATACAATTCATGGAGAATTTGAGACTTATAGCAATTTTCTTTTGTTGCGGCCGAATCAAAATGAAATTTAAGTTCATTCCATTGGTCTAAAATGCGTGATACAGCCAACTCAATGGATAGCCACCTGGTGTCGCTCACCTTTGGTATTTTCAATGGAGCCTTGGGGAATATCAAAAAAATTTTTGCGTTCAAATAAAAAGAAGTGTTTGAGAAAATACACTGTTGAGAACAACAACGAACGATGGACAACACACACAAAAATATTGAAAAATTATAAAAACAAATACAATAATGATGTTAATAATCGAAATACAGACGGGCACATTAAAAATAAAATACTCACATTTAAGTACATAGGTTAAACATAAATTCAAGAACACATAACATGAATATGAACAAATTTTCACACAAACCTTATCATCGTTAATACATTTATAAATTTTACTGTACTCCATTTGCCGAGATGAACTTTTGCAAAACCAATTATATGTTTCGTAAATTAAAAACTCCAACTTCTCAGGCAAATGTTTTCTACAAACTTGGCTAACGGCAAGTTGCACAGAATGGCAGACACATCTTACCAAAATTAGCTGTGGGGCCTCCTTCTTCAATTCCGTGTAGACACTCCTGTTTGTGCCTACCATAACACTAGCATTGTCGGTTCCAATACCAATTAGGTTTTTTATATTTAATTTGTATGACAATAAAACATTTTTCACTCCATCAACAATGCAAGTAGCATTACCAAATTCTAGTTTTACCAGACTTAAAAATGTGGAGACGAACTCACCACGGGGAATGGAAAAGTAGTTAATTACCAAACCTAAATAAGAATATATGTAAAATTAATAAAATTAACATAAACAATTATTAAGATAAATACCTAAAAGTTTTGTGACGCTGATGTCCGTTGACTCATCGAGTAAAAGACTGAACTTGGAGTCTCCTATATCGGCGCACAAATCTTCATAAAAATTACGCGCCAAAACATTTTTTATAATGCTGGTGCATTTTGTGCGATGTAGCTTTATTCGGCCGGCCGTTGCACCATCAAAATGGCTGCTGCATAAGTTGCCATGTAATGGTCTACTTGTGCCATAGCTGTGTGCTCTGCAATAAACAGACACAATGCTGCTTCCTGCTCCACAGTTTTTGTAGGCAAGCTACCAAAATCAATTTTATTTTTTTGCTGAAAGCCGCCCATCGCACTTGTGTGTTTTTTAGTGCTTGCATGAGCACGCAGATCGCACAGCTTTGCAGTTATTGTAGTCTTGCAGTAGCTGCAATAGACCCTTTTGTCGTCCGTGTCATCCCTGCGAAGCCACGCCTTGAATTCTTCGCTCTTCATCCAAGCATCACGGCACTTTTGTTTATATTCTTTTGGCATGGCGAAATTTGTCACTTATAAAATTCACACTTAAGCAGCGCGCTATTTATTTTGATTGTGATGACAGTTTGCGTAAGGTAGTGGTGATGATATTGGCAAATATCGATATAAACGTATGATAGAGCTGCCACTATTACACACATTTGGTATATTTCTACCAAAACTGGTATACTTTTTTCACAGATTTATCGAAATTGGTATATTTTGATAAAAAACATTTTTTTTTGCAAGTGGCAACCGTGCTGCTACATGTTTTCATGAAATTGGTGGCAGCATTAAAAAAAGCCAAAAAAAAGCTAAATTCATTTTTAAAAAAGCCAGAATTCCCGCTTCCCGCAATTCACAAATTTTTCCCGCAATTGGGCTTCGAAAAAAGCCAGATTTGACGGGAAAAAAGCTAAGTTGGCAGCAATGGTCACAATGTTAGTAACCATACTCCTCCGAAACGTCTGGACAGATTCTTATGAAATTTTGAGTGCCTATTGGATAGGTCTGAGAATCGGTCAACATATAATAAAAAAATGATTTGGAAATAACAGATTTTTGACCAAAATATGAGAAACTGGGCCTATAATGCGCGTATAAGATTCCTGTAATCCCTTAGCAAACGCGTTAGTATTATTCAAGATGGAATTGAAGTAAAGGATCAATGGGCTGAGATCAATCTGGATAGATAGTACGAGAACAAGTAACTAATAATGCTGTTCGGTAGTCTGGAGTAACCAAGTTTCATACCCATCACATAAGACAATCTGGTTTGAAAGATCGGCAGTTGATTGATTTCGATCTGTATTACTCATTGAGTTTAACCCTCCGTCTGACAAACGGGTCTGGCAACCCATTTTTAATTTTTCGACGCTAAGTAAATATATTTTTACCTAACATATAGACTTGAGCTCCCACGAACCTTCCTAAAATTTTATTGGCTATCGATCCACAAATATGAAATTTATAAAGTCTTCACATAAGGACGAAAATAGGATGGCAAAACCGGATCGACGTATGGTGCCTGACTGGACCCTATACATTCGTCAGACGGAAAGTTTTTAGTTTAATTCAACTCATCGGAAGTCATATATATGGTTGTCAAAAAAGTCTTGCGGTATTTCCGCAAGCTTGTCTTTGCAAGCGCGTAGTTCTAGTTGTATTCGTCGCATCGGTTCACGCTAGAGCTTTTTGGAAAGCTCTTTTTACGTGCTAACACTTACTTGTTGTTTGCTTTTAGTCGTTCGTGAGTTATAGCGTCGCAAACATGGAGCAAAATAAAGAGAAAATACGGCATATTTTACAGTACTACTACGATAAAGGCAAAAATGCATCTCATGCTGCCAATAAAATTTGCGCAGTTTATGGACCCGATACAGTTTCCATTTCCACCGCACAACGATGGTTTCAACGTTTTCGTTCTGGTGCAGAGGTGATCGAAGATGCGCCACGGTCCGGAAGGCCTGTTGTCGAAAATTGCGATAAAATCGCTGAATTGATCGAAAGAGACCGGCATAGTAGCAGCCGTAGCATCGGCCAAGAGCTGGGCATGAGTCATCAAACCGTTATAAACCATTTGAAGAAGCTTGGATTGAAAAAGAAGCTCGATGTATGGGTGCCACACGACTTGACGCAAAAAAACATTTTTGACCGTATGGATGCATGCGAATCGCTTCTGAATCGCAACAAAATCGACCCGTTTTTGAAGCGGATGGTGACTGGCGATGAAAAGTGGGTCACTTACGACAACGTGAAGCGTAAACGGTCGTGGTCGAAAAGCGGGGAAGCTGTCCAGACGGTGGCCAAGCCTGGATTGACGGCCAGGAAGGTTCTTCTGTGTGTTTGGTGGGATTGGCAAGGAATCATCCACTATGAGCTGCTCCCCTATGGCCAAACGCTCAATTCGGACCTGTACTGCCAACAACTGGACCGCTTGAATGCAGCACTCATGCAGAAGAGGACATCTTTGATCAACAGAGGCCGAATTGTCTTCCATCAGGACAACGCCAGGCCACACACATCTTTGGTGACGCGCCAGAAGCTCCGGGAGCTCGGATGGGAGGTTCTTTTGCATCCACCGTATAGTCCGGATCTCGCACCAAGTGATTACCACCTATTTCTGTCCATGACGAACGCGCTTGGTAATCGGAAGTTGTCCACAAGAGAGTCCTGTGAAAATTGGCTCTCCGAGTTTTTTGACAATAGGGAAGCGAGCTTCTATAAGAGGGACATTATGAAGTTGGCATCTCGTTGGGAACTCGTCATCGAACAAAACGGCGCATATTTGACTTAAATCGCATTATTATAACCAATTTTATGAACAATTGAAAATTCAATAAAAATACCGCAAGACTTTTTTGACGACCTAATATGACAATTCGTCATGTTTCTTACATCTCTCTAATTTTATTCACTTTCCTATTAAAACTTTCTTCCCCAAAAAACTGTCAATTCATCCCACTGTGCTGCCTTTACTCACATTAGTTTCATATTTTTCTAGCCTTTAAAGCCGCACATAAACATAAATCTAGTTGGTAAGTTGGTAAGTTAACTCTTTTAAAAACAGGCCAAACAATTTAGCAAGTTGCCAGCACTTAAAACTCGCAAAAGCTAAATTACAAAAGTTGACAGCTTCAAACGGCAGCCTACCCACACTAATTAGCATATTTGCGTGTGTGAGTGTGTGGTGCACATAAGTACTTATATACAAATATATGGTATATAATATATGTATGTTGTACCGCCACGACGACGACATTTGAAGTAGGCTTCAGGTTTTGTGTTAACACTTTCATGGTTCCATAAATTTTTGAAGCTGTCCTCAACAGGAGTTTGAGATTTTTGTTAACCTAGGATAAACTTGGCAGTTACCTGCTGTTAACAATAGTATGGGGCTTATTATCGCGGATACTCTTTAGCGGGTTAAGACGAATTGAAGAACGCGTTGAGACAGCGCGAAAATGTGAAGTATTTTGGTGCGTCATATTTGCGCAGCCATTTTGAATTTTGAAAATTCATAAAATTTTTTTTTATTTTATTTACCATCTATTTGTTATTAGACAGTAAGTAAACATAGTAAATAGTAATACAAAAAAATAAATATAATAGCAAGTTTCCATTTATTATATTTAAAGAAAATGTTGAAGCATCTGTTAATGAGTTCGAAATCAGAGGCCACAAGAAACTTAAAAAATTGAATTTCGCATGATATGCGATAAATTTTTTTCAATATTGAATATTAAAAAAAATTTGTTTTGAAGCGCTGCTCAGTGGCTCGGAAGCTGAAAATCCGTTGCAAAAATCATATCTTTTAAACAAATTGAGATATTTTTACATGGTGATACGATATCTAAGAGTTGCGCAATATGTTGTTGAAGTTGGATTTTGTGGCCTGTGCAATATTCGCTCTTGAACAATATGTACATATTTTTTGCATATTTTCTAAACTAATTAAGATATTTTAATGAAATTATGAAATTATACAAGGAATATGTTCAGGCTTTAAAAAAGGTACTCATATGTGATGATACGATGTCTGAGAGCTGCGCAATATGTTGTTGAAGTTAGATTTTGTAACATGTGCAATATTCGCCATATTTATGAAGAAAATTTTAATGATATATTTGTTCACATATCAGCAGTATTTTGTAAACTAATCATCCACATTTACATTTGAGGGGATATCTAAAAGATTTAACATTTCTTTTGAATAACTACTTGGTAATTCAATGTTGGATCGCACATATCTAAGGGATGCAACCAGTGGATCTGATGTGGCCGCCAACATATTAAAATGGTCCTGGTTTTCCCTTGATCGCGATATTTTACAAGTATTTATGGCTCTGAATTTTTTATAATCCTTGTTTCTTGATTCCTGGGCTTCTTCTGACATCTCCCCAATGGGTAGGCAATGATATTCTATTATAGATTGGCCATGTGTCAACATTTTGTGAAGTGTGGGAGTTAGTTTCTTTCCCGGATATTTTTCCAGTAGCGCGCTGTTTAATATTTTGGATACGCCATTTTGAATTTTAAGCATCTGTAAAGAAGTTCATAGTAAGAGCCCACAAGATATTTAACAAATTAGGTTTCAAATGAATGCGAATATGAATATTTTCTAATAGTTTTATTTTGTAACAATAAAAAAACTATTTTTTTCCAACATTTATTCTCTTCTGAACATCCGCAAATTACTTAAAATTGTTGTAAAAAAAATTATTTCTTATTAATTATTTTCTAAAAATTTGTCATAATAAATATTTGTACTAAAATACGAAAATCGATTACTCAAAATATAAAACTAATGATGATACAGTTTGGGATATTTAATATCCCATGGTGCTAGTAAGGGTTAATCAAATTCTTCAAAAGTCAAACGATTTAAGGGGAGTACAAATTAAATGAATTTTAAAGCTTTTTTTATATTTTGATGACGATATATAGGGTTACCATTGCGTTTTATAATAATATCTGAACTTTTGATATTTCAACTAAATTATCTTTTCAGAGTAGTAGTTGGAAATTTATTTTTAAAGGATAGCAAAATGTTTATTGAGTATTTTACAAGTAATTTTTTTTAAGTTATATTTAAGTATTTTTGAAGACCGATAAAAATCATATTAAATTGCCCTGTCAAGAAAAATTGTATTTATTTATGGATTTCGTACTTGGGATATCTAATACTAGAAAGTGATTTTTTTTTAAACTCTTTTACAATCACTTTTAGTCAACACACTCACTTAAAATTACATCTTCCTATTTTTGATTGAAACCGACAATATAATAATAATCCGCCATGTTCCGGAAAACGAATTCGATCATTTAATTCGCATTCATTTTGAAACCGAATGTTTGGTGCTCCCGATTTCACCAAAAAATTGAATATTTGTTTTATTGCGGAATTAAATCGAATCGCCAAAAAAAAGTTTAAAAAAGTCCGCCTTTTATCCTTTAATATTTTTTTAATATTCCTTGATGTTCTAAGATTATATTTATATATAGATATCTATTGACAACTACTTCAAAAAATGTTTCTAATTTAGCCCAAAAAATAGGACAGCCAAAGCGTATTTTTGGCCCCATATCTTATTCGAAAAATGAGGAAATTTTATTAAAAACAAAAAGCGGGAAATATGGTAAAAAAAATCGTTTCCCGAAGGACGCAAAAACGAATGAAATTCTTCAGTCGATTTTCATTTTCTGAAGCACGGGTGAAATTTTGTTTTTTTTACGAAAAATTTTAAAAAGGTGTTAAATTTAAAAAAAAATATTTATATATAATATTTTTTTTGTTCTTTTCTGACGTAATTTAAACACCTTTTTTCTTCTATTCGCAGATTGGTAAAGGTAGCGCAAGTGGGCAGAGAACCTTGATTTTTTTACTAAGATTAAGAATCTTAAATAAAATAAACTCTTTGAGTGTTTATTTATTCATTTAAAAGAGAAGATAAAAATGAGACATAATAAAAAAAAAACGTTTACTCTTAATATGAATTTATCGTTTAATCACAGATAATCAAAATTTTCAGGAAAAAAAAACTCCTAAGTGGCAATTGGCTACAGATAAGAAGAATCATCAATACCAAGGTGTTCAATTCTAAGTAGCCAGCTACTCCTTACAAAAAAATTAAAGACCCCGTTTCATTAAAATTTTAAATATATTTTCTTTTTTTTATTATGACTTAACTCTAAAAAAAAACACCCTTTAAAGGTTTTTGGTAATTGTGAAGTTTTCGTCTCGAATCAAAAAAAAATACGAATTTTTTCGAAGCGCAACGGGGTACTATTTTGAAATTATAAATAAGTTTCTAACTTCTAACTGGACATACTATTTTTATAGATCATTCAAAAGTCGCCACATCTTAACTACAAAAATCTAAGTACACTTAACTAAAATATTCGCTGTGGAAAAGTGGTTCACCAAGCTGAATTCAAATAAAGAGCAACCTGAACTCCCATAGAAATCTCAAGAGGTGGACAAAAATACTTGACATTTATTGTGGCATGAAGACAAAGCAGCTCGTATAATTATTATATATAAAATATATATCTATATGTATATATTTTTATGTTTAAGTACTTGCGTTTTTCTAATGCAAGGGGCTCTGCCCCCTGCTCGCTGCACTCGCCAACCCCCACCATTTTCTACGATCACTTCGCGATCTGAACTATGTATTTGTTATTTTTTTTTAGTATTTTGGTTTTATTCAGTATTTTTTTACAGTTTTGGATAAGGTCTGGAGCTTATAAGATCTATTAGATCATAATATGATTATGTTAAAAGACTTTTACTTAACTCTATTAAAGATCAAACACGTTATCTCAGAGACTCTTATTAAAAACTAACATTTGGAAAAAACTGCTTTCTGGTAATTTTCCATGAAAAACTGTTGTACGATAGAATGACGATAGGTTACATTTTAATAATATAGACAACATTTGGAGACAAAAAGTGACTAAAACAATCACTAAAACTGGCCACTAAACTAAAGAGAAAACCACCTAGCATAGTCCCAATAAGTCCTTCCAAAACCACTATTAACTAAGTCTAAGTGTCAGCTTTATGGGCTTAGTAACATCGATCCAAAATTTTGTTAAATTATAGCACTGTTAGATGTAGTCAAAATTTGAATATTCCAGGCCCAACGCATATGTGAGTAACTATTTGAAATTTTAGAGCTTGCAATTCATAACTAGTTTAAGCATTGTCTGCACTAAAAGGGTGCTCATTTTTAGTATATACTTAATTATTAATTATTAAATTATTCCACCGACTTTTATAAAAAAAACAACTCAAATTACTTCCTTATAATATTTAATATAATTATTATTCATAAGAGGTTATTATATTAACAATGTTTTTATACTAAATTATTATTAAATTATTCTACGAACTACAAGAACAATTTAACAATAAAACAAGCTCTTTATAATATTTAAAATTATTATGATACATAAGTTTAAGCAGTGCTTTGTCTGCATTAAAATTATGCTAATTTTCTCTTGATACAATATTATTCCACGGACTTCTAAACCATTTCGAAAGACTTTTATTAAAATTTATAACCTTTAAAATTTGTTTATATAAAACTTTTTTTTTTACTTTTTATTTCCTTATTACACAAGAGCCACATGAAGCGTAAAAGCATTAATAATGAAAAATTTGGAGAAAAAAATCTAACCATTATTATAGGTCATACAAAAAGTGCAATCAAAATTTTAAGATTCAACTCCGACAGATATAACATAAGGTAGAAAAAAAGTGCTTTACATTTATTGTGGCATGAAGGGAAAGGTCCTTATATATAATATATCATATATTTGTATATATATTGTAGTAAATCTGAACGTTTTGTTATTACGTCACTTGCCACTTTTGGTCAACAATGGACTCGGTTATTTGCATTCATCTCATTGTTGTTATCACTTTTATTGCAACAATTTTAATGATGTTGCAAGGTTGCATGGCAATTCCCAGCAGACTATTTGACTTGCAGCTGCCTTCAATGGATTTTGTGGCACCTTAAAGCATCCTGATATTAAAATATTTTTTTTTACGTGATATGCAAGTTGAGCACGCAATTTGTTCATATAAAATTCTCTTGAAGATACTTTGGTTCAGAACTTGGTAGCAGAACTTCGTTATGTATGTCGTTTTATATGAATATATATTAGTGGGAGATAAGTCGCATTTTATGACAACCAGCACTTGGTGTGTTTATACCTACTCTAAAGATTACCTTTGAACCAGCTTCTGACAGCCCATAAAGTAAACTATTAGAGGGTAGGTTGGAGCAGTTAAAACTTTGCTCATCAATCCCATGTGGGCGTTCTTATAGGTAAAGCTGCCTAATTAGGTGTGCATATGCCGTACCCAGGTTAGGGTATCACAAAAACAATATTTGTCCATTAATGAGCATGTTAATGGGAGAGGAGCAGGCTGAGAAGATAATTTGTGAAAAAGTCAACAAAGTGGGTTTCATTAGAGGTTTGCTTTGGTCAATACGTTTGTTTGGTATAGCCAGGGCCGTAAAGGGAAAATCCGGGTCTGGAGGGAAAATATACCGGTCCCTTACAGCCATTAGGATTATTTTTACAAGCCTCATCGAAGTATTTTAATTATGTAAGGTTTTTTCGATTTAAATTTTATTTGATTTTTTTTATTCCCCGAAAGGGTTCCTGCTTAGGAGACACTGCGACAAAACGGTCTTCTGTACCATACCCTTAAGTTAAAGCAAAAGACTTTCCGCTTTCCGCATTAATGACAGAAGGTCTTTTATTGGTATTAGCTTAAGATATAACGGACTAATCCACTCTTCCAAAAAATTATCCTAATCTAAGGTGGAACATCATACGCATCATAGATGCATGATCGAGGAGGTGCTCGGTCTCTAGTATGCGGACTCTGGATACCTCTCAACCTCCAGTTTTAATCCTTGATTTCCTACGTCATCTCGTGGGCGACATCCCCGCCCCGAGTATTCAATACTTTTATGGATACTTCTTATAATTCAGATGAGTTTGTTGACACTCTAAAAGCATCACCACAAGAGGAAGTCTGCACTGCGACCTCTAGTTGCACCGCTACGGCTGATGTGCCGCAACCAGCCCCTAGTAGTGCTGTTAGGCATACAGAAAGGACTTAGGTTCAACCCCCTGAAACTATTCAGGTACAACCGGTACTCCTTCAACGGAAAGGACCGCGTCTTCATCGGCAGCTCGAGGTATCGGCTTCTAGTTCTGAAGATGAACTCCTGGTCTCTGACGGAGATGACAATGTGAGTGTACTCTCGCAGAAGTCATCTGGCACCAGTATCGAAGCCACCCTCCAGACCCTCATTTGGAGACAGAGCCTTCCTTTGTTAGGCTGAGCTCCCACGGGAAGAGATTCCTCAGAGTCACTCTTCGCAAAGGACTCGCCAGTGCAGAAGTTCTAGCTTCCGTCAAATCGGCACCACCTGCGACACTGGTCAAGAGAAGCCGATCTGACGATAAGTCGCCACATACGGCGACAAAGAAACCCAAACAGACGCATGTCGAGTCATTTAAGATGTCCTTCAGCAGCGCAGTCAAGGGCAGTCACATAGAATATGTCTGGTGGTTTCATCGTCTTCTAGACAGGGCCTGCACTCTGAAGAGTCCCATAGGACAATTTTCTGTAGATGGTATCTAACAATATGGTGACCAGATAGGTAAGCTACCAGGAGCCTTAGCTCTGCTCTGCTAAGACCTTTTGTCTTGATCGCATCCAGAAGTTCGACAAGCACATTTGCTTGACGAAGCCCGGGTAAGGAGAAACAGTATCTCCTATATTCTCCTGCATTTGTTTATCATGGTTTTGATTGTGGACCAGCCAATACCACAAAACGGAGTAGGAGATGTAGTCAGGGTGGAAGCACCCTGTCATGCTAGATTGCCAGCGATCGTGTTACCATGCACTTCTGAGTGTCCAGGAACCCAATATAGCACGACTTTGTTCCGGGCGAAAAAGGTTTGGGGGTAGTTATGGCATTCTTTAACCAACCTGGAGAAGATGCTCCAGGATGATAATGCCCTAATAGCAGCTTGGCTATCTGCATAAAGGCAGATGTTTGCTCCCCTACTTCCCTTGATAAGAATACTAAGGGCGCAGATCTCTATGTCATGAATCGCTGCTTGAAAGACGCTGTGCCAGATTCCCATTGAGGTAGGGATTCTGGTGTTGGGTTCAACGACTCCAGCACCTACACCCTGCTCAGTTTTGGACCCAACAGTGAACCAGCGGAGATTTCCACAGGGGCTGCCATCAACCGAAGTCTCCCGACTTGGGAGAACAGATCTATGACCAGTGTCAATTGCTAAGAGTCCAAATGTGATCTGGATATATGGAAGACTCTGCATGGCTGACTTATGGATGAAAATGAGCAGTGGGGTGAGTCCAAGGACTCACTCCATGACAGCTGTCGGACAGGTACGCATAGCTCCCAAGAGAGATATGCATAATAGTGTTTGAGGCTTGCCACCACACGAGGGCTACAAGGGCTATGTGACGATAGGCCGTACCATCATACGGCATATCCATTCTTTAATATGATTGCTGAAACCCCATTTTCTGCCAAAGAAAAAAATGTATCTACTAATTGGTTAATGATATATTTTTAGCGAATCAGCGTAGTATATTCTATATATTCTACTAATACTAAATACTATTTCCGCCGCTCTGTCTACCCTACACCCATTATAACCAACTGAATAAACTTCATTATTCAAAACTCTCTCATTATACAAATCAAATGCATTTCAATCTTTTCTTCAAGTGCTAACTTGTTATCCTACATTTTTCCCTCAAAAATATAACCTTCTACTTCAATTATGCACAACAACAATAATAGAGAGCAAGCATTTCAAGTAAACTGCTCAAGTTGCGCATACGCCATGTTTACCTCAAACACAAAATAGAATAATAAAACCAATTAAAAGTTTCTGAGATTTCCAGGAGTGTAAATACCACAGAAAAAAAACAACATCCTCTTCAACTTGTTGCTCTTTAATGAAAAACTGCTTTATTCCTTGAACTAAAAATGTATAAAACAAACCGAAACTCTTCAAATTGTTGCACTCAAATTAGTGAGAATTAGTTTTGTTGAACAACTTCTGTTTGGCCAGCAGCTGGATTCGTTGTCCCACTAGACCCAATGGCTGACGTCGAACCAGATGGCAAGTGGATTGCCTAAAAGGATTAAATGTTGTTGTTAAAAGCTGCAGTTACTCTTGGAGTACTATCTCCCACTCGTCGACTTACTTGTAGATGATTTTCTCACGGTCCGCCCAAGGCCAAGCTCGTTCTTGATTATCCAACATGAAATGAAACTGCAAGAAATAAGTACAATGATTTTTAAGCTGCCATAATGAGCACTACGGTTTGATTCGCAACAATGAGAATTTGTGGGATTAGGGTGGGCCTTATTGGGCATGATTTTTTATTGTCAAAATGGAATGTGCATTGCCTGTAAAGAGTTTTTTGTGACATTTTTTAAAGGCTATATATTTTTACTAGATCCATTTTGAAAAAAGTTTAGTATTTTTTAAAAGGTTTTTTTTTGTCGCTTCTTATATATATATATTTTTCCTTGACACCCAAAGCCCCCATATACATTAAAATAGATGACTGTTTTGGTTTTAAATCCAAATGTTGAATTAAAACTTATTTTAATAAATATTTTTAAAAACCTGCACCCTTGAAATTCAGGATAGACGTTTCTTGCTTAGAATTGTCCGCAGAATACTCCTAGGGAGCGCCACCCTAATGTATAACCTCAAAAAGCTCCATTAAAGGAGGTTTTCTAAAAGTTATGTCATAAAACTGATCTCTTAAAATTAAGCTTTCCATTAAGAGAGACCCTACAAACGCGAAGTAAATATTCTCTGACATCCCGCCAATATATATTTTTTGTGATTCTATTGTAGTGGAAAGGATTGCATAAGTTAACAAAGAAATTTTTAATTTTGACTTGAAAAGCAGCCTAAAGCAATTCGAGATGTCTCCTTCGTGGAATAAATATAAAAAGCTGCCCTGTTTGCAACATACATAATTAAACTATAGGGTGGATCTATTATTTTCGGTATCAAGGCGACAGCTGAGGGCGATTTTACTTTTTTGGGTAATTTGAAGCAATTTTACCCACGAAACTATCGGTTTAAAATGAATTTCGAGTCGCCCACTTCTTCAAAATAGTTTTTCATCAAAATATTCTAAGATCGGCTTAGACCTTCTATTTACAAGGCCAAAAAACTTTATTTTTCCTATAGGCAAATGTGTAGGGGGTTGGGGGTTTTTGGGGTCGTGGAATTCATTTTTGATATAAATTTTGACTTTAAGCGCCATCTGACGGCGCTCAAAATTCAAAATAGAGTAGGTAGGTCGGTTAAGGCGGCAGTTGAAACTTAGCGTACCAACTCATGTAGGCCAAGGACAGGCCTTTGTGATGAGTAAGTGATGAGAGTTTTGAATCGACAGGAAAAATTAGGGACGTAGGCAAAGTGAAAAGTCATGGCCAAGCTTAACGTGGGATTCGAACCAACAACCTAGTCAAGTCCGTCAAAGCCTACTTTGAAAATGTGGGCGGGAGATATTACACCTATAGACCTCCTCATTGGGACTACCCTAAAGAAGTAATTTTATACTTGAAATATACTTGAGAAGAGGGAGACCCCCTCAGAAAAGGATTGACATGGCTAGGCTTGATGTCTCGAACTAGCGCAGAGCAGAAACAAAGGCTTCTGGAAGTGACCAAGACCAACCCACTATTGTAATGGTGAATTGATGATAATATATACTTGAGGCTTAGGAAGCTACTCTACATCGTTTGCCAAAAAGTGATTTTGCCAATTTCTGAAATTTTAGCTTCAAATTAGATGACTTAGGGCCCTGTTAGGGAAATTGTTCCAAAGGAATTATTTCAGAAAAAGCTATGAAATGAACAAAATTTCCAAAGAGCAAACACTTTGGTTAGATTGAAAAGGCTGCTCAATCTAAAAGACTGAGATCATCCATAGACCATGTAGTTCATTGTGATGCCTAATTAAGGAAAGTATTAAGAGAAGGGGAAAGGGATAGAGGTGAACCAAAAACTTTTGGCATTTCTAGTCATCCAAGTCTCTAGTACTGCAAAACCATTTTGAGGTTTCAACAAAAGTAGCCAGATTTGTTATCGACCTTATAGTTGAAACCTAGAAATTTGAACATGTCGAACATCTACCACAAACACAAGCACAAATTGAAAGATAATTGTTTTTTGATAGTTAGGTGTTGAATATGCAGTTAACGCTAATAATTTTGACAGTGTAAATCAATTATGAATTATAAGCATCTACTTATAAAAATAAGCCTCCGTAAAGCATCATATATGAGAATCGAAGTTAAAATGATGACAGTAGAAAAAAATGGCGGACGTAAAGTCGTGCGCGGACGACTTTAGGATACCCTGTACCACTAGCTTGTAATAAAGTCCGATTTCTTCATAAAAAACCAAAAACAAAAGAATTTTTAAGTAAAAATTTTTTTTTTGACCGATCGTTCCTATGGGAGCTATATGATATAGTCAACCGATTTCAATAAAATTTGACACAGTGCTTAAATACCTTAAAAAAGATATGAATGCAAAATTTATTTCAAATATCTTTACAAACAAACAAAACACATCGAATTTTGTATAAAAAACGTGTTTTTGGACCGATTGGTCCTATGGGAGCTATATGATCTAGTCAAACGATTTGGATTTAATTTAGTACAGTGCTTAGGAACTATAAAATACTCACGAATGTCAAATTTGGTCCCAATATCTTAACAAACAAACGAAACACAACAAATTTTGTTAAAAAATCGATTTTTTGGAAGTTTGGACCTATGGGAGCTATATGATATAGTCAACCGATTTTGTTCAAATTTGGCACATTGCTTAAGTGGTCTAAAAAATTTCCAAGCGCCAAATCTGGTTACGATATCTTTATTAAAAAACGAAATATAGCGAATTTTTCTTTAAAAAAGTTATTTTGGCCGATCGGTCCTATGGGAGCTATATGATATAGTCAACCGATTTTGATCAAATTTGGTACAGTGATTGGGAACTATAAAAAAACTTTCGAATACCAAATTTGGTTACGATATCTTCATAAACAACCGAATTATTCATCTAAAACGCTTTTTTTTGTCGAGGTCGTCTCAAACACCCCCATGGGAGCTATATAATTTATCCCCGATATCAAAAAAATAAAATAAACTTGCCTCCTATGGAATAATATGGGATCTAATGTGAAAGTTTGGTAACTCTAGCTCTTACCATCTCTGAGATCTAGGCGTTCACACAGACAGACGGACAGACGGACATGGGTATATCGACTTCTCTATTCACCCTGATCATATTTTAGGTAACTTTGGGGTGTCTCCGACGTCTCCTTCTATATGTTACATACATTTTCGGCTTGCACAAACTTAATATACCCTTGGTACCATACTGTACAGGGTATAAAAAGCCTCCGTATAGCATCATATATGAGAATCGAAGTTAAAATGATGACAGCAGAAAAAAAGTAAGATTTTAGCCAGTACAGCTTATAAGCCACAATTGGTTTACGCTGTATTTGTAACTTAACAAAAGCTGTGCAGTTGTGATATTTGTTTCTATTATACATTTGTCTCTTTTATTTCTTACACATTATATATTTTTTTTAAACTTCTTAGATAGATTTGGGATTTCAAGCCCATTTTTGCTTTTGTAAATCTGGCTAACCAGATATTAGTGTAAATGGTCGTAAATTGGTTTAAATGACTTTCATTCCGCATGCCAAATTCGGATTTAAGTAGTCTTAGCAAGATGTAATTCTATTTATGGCTCATTGGTTCTACGAATAATTCCTTTATATGGATAATGACTAAAATTGACTAGTTTTGAACTTGACTTCTGCCGAAGAACATTAACTTTGAACGGGTATGCTCCGAATTATGAGTGTTCAACCATCAAACCAATAGATAGCCAACATAGATTAGATTACCCAGAAACTGGGGTCGTCTCAGAAGTGCCGCTCAGTCGCATAGCAGGTCATCTCCGCAACTGCGAGAGAAGTCGCGATAAGAAGCAAATACATACATAAATTCTACTATTTAATTGAGTATTTTTATACCATGAACAATCTCTAACAGATAACTACCATTATTTAGCTATAGCTTGGAACGCAACTATTTGTTTTTGGAACTAAATCAGCTGTTTCAGCCAAACCGGGCTTAGATTGCGATTCCAATTTATTATTGAATGTCACTATTTTTCCACTATTAGAGGTTTTGGATGCAGAGGCGGACCATAATTTCGATTTGTTTTTGGATTCGCTGAGTCCGAGCTCCAAAAAGCCCCAACACTTTTAATTTTTGATATAACCTCAAAAAACTCAAGTTTTTTCTTAGACCTGTTGTATGTTTTTGAGGTAGCTGAATCTGAATTCAATGTCCTGGAACCCCATCAATTTTAATGCTATAGATTAAAAACAGTAAAATTGGAACTAATTCTGATAGTCATAAGGTCCTCCTCACCTAATCTAAAAACATATATGATCGAAAATCTTTACAATTAAATGAAGAAATAGATTAATTCTGATAATCAAAATGTCCACCCTAAAGATCTAAAAAAATCTATAATCATCTTTGCCATTAAATGAGGCAATAGATTAACGTAAAATAAGAACTAATTCTGATATTTATAAGGTCCACCCTAAAGATATAGAAAAATATATAATCATCTATGTCATTAAATGAAGCAATAGATTAACATAAATTGAGACCTAGTTCTGATAGCAATAAGGTCCACCCTAAAGATCTAAAAAATGTTATGAATAATGTAAAATTATTCTGATAGTCATAAGATTAACCCTAACGGAAAAATATATTAACAATTATAACTAATTCTGACACTCACAAGGTCCACCCTCAAGATGTTAAAAATATGTAATATATAATCATCTTTGCCATTGAATGAGCAATAGATTAACGTATATAGGTTTGTATTTGAATATAGCCCCAGATAAAATCTTGGCCGACTGGCTTTAAAATAAATTTTCTTAAAAAAAAGCTGAAAATTTTTTTAAACATACTTTTAAAAATGTAAACCTTTCTAAATTCCCATAATATACAATATTATATTATGAGCACATATTAATTTAAGTTGCATAAAAGTGGATTTAATAAGTAGAGTCAATCAGCCTTAGCTCTAATATCACAAAAATTCTACACAAAAAATAAGGCACACCCTAATAAAACCTCTCACATTCATACAACCCATATAGACATCACTTACCTTCTCAGCTGGCTCAGCCGCTTCCAGCATTGAGTGTCGTCTGTCGTCACTTGGCTGCGGCGTGCCAGCTCGCACCTTTAAATTGTCAGGCAGCTCATCTTCCAGCTCAGCTGTCTGCTGCTGCTGCACCTCCTCCTGCGTGCTCAATGTCAAATCGTACACGTCATCCTCATCGGCATAGCTTATACGCAGCTTGGGAATTGTTCGCAGATTCCACGTATAAGTGGTGCTCAAGAAATCACTGTCATCATCAACGCCAGCATTATCAACATGGCCATCAACAACACCATCATCATTAACATCATCATCCTCCTCATCGCTGCTGTCGCACTCAGAGCTAGACTCCGCATTAGAAATGGCTGGCAGCTTCATGTAGTAAACCGCATTCTCATGCTGCTCCGCATATTGCTCGTCAGAGCTGCTGCTGTCTGCCTCATTTGTGACGTAATTGGCTTCCGATGCATAATCCGATTCCGGCGTAACATCCTTTTGCGGCTTTGATTTTACATCATCCTGCTCATGCTCTAACACCTGCACCAGATCATCATCCAACTCTTTTTCTTGCCCAAACTCGTCTAAGTCCGCAGCATCGCTGCAACTTTCGCTGAGGCTCTCGCAGTCGCTGCCTACATCCTGCAGCTGCAGCTCATAGTCTAGCGCATCCTCATCATAGGAGCACTTCCTGTGCGCATAGCAAGCGGCTTCCAGCTCCGTCTGGCTTAGTTTTTCAAAAGTTTGCGAGACCGTGCTTAATGTGGATGTTAAAATCTTGGGTATCTCCGCGATTTCCGACAGTTTACGCTGCATTTCCAGCAAACGTGCCTCAATCGTATAGCTACAAACCCGAGCTGTGCCCAGCGAGCGTTGAGCAGCTGCAGCATGCAAAAAAACAAGCTCATTAAGGGTTAAAAATGATTTAAAGCAAATGGCTTCGGTTTTTATTAAACTCTCGAATTAGGATGACACAACACACAAATTATTATGTACATGAAGAGAAAGAAAAAACGTTAACTAAGGCATTAATGGGTTAATGGATGTTTTGCATGCGTCCTGGCCGTAAACGGCTCACTTATCCTTGGAGGCAGTGGGCAGTGCCAGCAGCATGTTTTCTATGGTGCTGCTGCGCAGCTCCTTATTATCGCCAACCTCTGCAAAGAAGCGTCGTATATTGCGTATAATACGATGATGGGGCAGCTCCTGCTGGCCGTAGGAATACGTAAAAAAAAAACAAACAAACAAGGGTTAATTTGGTGGCCTGTCAATTGCTTTTCAAAGTTGTTGGCATGGCTTTAATATTGGTGAAAAAAACAAATTTCGAGTGGTTTTCAATCACCTCTTCTTCCTCGTCGGAGGACTCATCCTCGCTCAATTCGATAACCACCTCGTTGCCCTCCGCATCGATTTCTGTTTTGGTTTTCTTTTTCTTGGGCTTGGGTGGCTCTGGTGGTTCTTGCCACATTATGGGATGCCAACAACGTGAGCCAAGCAATGGGGTTGGGGTGAAGTCTACAAAAATATAGAGAAACCAAGTGAGTATGTACAAAGTGTGCATCAAAAACGAAGTAACATAAACCAAACTCTACGCTGTGCTCTGGGACAGCTCATGCATCAAGCGATTAGCCATGCAACTGGGATTAATGTGGGGTCAACTTCATGCCACACTTAACAGCAAATTCCAATACACTTACCACTGGGTGGGGGCAGGGGTTTGGGTATACGCATCACTATGGATTTTTCCTCACCGGCTGCGAACACGCCCATTGGATCATCCTCCTCCATGCTGTCAATTTGTCAACGTTTATATAAATAAGTTGTATATATTTTACATTCAGGCAGGAGCGGATTCAGCAAAAACAGCCAAAGTGCCGCCCCTGTCTTATGACCTACTTTATCAGCCGGAATTGTATCTTTTTGGGTGTTGCGTTGATTTTCTCGTGTGCCTGGGCCAACGTCAGCTGCGAGGCGTCCTCTTCGTTTATATCAAGTATTATATCGCCCAGACGTATGCCCGCCTTATCGGCTAGACCATTGGGTGTAACCTGCACACATATATCAAACAAAAAAAAGGGCACAATTAGTCTTATGTACTGTCAAAACACTTGCACTTTTCATCAGAATTTACTTATTTAACCCAAAATTCTTTTTTCCCAAAAAAGACACCCAGACCAAACGCTCCGAAAGACAACGCGCAATTGTTCAAAATTTTGTACAGCTTGAGTAAACTACTTAAAAACACAATAAAACATATCTATATGTATCTTTTAATATATATATCTAGATAGTATAGAACTAAATGTACTGAGTTGTGAGCGTGTCTGGCAGCTGTATGTTATTTCAGAAATCCAAATATTATCCGACTATAATGAAATAGTTCGAGCATATCGAAAAGCAAAAATACTCTACAATATTACTTATGAGCTGGTTGGACGTCTACACTTAGTTGAAAGACGGAATACTGTATCGATAGCCTGCTTCCATGTTTTTGTGCTCCTTCTTTTTTATAAAATCTTAGAACTGAACTGGTTCGGAATTTTTTTTTTTTTTTGATTTGATAGTTAAAAATTTTAAAACTGTTTATTTCTAATTTTTATGAGAATTAATGAAATATCCCTCTATCGGTCAGTTTTAGAACTTGAAATGATTTTATAATTTTGTTTTCCTTCTTCTTAAGTCAAATTTAAGAACCAGAAACACAACTAATTCCAAAATTTTCCTCGAGGGGATGATAAGAGAAAAACTAAATGGAAATCACGCTCATTTTTTCTAGAAAACTTTTTCTAAATTTTAGCTCCCTCTCACGGCCACTTTTGCAACTTGAAGTAGTTAAATATATTTTGTGTTCCTCATTCTTGAGTCAAATTTTTGAGCTTGATTTCCATTTAGTTTTTCTCTTATCATCCCCTCGAGGACAATTTGGGAATTGGTCGTGTTTCTGTTTTTTTTTTCCTTCTACTTAAGTTAAATTTTCTAACATTTTTTAATCCCTCTATTTTATTATGTCCTTTAAAACTAGTCGTGGTTCTATTTTTCCGAGTTCCTTCATCTTGAGTAAAATTTAAAAACTGAACTTTGTTGGAATGTTTTTATTTGTGGCTCCCTCTTGCAGGAAATTTCGGAACTTGACGTAATTAAATTTTGTTGTGTTCCTTGTTTTTGAATCAAATTTTAAAATTCTCCTTGGTTCCTATTTCTTTTTTTTTTGGCAGACAATTTCGGAACAGTCCAATTTTTTTTTTGTTTTGCTTTTTCTTAAGTGAAATAATTAAAGGAATTTTATTTTGGTCTCCTGTCGTGGACAATTTTGAGCTTGGTGTGGATCTATTTATTTGTGTTCCACCTTTTTGAGGAAAATTTTTGAACTGAACGTGGCTCCCAAAATTATTTTGGCTTTATTTGGTTGACAATTTGGGTACTTAACGTATTTAGATTTTTTTTACATTCCTCCATCTAGAGCAAAATTGTAAAATCGAGAAAGTTCACCTATTTTTGATTATTAGCTCCCTCTCTCCACCAATTTTAAAACTTGGTTCTATTTTTTTTTCTTTTCTAAGTAAATTTTTACAAATTATCGCTGCCTCTCACGTATAATTTTGGAACCGAGCTTGGCTGTTAAGTTTTTTTACTTGCGCCCTCTGGAGGACAATTTTGAATTCTCTTTTTCATATGTCTCTTTATTCAGCAAAATCTGAATTGTTAAGTGACCATGTGTATGAGTACGAGTATGTATAAGAAAAGAGATCCAATCTCCAAAACCACAATTGAGTTGATAGGAACGACTTGAAAATACAGAACGCCTGACAATCTGGAGATAACCACGGGTCAGAAACTCGAGACATTTTTGCTTCTTGTTTAGATGGACCCTTTGTTTCAGAAGATTAGTGTAATCAGGAAATTATATGACATATAGAAGAAGTATTATCCAAAATAAGATCATTATTATATAGCTTCTATAGGGATTTTTCAGGGGATCTCAAAAAAACTAAAAGTTTTAGATGGATAATTTTTTTAAGTTCGAAAGTTTTTTATTAATGCAATCACTGTACCTTTGATTAAAATCTGATATCAATATAATATAGCTTCCATAGAAGATATCGGTCAAAAACGTTTTTTGCACAAAATTCGTTGCATTTTGATTGTTTGTGAAGATATCATTACCAAATTTGGTATTCGGAAGTTTTTCACAGATTCCAAGTATGACGCCAAACTTGACCAAAATCGGTTGACCAAAATTAGATGGCCCCAATAGGACCGATCCTACAGTCGTCCGCGCCCTACTTTAACGTACGCCATCTTTTTTTTGTTTTTTTATTAGGAAAAAACTGAGGCATTTTTTAGTAATTGGTTTGAGGGGAACTGTAAGCCTGGGATTACACATGTCATTCTACTTTTTTTGTCCAATTGAAGTAAAGATATAGGTTGAGATTTTACTTTGAGTGGATCTGCGAGGCAAACAAATGACCAAGCACCTTCTCGGTTCTATAGACTATCTTGACAACAGGAACAAGATCGGTCGTATACCACGCTTAACTTCAGAATTAAGCTATGGGTCAAGGCTTAGTTAGAGTACCTTTAAATAGCATTAAGCAATTAGTTAGAAATATATTACAAGAAGGCGTCTTTTCACATACTATTAAAATCGTATAGCCCCTCCTTTTAGTTGTAGAAACTTTGTACGCCCTCAGAGCAGTGGCGTAGATAGGGGGGATCAGGGGGACCAATCCCCCCCTTGGGTCTGAGAATTATAAGGTGATAAAATCGAATTTTTTCCAGGCATGTGTTTTAATGTAAGCATAACATTTTTGAAGCCAGCAAGGTACCTGCCATCAGAGACTGCTTGAGCACCATAGAAATTGTTTACAATTTCTTCCATACACCTAAAAGAAGAGCTGTTCTAGAGAACATTATTGAACAATCTGATGAAACTCCAAGTGTGAAAACTGTGAAGAGATTGAATCTGACTCGATGGGTGTCAAAATATGAAGCCGTAGACGATTTTCATGAATTATTTCCGTTTGTCTACGAAACTCTTGACGAAATGAGAACCTCGGAAACTGACGCGAAAAATTTAGAAAATGCAATGGATTTCGAATTTTTGATCAGTCTACAGGTTATCAACGTGATTTACCAACTTTCTTTGCCTCTGAGTCGAGAATTTCAAAAGGTTGATTTAGACTTGGTCTAAGCTATGGATCTCGCCAAGGATTTACGCGATGAACTGAAAAGGATTCGAGCAGAAGCAGATACGTTTCCTGGAATTTTCGAGGCTGCAAAGAAAATTGCTGAAACATTGGACATTGAAATCAAACACAAACGAAAAGTGAGCAGACAAAAAAATCGAGCGAATCCTGAAGTTCAGAGTGCAGAAGATTACTTCCGTGTTACGGTGTTCAATCCACTTTTGGACTTCTACATCATGGATCTTGGCGAGAGATTTATCGATCACGAAAAAATATTAGAAGGGTTTTCGGCGCTCTTCAAGCATGATTTATCTGAAATCGACAAAGCAGCTGAGAAATTTATAGAAACTGTCGAGTTTTATCAAAAATTTCTTGATTCTGGGCCAACTGCTGTTCTCATCGAGTTGAAAATGTGGAAGAAGTATTTGATCCGTAAAGGCGACATCAAGCCTAACAATTCGTTGAAAGCGCTGGATGATTGTCCAGAAGAGAATTTCCCAAATATCAATATGTTGCTAAGAATACTAGCTACATTGCCAGTATCTACGTCTACTGCGGAACGTACATTCTCAAGTTTGAAACGGATAAAAACAATTCAAAGGAACACGATAAAAGAAGTGAGTTCATCATGTTCCATCTAAATGTTTGGATACTATCGAATATGCATCAATAATAACTCGAATTATTGTCTGATTTATCTATTATAGGACCGCTTGAATGGTTTGGCAGCTCTGGCAATGCATCGTGACATTGGAATCACAGCAGACGAAGTCATTGATGAATTAGCAAAAAAATCTCGAAAGCTTGAATTTCTTCTTCGATAATAAGAGATTTTTTTATAATGCAACTTATCAATGTGCAAAATGTGACCAATTTCTGTACACGACTGTGCAACGAGGATTATTATCGCAGTGTAAAATATAACTTACAAAAAAACAGGATATTATTCTGAGTCATATCCCCCCCATATCAAAAAGCTATCTACGCCACTGCCTCAGAGACTTTGGGACACCAACTAAATAAATATACTCATATATTTTTCTAAAACTTAGCACGAATCTCTCTTACGTCAAAAGTAAAAATTGAACGCAAACATTGCATTTGGTCAAGTACTCGTATATAGTGTGCATGTGTTTGTATAGAGAAGACATGTATTGCACTCGTATTTCTCTGAGTGTATAACGAACTTAGCTAACCCAAATATTGTACATTTGAGTTGCCTCAAGTTGTGGCAATTGAAAAGCGAAACGTATGAATGAGTGCATCATGGCCCGTCATACTTAGTATACACATTCAATTGTCGCTCATACGCAGCGTATGCCGCAAGCAATCAATTGCTGCACGCGTGCTTATATACATAGTATATGATATAGTATATAGGTACATATGTGCATACATATGTAACTTAAATGCGATTTGTTCATTTAGCTCGTCTAAAGTCTAAAACGCGCGGCGCCTTCGTCAGAGTAAATTTGTTTGTTGGACAGCACCCAAAACAAACGCACAATGGTATAAATTGTTGATTTAGTACTTAAAAATAGCTTGCTTTTAAATAGATAGTTCGTCAAATAATGATTCGAAAAAAAATTTTGGTAATTTGAATTTTTTGCAAATCTTTTGAAAAACAAATTCTTTTCCCCTACAATCATAATATTTTTAGAAATTTGCTTAACTGTTTAAGTTTTGTTGCAAATATTTTTAAAAACTAATTTTTTTAGCTTTCTAAATTTCTAAATATTTTTAAGAACAAACAGTGTTTTCATATAATAATTTTTTTTTTAAATGGTCCAATTCCTCAAATTTTTTTAAATTTCAGGCAAAAATATTTTTTTAAAATAAGTTTGTTTTTCTAGCAAATCTATTTTTATTTTAAAGTTCCCCCTACAATCTTTAAAAAAAAAAATGATAAACAGATTGAGTTTTGTTGCAAATATTTAAAAAAAAAATTTTTTTAATTTGAAAATATTTTTAAAAACAAGAAGAGTTTCCTAATAATAATTTTATAAGTTATGGTTCAAATTTTTTGGAAAAGTATTTTTTTATTAAGTTTTTTTCTATCAATTATGATAGAAAATGCTAAGCATTTTTAGTTTTGTCACAAATATTTTTTAAAAGCCTTTTTTTATTTAATTTGCAAAAATTTTTAAATCAAGCTTTGTTTCCTAATAATATATATTTTTTTTAATTTCTTAATTATTCAAAATTTCATGCAAAAGTATTTTTTTTAAACAATCTTATTTTTGTAGCTATTCTGAATTTTTTTAAAATAAAAAATTAAATTTTCTATTTAAATAACAAGTTGCGTTTTCTGGAAATAATATTTTGTTAAATTAAATTTAAGAATTTTTATTTAAATTGCAAATAATTGTTTTTTTAACAAGTATAGTTTTTAAACAAAGCTTTAAATAAAATACAAGCAAAATGTTGTATTCAAATAACAAGCAGCGTTTCCTAAAATTATTTTAAAAAATTTTTAATTGATTCAAATTTGTATGCAAAAGTATTTTTTTTAATATGTTTGCTTTTTTAGCAATTATAATTAAAAAAAAAAATGCTAAATAAAAAATAAACAAAATTTTCTACTCAAAAAATGTATATTTAAATTTCTAAATTATTAAATATTTTTTAAAAAATGCAGCGCTTTCTTATAACATTTTATTAAATTTCGAAATAATTCAAATTTTTGTGCAAAAGTATTTTTTTTTAATTAAGTTTGTTTTTTTAGCAATTATGATTTTTTAACAAAAGTTTTAAATAAAAAACCAATAAAAATTGTCTATTCAAATGTCAAGCAGCGTATCCTAATATTATATTTTTAAAATTAAAATTGATTTAAATTGGGTTCCAAAAGTATTAAGTTTGATTTTCTAGAAATTGTGATTTTTTAACAAAAGTTCTAAATAAAAAACAAACAAAATGGTTTATACAACTTTTTATATTTCTTGAACAAGTTCTAGGAAAGAAATTAAGTTCAATGTACTTTACAATTTGAATACAATAGAATCATTTTTTATTTTAAGAGCTCTATTTATTTAAAGTTTTTGAAAAATCTGCAAAAACTATCCTTAATATAATAGAAAATTCCAATCTCTTTAATTTTTTGTACCTTAGCTCAAAATTCTGAATCCCTTCGACACTTATCAGCAACTATATAGTGTACATGCATACGAGCACCCACTGTAAATCAGATAAATATTACTCGTTCCACTTAAGCTCTTAAAAACTGATTGCAGCTGTCTTAAAGTCTGACAAATAAGTATTCGGCTGTCCGTCAAGTTATTTGCGAGTAATCTGTGTATGTGTGAGGTGGCATGTGGCAAGCTTAAAGCGATTTATATTTTGATTTCATGACTTTTTTTTTTTGCGCCAAGCTGTCAGCTTTTTTTAATTTCAATGATGCGCGACGTGGCATATGCGTAATTTCACACGCCCCAAGACCCAAGACGATGGCGGAGGAGCCCAGACCGAGTTGGCTTACTTATGCATACTTAACCGGGCATAAAGCAAACGCAGCCATTTTTTTTTCTTTTGGTACCCTAATATGCAATCAGTAAGGGGTATATTAAGTGAGTGCAACGAAATATGATTTTTATTGTTAGGGCTTAGGAAGAGTTTACCAAAATTTGCAAAAAGGCAATATCTGCATGTTCGTTTGTAGCTTCCTGTTACCATTTTCAAAGGTCAACGAGTTTTAGAGCATAGTGGTTAAGTTTTTCAATATGTTAATATTGAGTACATTTTAGAGAAAGTTTTTATAATTGTTTTGATTTGGAAAAGGTAAACATAAGATCCTTATATCTCAGTTGTTCTTAGCCGACTCAAATTATAAATACGATTGTACTCGATATCACTCCATTATTACCTATCGTGACATTAATATAGGTATGTTATGTTGATTTATTTTCTCCTAAGTGGAGCACAGAGCCTTAATATAGCTATAACAAGCAGCAATTGTCTGTGTAACAATGAAAGTTTGTATATGCCTATTAAAATGTATTTTTACAGTTTATAGTATATTAAAAAGTAATTAAAAAAAATAAAAATTAAAAAGTTATTCTTTCCCAAATTCTTTAATTTTGCGCTTTACTTCCATGTTTATCGAGTTATGTTTAATGTCTTTAATACCCATAAATTAATATATACATTTTATTACAAAAAAAATGACCAAGTGTTCAGTCTTTTTTCAAACTACTACTTTACTCTAAAAATACATTTTTAAATCTTTTTGTTATTGAACAGAAACTCAGCTAGGCAAAAATGAGTGAAGCGTGCCACTTTTCCCCCCAAACTTGTCTGATTTTGATGATTTTTACATTTTTAGTAGAGCTACTAGCTAATAGTAAGCAAAATTCCAATTATTTATCGATTTAAGGATAACTGAAAATTCGATTTTTAAAATTAAAATCTCAAAATGATAAAAAATTGAAACTTATTTTGTCATTTTTTTTTAAATTAATTTTTTTTTTTTTTTAACTTATATCTGTCATGGTAAAAAAAGGTCCGTCAATATTTTATCCATTAACACAAATTAGCAAGTTCTTTTTATTAATATCGTTTGCGGAATTTTAAAGTTTGAAGCACAGATCAACGAAAATGAAGCTCTATTGTCATTAAGCCCGTCTAAATCGTCTATTTTTAAGACTATTTTGGAAAAACTAGGTCGAGAGGGACCTTGAGTAGGATATCTCATCACAATAACAAAAAAATAACAATTTTAATCGAATTCCGTATAGTGCTTATATACTTTTAATTCTTGAATTTGTTTAAAATATAATAAATGAAAAAATCAGATTAGGCTCTTAAAACTATTTTTAGATCGATGGATTCTATGGTACAGCCTTCAATGTTATTGTACAGAAATTTTGATTTAGTCGCAATGTTAAAATTGATTTAAAAAGGAACATATATTAAATGAAAAAAATTAATTATTTACTCTATATTCACGTAAAACTTATTTACTTGGATCGGTTCTTTAAGATACCCTATACCAAAATAACAAAAAATTGATTTTGATCGAAACGGCATAGTGCTTTAGTACTTCAGAAAACTTTTGATCTTCGAATTCGTGTACAATATATTAAATGAAAATATCAGATTATGGTCTTAAAACTATTTTTAGATCAATGGATTCTATGGTACAGATTCCCATGTTATTGTAAACTGATTTTTTAGTCGCAATTAAAAATATGTTAAAAATGACTTAAAAAAAAACATATATTAGATGATAACAAAATATTATGATTTTTTTAAATGGATCGATTTTATAGAAAATCCCCCATTTGATTAGATCACAAAAGTACAAAATGTTTAAAAAAATGGAAAGTGTAAAGTTTAAACACCAACCATTACATATTGTAATTAGGGTCACTACCTTTTAAAAATCATTGGGTGCAATTTTTTGTTTCTCAGTTAATTCTTTGCTTTGGAAAAGATCATGGGAGCTCTGAAAAACTTCCGCGAATCAAATTTAGTTACAAAATAAATTGAAGGAATTCTAACCAGTAAAAGTTTTATATTTTTCGGTCCTTTGGGCTCTGTAGTATAGTAAACTGTCTTAAATCAAATTTGTCATATAACTTAGAACTCCAAACTACTACCAAAATTCTAATATGTAACTATTTCTGCTTTATTAAAATATTAGAGGGACTATATATACAGGGGTGCCACAGAAAACCAATTCGATTTCAATTCCAATTCTTGGTGCCATAGACATGGCTAACAAGGGTTTTAAAAAACCAATTCGATTCAATTTCGATACAATTCCAATTCTTGGAGCCACATACATGACTATGAGCGGTTTTAAAACCGTTGTTAGTTATGTCTGTGGCACCAAGAATTGCAATCGCATCGAAATTGAATCGAATTGGTTTTCTGTGGCACCCCTGATAGTGTGCTTTTGGGAGCTATACAATATAGTGCCCATATTGAATAAATTTAATAAATTTCTTTTCTCTGTACTAATAAGGGATCAAAATCCAAAGCTTGGTCTAGCTCTTGTCAAAACTGAGCTGTAGGCGAAGAAGACTCATTTTGTTTAAAGGCTATTCAAGTGTTCACAAAGCTAATATACCCCTTAGCTTAAGCTGCAGAGTATAATACCTCTTTTTCTCTTGAGGGTGTACTAAAAACAGCTTATTTGTAAATCTGCTTCTGATAAAAATGCAGTCAGCAAAAGCTGTCTGAGAATTTTTTACACTTTCATGGAAGACCAAATTTAAATTCCCCAAGCTCCATATAATCTCTTTGAACCCTGTCAAGTCGCAGTGTATACCCTAGTCGTTACATCCCAAAGCTTTCATAGTTAAGTTTGTATGTATGTCTGGCAAGTTGTGACCGTTAGTGTGTGTGCGGTTATTGTTGGGTTCACAGCTCCTTACCTGAAACACGGTTAGTGGCATGTGAAATTCGGCACCGCCGGTTATCAAAAAACCCCACTTCGTATCATCCTTCGAGTCATAAGCATCCGACTCGACATCGAAGGCGGGAAAGCCATCCGTATCGCCAATGCCGCAGGATACCTTAATAATGGGCGCCTTTTTCTTTGTCTCCGGCAGAGACCACAATTGCCCCAAAGGCTCCGGCATGTTGTTAGCTCCTTTACTCCTTTAACTCCTGCTCAACTTTTCTATTGTCTGATTTGTTTATGCGCTTGTTTTTGTTTTTCACTCTTTTTTTTCGTTGTATTTGTTTTTGCTTTTCACTTTTCACTTTTTGCTTTTACTCTTTGCTTTTTGTTTTAACAAGTTTTAAGAGTTTTTGCCAGCGGCTCTGCCTGTTTTTTGTCTGTTTGCTGCTTGCTCGATTTATTTATAAATGACGCGCTGTCGACGTCGACGTAGCTGTTGCCGTCGCTGCTTTTATCTGCTGTTGCTGCTTTTATCTGCTGCTTCTTACGCTGCGACTGCTCTGTTGCTGCTGTTGCTTCTTTTTCTGCTGCTGCTTCTTTCTCTGCGACTGCGGCTGCTGCTGCTTTAATTTGTTTGCTCTTTTTTTTTGTTTATTGTATGACTGTCAAAATTTGATCAAAATATTTGGCTCAAATATTATTTGCCGGCTTTTTTTGTTTGCCAAACTATTATCATATAAAACGACTGCTGCTGATTTTTTCTTGTAACTAATTTCAATTGCTTTACATATTATATAATCAGTCAGCCATTGCACAATTCTCTCTGTCGCCTTTAGGGAAAAAACCAAAACTTTTTCATAAACTTCTTTTAAATCCCGCACAACTTCCAGCTTAACAAAAATGTAAATATTTTTTTCGTTTATAAATAGTATTTATTTATTTATTTGGGTAAAGCTGTGTTGTAAAACAACTCGGGGGCACTTTTCCCAGAGTTTCCTTTTTTTAGCTTCCACACTACTGCACTTGACTCGGGCAACTAAAAGCCAAAAACCAAAATTATTTCGAGAAGTTTGCTTTTGTTCTCAGTTGCATCTGGTTTTTTATGCTCACTTACATGTTACACACACACAACACACACTCACACACATGCCGTGAAAATTTTTGTAGTTTTTCCGAGCTATTTTGTACACTTTGCTACACTTTGGGTTAGGTCCATGAAAAACTTTTGCCGGTTCATTTTGCTCTTTTTGTTGTCAACATACCTGCTGTTTATTTTTATGAAGCTATTTTATTTATACGATGTAGCTGCTGCATGCCACAGTCGCTGTGGCAAGTATGCGCACAAATGTCACAACTTGTTTTCAAAAGCATAATAATTAAATTTGAAATACTTTGCATAATCAGCAGACATAAACATGCCGCCATTGTTTTTTTTTTTTTGTTCATATTGCAACTTTGAACTTTGCTTAAAAATAATTTTTGGCGCATAGACCGACCGCCCTGAATTAATAGCTTTTTGTTCGTAAACAAAAAATTCTGGCGTTTGATAAGGAGATAAGCTTTATAAATTTTTTTAGACAGATGCAAAATATTCATGACGCGTCTGGAGTGCATGTGGACTTAAAGTTCGTTTAGAAACTTAATGACATTAAATGAACTTATTGTTGAAAGCAAATTAAAATTCTTTCTTGAATTTTTTAAATAATTTACAATAGTAATTTTTTTAATTCTATCGGCGAAAATAAGTGTAGCGGGACACTTTTTTCCGACCTTCTCCAATTTTGATGATTTTTACATATTTGGTAGAACTACCAGCCAATTGTAACCCGTTCAAATTCCGATTACACTGTCCTACAAAATTGAAAAAAATCAAAGAACTTTTCAAGTGACCTAGTGTATGTTGTAGGTCTTGACGAGTAGATCACGATAGTGTTTTTCAAAATTGTCTAACACCCCCAAAATCGGAAGTTATCGCTTAAAAACCGTTTTTCGGGTAATGCGATGACTCCCACTATCACAACGTCGCCATTTTTCAACCGATTTTCGATTGCTTTACGGCTTTGGACCGATTTTGTTCAAATTTGGCGTTTTGAAATTTTTTAGAGCACTTAAGCAATGTGCCAAATTTCAACAAAATCGGTTAACTATATCATATAGCTCCCATAGGAACGATCGGTCAAAAAATCGATTTTTTAACAAAATTTGTTGTATTTCGTTTGTTTTTTAAAATATTTCGACCAAATTTGGCACTTGTAAGTTTTTTATTGTTCTTAAGCATTATTCCAAATTTGGTTACGATATCTTCATGAACAAACGAATTATTCATCTAAAACTTTTTTTTTGTCGATGGAATTTTAATTTCCTTTGTTACAATAAGCGTCGTAACTTAAACATTTATCGACCGATTTTAATAAACCATAACTTTTCTTACTTGGAATTAATATTTCTTTAAGATTAAATGTTAAAAAGTAAAGGTGTTTTAACAAAATGTTATATAAAAATGACTTCAAAGTGTGAAAATCGAATAAAAAAAGTGTAAATCTTAGATAACTTTTAAAAAATCTCGTAGTTGCTTTGTATAAAGTATAAACAAGTATATATCATCTTAAAGCTTGAATCTTCTTCTTTCCAAAGCCGTAAAGCAATCGAAAATCGGTTGAAAAATGGCGACGTTGTGATAGTGGGAGTGATCGCATTACCCGAAAAACGGTTTTTAAGCGATAACTTCCGATTTTGGGGGTGTTAGACAATTTTGAAAACACTATCGTGATCTACTCGTCAAGACCTAAAACGTACACTAGGTCGCTTGAAAAGTTCTAAATCACTGTTGGACAGTGTTATTTATCGAGTTATCGATAACTGAATGTTGGGTTTTTCATTTTTAGACTATTTTTTGATAAGCCATATCTTCGAAACGAATAGAGATATTGACGCGAACTTTTTTACTATAACAGATAAAATATTAAGTTCTAAAACAAATTTTTTTTTTATTTTTAAAAATTTTTACTGAATTAAAAAAAATTTGTTTGATTAAAATTATTCTTATTCTTTCTTGAATTTTTGAAATAATTTACAATAATAATTTTTTAATCATATATCCTTAAGTTTGATAATGTTTTCTAAGCATAGTAGTCTGATTAAGTGTTTAAACTTTTTGGAAGCATAAAACTAATTAAAAGAAAATTAGTTAGATTAAAATAATTTTTTTTTTGAAAAAAATTAGAAAATTTTTTTTCTATCCATAGGATTCTGATTAAGATATTTAAGTTTTTCAATCCATTGAACCAATTAAAAAATACATAGAAAGACAACTAACTCAATATTATTACGGTATTACTTCTTTTTGATTCGAAAAAAAATTCAATTGTCTCTCTAAATGGCGTTCGATGTTAAGCGATGTTTATCGCATTGCGTGAACTTGATTGTAAAGGCGCTTAATTGTTATGCATTATATTATGTTCTGAGTAGAACCATAGACGTTACCTATAAAAATTTTGAGACTAGAAATTTTTTTAGAAATGGAACTCTGTGTGATTGGACAAATTCACATGGACTTCAGCTTTTAAAGAAAATATCGCTGGCTAATATTTAAAGTAAAAGTGTTTTTAAAGTGATTAAGCCTTCGACAAAAAATCCCGAGATGCATCAATTACGACTCCCGAAATTTTTTCATCAACGGCATGCAATTTTGTAGCTTTTTTAAAATTTTTTTTTTAATGACTTCATCTTTTAATATTTTTTGGTTTTCCTTTCTTTATAAAATATTTAACTAAAGTATTATATGAGTCAAAAAGCTAAATTAAAACTATAATAAAAAGCGAAGATTAGAATAATATTATTTGATTGAAGTGAATCAGCCAGTAAAAATAAATATGAATATCATGTTTTCATAATAAAAATAATAAATTATGTTATATTATAACAATAAAAACATTAATATATATTTTAGAAGTTATCTATGAGTGTCTAACCAGACAATATTTACACTGATTAAAAAACGTAAGATTTTTTTAAAATGAAGTCTAAATTTGTAATAACTTAGTACAAGCTAAATATTGACTTTGTCTGACCGTTCTGTAGGTCTTAACCCTCCCTATTATTTATCAACTATTTTGCATTTTATGACTATGCTATATTTTACCAAGAGTGCATCTAAGTTTATATATACATTTAAATATATATATTTTTTTAAATGCGCTAATTTTGAGTGCTGTAGACAGTAGCGGATCTAGAGCAAGTTTTTGGCGCTACAAAATAACAATTCCAAAACATCTGGGATTCTTAAAAATTATGAACATATTATATGAAGCATCGTTCATGTTTTTTTACTTAAAAATTAAGTTAAATTTTTTTTTAATATTGTTCTACCAAATCAATTTGATTCATATTACCAACGTGTAAAGAACCTATAAAAACGTGAGTTTAAAAGAAAATGGAAAATTCACATATTTAAGAAAGATACTTAAAATAGAATAAGAAAATTTCAAAAATTTGATTTAATTAATTAATTTATTTTTTTAAAAACATAATATCAGTCATAGCTATTTTATTAAAATTCTTAGATCATCCTGTTTTGAAAATTTTATCATTTTATTTAGCTTTTAATGAATTTATATAAATACATTTTTTCAAATTCTAATTTTTCTACATTAATTTTAATTATAACTAACATTTAAGCTTTTTTTAACACTTTATTTGTATTAAACTCATTACAAATTATTGATGCATGTTGTATTAGTAGACTTTCTTTGTGATTTACTATATGAATAAATAAAAATTATTTTCTACTTTAAAAAAAAAAATTTTAGTGTTTATTAAATAACTTGGTTTGACATTGAATCTATTACAAAAAAAAATATATTTATAATAATTAAAATTTATAATCTATCAGCCTGTCAATTATCGCGATATTTTTTAAAGATTCAATATTTTTGTAAATGGAAATTTTATTTTTTTAGGAAAATGTTATTTGACGTACTCAAAAAATAAGATAAGCTTTAAACTTGAAGAATAATTGTTTTATAAGAAAATCTGAAAAGTTACATTATTTCATTTATATCTGAAAAAAAAAAATTTTTATTTACATATTTAAGGAAGATATTTAAAAAAAAATAAGAAAATTTCACAAAAAAATAACAAAAATTCATTTAAAAAAGTAAGAATATTTCATTTTATTTTTTTAAGAAAATGTTTCGGTTAGAAAAAAACTAAAAACTGGCCCTGTGGCCAACTTAGATTTTAAAAAATATTTGGTTCAAAAATATTTAGTAGTTGAGTCACAAATAAATAATTTTATTTAAATTAAGCCTTATCGCGTTAAGTTTAAAAACTGAAATTTTGCGAAAAAAAAAAATTTAATTATGCATCGAACTGCTTTATTATTTTTCAAAAATTCGTGGGTTTTTGCAGTTTCTTGTACCTTATCCACCTAGACCCTTTAAAACTTTAAAAAAATTTCAACCCCAAAAAATAAATATTTCGCTTATTTTTTATTTTTAAAAACTGTGTTTTTTTTTAAGATAAAGACTATATAATAAACGGGAATTGCTTTAAAATTTTGTGGTGCCAATTATGAAAAAAAAAAAATAATAATTCTGCCTCTGACGGAATTTGTTGAAATATACAAATTTTTTATGCCTAAACAAATTTATTTTACTTAATTTTTTATTTTTCAAAAGTGCCGTTTTTATTATATGAGGACTATATGATAAATTTATTTATTTTTTTTTTTTAATATTTTATATACAATCTACCTTTTGTTAGACAATAAATAAATTTTCTAAATAATAATATAAAAATATATATATAAATATACCAGCAAGTTTCCATTGACATAGATTATAATATTTTGTTATGAAAAATATTAGGCGCGCCCAAAAATGTATTTTTAATTCCGCCCCTGGCTTTCAATAATTACAAATTGCGCCTTCAGTTTATTTCGCTTGTCTCCTAACATATTCTGTGAAGCTCGGCAAAAAATTTTCCCTAAATTTGTGCCTTACTTGGCCTATTTCTGAGTACAGCTTATATTTGTTGAAATTTAAAAGTTAAGAAATTCTTAAAAAAAAAAATCAATTATTTTAAAAGGAGCTGGTTTTTATAAGTTAAAACTATATGACAAATGGCAATAACTTATACAATTTTACTCTGCCAATTATGAAAAATATTAAAAGCGCCCAAAAATTTGACTTTAAGTCCGCCCCTGGCTATCAATAATTACAAATTGCGCCTTCATTTGGCTTCGCTTGTCTCTCTTTATGATCTTTATGTGGACCGTCGCAGTAGCCCTATCAGCGTTTTTTTTGTTTTTTTTTTAGATTATTTTCATATTTAAATTTTTTTATGTGTCATTTTACAATTTGTATGTATTATGCAAGTATTTTAAACTGACGAAATCGCAAATCAAGCAAATCAAGAAAACAAAACAAAAATAAAATGTAGCGCATAAATTGCGCAGTCTGTAAAATTTGCAAAAAAAAATAAAAAACATTTTCTCAAGAGATTTCCAGAGAAAATCATTCCCAACTAACATGCAGCTGTCAATGCTCAAAGCTCATATCAAGTAGCAGACGTGTTGCCTCAAAAATAAAACCCTTTACCCGTAGCCAGAGCCGGAGCTTCCCTAGAGAAAGTCTACGTGTTTGTGCGTGTGTGAGTTTCCTTATCAAGAATTGTTTGATACTTTAATTAGATTTACTTTTTGTATAATCCATTTTGATGTGAGCCGTCATTGCTTTTAGCATTTCTTATAGACATACTTTTGTTTTTTTTTTTTTTATAAGTACAATGTCTACTTAGTATATCAAGAATTGATAATTTGCGCACGGACTTGGCTAGACTTCATAAGAAACCGTAGACGACATAGATTGTCAGTATAAATTGTGCAACTCGTTGAACTAGTAAGAAATAAGCAAACTGTGTCCGCGTTCCAAATAAATCTTTACAAGGATTAGCCGAGATATATCCCCAAAAAATGCGCCGTCTACTATGCACTTTGTTGCTGACGTCGTTGGCGCTGAGCGGCTTTGAAGCCAAGCCAGTGAGCTCCAGTTCGGAGGAAACAGAAGCTGAACAACCAGCATATACGCTGGAGGAACTACAAAAACTATTGGATGGCATTACCGTGGAAGCAGCTAGTTCCAATTCCGCTTCTGGCGAGCAAGAACAGACAGAGCAGGAGATTGAGCAGGAGCAAAGCAATGATATTGAGGAGTATACAAGAAAACGCCGCAGCATGGCCAAGGATCATGCTGCCTTTGAGCCGGATCAGCATGTGCGCTACTATAAACGTGGCAACAATCATGGTCAACACTTGCATGACGAGCTACGACGCCTCAGACGCCGACCCATTAAGGATCCCGAGCCAGTTGAGAGCAAGGACTGTGGTTGTGCCCACAATGAGCTGGACCATGCCGATTATGAATCACACAGTCATCATGGACATAAGCACAACTTGAGATCTCGCAGGCAGGCAGCAGCGGTGGTAGTTGATTCCAGCGGCTCATCCGAGGAGCATAAGGCTAACAAAATTAAGGATGCTGATAGCTCGGGTAGCTCCTCCGAAGAGAAACACGCAGCTAAGGTAGAGCAGGCTGCAGAAAAGGCTGCACGTCGCAGACGAGAAACAGATCCTGTTGAGAATGAAGAGGAGCTCAGCAGCGAAGCAGATTCCAGTGCTAAGGTAGCACAGGAGGACGAGGATGTGCACATGTTACCCGAGGATATGGAGGAGCTCTCAAAGAGCAGCATGGAGGACTATGTGCAGGGTTGCGAAGTCATGGAGGTAAACTCCAAAGAGGCTAACGAAACGACCTACATGGAAAAATAGTGTTAAAAAAAAATTGTGCGATTTGTTTTTAGCTTTAAGTTTAATTCTAATATTGTAAATAGAATAAAAAAAAAAATTAAAAGATTAAGACAAAATTAAACTATTGACATTTTATTTCTATCCTAATCCTAATTTTAGCAAACAATGACTTGCCTTTGTCATTGACTTTGTTTAGGAACCAGATTTGATAAGAACCTTGAGCCATGGGAATGGACTGCAAAGGTCAATGGCAGCACGCTTGTTGTCTATGATTAGAGTTCTGCTCTATTATTCTGCTAGAGAGTTTTATAAGAGCGGCAAAGGGAGTCTAAAGCTACTTTCAAAGCTCTTTTATGAAAACAGATAATGATTTTTCTTTCATATAATGCAGCACTCGTTAATCCATGACGTTCTTTCAAATGAGTAGTTCTGTAAAAAAAAGTAAAGTTTAATCTCTCCCTCTCAATTCTTTTTATCTCCAGTAGGACATAGGGTCATAATCTAGAGTTTTAGAAATTCGTAAAGAAGTTTTTCATTGCTTGTGTAATTTTATTCAGTTGTCAAAATATTAAAAAAAAAAAAAATTCGGAACTTTACATTTGCCTGGGCTACCCTAATGGATATAGAGCCGCTGATCCCAAATTCGTAGCTCCAAAATGTAAATTCAAAGCTATCAAATTAAGATTTTTGGCGACTCCTAAATTAAATTACCGAATTTAGTAGGGGTTTTAAAGATTTTTTTGGAACACAAATTTCGTGACACAATTTATACAATTTTTGGAACCCACCCCCTTCAGTGGACCAACCCTAGTATACGCGAAGACTCCCCCTCCACCTCGTAAGTCGTACCAGGTATAAAAATTTTTTTTTTAATTTTTGGAACCCTCCCCCCTTTAGTGAACCAACCCTACCATATGCGAAGGCTCCCCTTTACTTAATATTCGTAACTCGTACCAGGTATAAAAAAATGTTTAATTTTGAAACCAATAATTAAAAAAAGATTCACTATTTCTAGACCCAGTAATTTGTGACTAGGCGACATAAACTTATAGCTTCTCCCCTCCGTTCGAGTGACCAAGAGAGACCCCCTACCCATGAACAGGTCTCAATGTTCCATCAAAATCTCAAAAACCCCTACTACACTCGTTATTGCATAGAATCCTGAGTTTTATTGTACCCAAAAAATAATTCCAGACTCGCAAAAAATCCAAATTTGACAGTTTTGGAGTTTCATTATAGGGCAGTTACACAAATAAAACGATTTTCAGGTTAACTCCAAGTGTCCGCATCTGAGGTCCGAAAAACTTGAACACATCAGGGTTCCAACATAAGCTCAAAAACTCCATTAAATTAATCTATTATTTTGTAGATTATAACAGAGACATGACGTACCAAAGTTGTTTTGGTCTCGGACTCGTATTATCATGGTCTGACCTACAGGCGCGACAAAGATCTTTTAGTGTTTTGAAATTATATTATAATGCAGTTATACAAATATGTTCTTAAAGTCCGAATACGTAGTCCAAGAAACTCCATCACATCAGGTTTCTGAGAGATAACCTTAAAAACCCCCAATTAAAAGATATAAGTATTTTTACGATTATCTCAGTAGTCTGACGTATATGAGATTTTTGGACTTTGAATTTAGATTTAGCTTAAAAAATCCAGCCCATCAAACTGCTGAGATAATCTCAAAAAATCCATTTAAAAGATATATTTTTGCTATTATCTCAGTAGTCTGACGTATAGGCGATTTTTGGACCTAGGATTCAGATTCAATGAAGAAACTCCAGTGCATCAGGTATCTGAAATAACCTCAAAAACCCAAATTTAAATATATTTATTTTTGCGATTATATCAGTAGACTGAGATTGTAGTGAATACTCTGAACTTGGATTCTAAAATAACCCCAAAGCCCCCAATTAAAAGATATAAGTATTTTTGCGATTATCTCAGTAGTATGACGTATAGGAGATTTTTGGACTTTGAATTTTGATTCAGCTAAAAAAATCCAGCTTCATCAAACTGCTGAGATAATCTCAAAAAAATCCATTTTAAAGATATATTTTTGCGATGACATGTAGGGGATTTTTGGACATGGGATTGTGATTCAACTAAGAAACATCAGTGCATCAGGTATATGATATAACCTCAAAAACCCAAATTTAAATTCATATATTTTTACGATTATCTCTGTAGACTGAGATTGTAGTGAATACTCCGAACTTGGATTTTAAAAAAACCTCCAAACCTCCAATTAAAAGATATATTTTTGCTATCGAATTTTCGGATCTTGGATAGAGATTTTACAAGATCAAAAAACATCGAAAATTTAAAACTCAAAAAAAATGTTACAAGGTTTTCGAAGATTATCTCACAACATCGACGTGCGACAATATCTTGAAACTCGGGTTTAAATTCAGCGATTTAAAATCCATAAGAACAGAATCCATCAAGCCAGTTTTATTTTTGTGTGCCTAATTTAAGGGCAAATCATATTTTTATGCAAAACGAGTTAAGTTTCCCATATCAAACAAATAATTTTAATTTCGTGTGGAACTTGCAACTAATTAAATTTTTTGAAAAACTCATTATAGAAAACTTATATTTTTTGAAGAAGCGCTCCCAATCTTTGAATCACTTAATTACACTAGTTTACAAATTTAAGGTTCATTGAGTAAACCTTCGTATAAAAATGTTTTTTAGGGAAATTTTGGGTCAAAAATCACGAAAATTAGAACCGTTTTTTTCTTAAGCAAGAGAGATATGTAAAAGATTTTTTCGAAAAATTTTGTATCGACATGAAAGTTAATTAGCAGGGTACTGATGGGATCTTTACAATGATATATAAAATGTATAGATTGGATAAAAATGTATAATAATGACACGCATCCAAAGTAAAAAAAAACACTTTTCGAACACTTTTCAAAATTACAAATTTTTAGCGTTTTACCAAAAAAAAATTTCAAAATTTTGTTGAGCTTTAAGCTGAACGAGTCTTATATCTTCGAAAAATTAAAAATACATTTTTGGAATTCCTTAAACTAGACTAAAAACTTTTTCACAAAAAAAAATAATTTTATATGGAATCCAGGTTCCTGGGTAATTTTTGTATAATTCAAACCTTGAACAAAAAATTAAAAATTGTTATATTAAAATATAATGAAAATCTTGCGAAAAGCTTTAAATTTAAGGCTTGAAGTTGTGTGGAAAATTTATCTAATAAATAGTAGGGATTCCCAAAAAGAAAAAACTATTGTAAAAAATTGTGAAATAATTCTGATTTTTAAAAGTAATTTTAAAAACCTTGATACCAACTGGTATTTAAATATTATTTTTATATTTTTTACTATTTTTTGTCTTAATTCTTCATACATTAATTTAGGGATTACCACAAAAAAAAAATATGACAAAAAATTATAAAATGATTCTCCTTTTTAAAAGTAAATTTTTATAGCTACTTTAAAAATAATTCTAATATTATTATTATATTTTTTACAATTTTTTGTCTTAATGCTTCTTTCATTAATTTTGGGATTCCCACATAAAAAAAAATATGACAAAAAATTATAAAATGAGTCTTATTTTTGAAAGTAAATTTTTATAGCTACTTTAAAAATAATTCTAAAAACACTGTTTTATTTAAATATTATTATTATTTTTTAGCTATTTTTTTGTCGTAATTCTTTGTTTATTATTTTTAAACATTTTTAATAAATTTTTTTTATTTATTTCGTTGTTTTTAGAGCAGATTTTTTATTAAACTTTGACTCTATAGAGATAGAAACTTTAAATACCAAAAGATGCTCATTGTCACTTAAAATATAATTTATCGAAAATTCGAATAGATATCAGTAAACTCTCAGGCGGCACAACTTCAGTCAGGACTGCTCCAATTGCTAATACAAATCATTCGGGGTAGGACTGTACCGTACAAAAAAGATAATCCTTGACTCTACATACGACGCTTGCCTCAAAATGAAATCCCAAGATTATTATCCTTACTGTCAAAAGTACAAGATGGTTACATGGTTCGTAAAACACCATAATTAATAAATAAAAAACATTGCTGACAAGTAAAATAATTTGCGAAAACAAAGAGAAAACAAGAAATCTCTTAACAGCATCTGTTTCTGGATTCAGGATACAGGACATAACAAATGACGTTGAAGACAAACTAAGCCGTAAATGCCACTTAATGCAGATGAACAAAACAAAACAAAAAACAAGAGTAAAAGCAACAACAACAAAGAAAAAGTGTCAACAAAAAAAACAAAACTAAAAGGATTCACATGAATATTGTGTGCAGGATTATAAATAACATTGGGTTAATGCAAAACGTGAGCGGCCTGCGCAATAACACATAAAAATAAAAGCCAGCGAAATAAACAAAGCATCTCGAAAATGGTATATAAATCTTTAGGTCCTGTCAACAGGATACAGCTGTGGCCACGTGATGCCGCCATATTTGCTAAAAATATGTATTTATAGTATAAAGTTTATATTCGCACAGAAGCCTAGGACAATGTAGAGAGCAATCAAGGAAAGATTGCAAGATTCTAGGAATTGTTTTTTTCTCCCGAGGGTTATTTTATATTTTATGTATTTTTAGTCTTACTTGCTGTACGCAAAAATGAGCTTAGTCCGAACGTTTAATTTAACGCTAACCTTGAGCTGAACTCATTTAAAAAATATTTAAGTTTATTTTTTATTTTTGTTCCCGTTTTAGTTATAACTTCTAAAAGCATATAATAAAATTTACAGCTTTACGCTTTTCTGCCCACCGAATAAATAAAATGGACTATAAACAAAAGGTCGTAAGCTAAAATGAAAGAATAAAAATAAATTTACTTTATAAATGACGAATATTAAATACCCTAAAAGAACTTTTTTTTTTTAAATTTTTAATCACGGACCAGATCTTCACGCTACGCCAAATCCTGGAAAAAACCCACGAAAAACAGATCGATGCTCATCATCTTTTTATCGATAAGGGATCTCCTATACACCACCATGTCTGAGTTCGGTATTCCTGCAAAGCTGATTCGTCTTTGCTAAATGACATTGAGCGGCACCATCAGCTATGTTAAGGTAGGAGCAGACCCCTCCGAACCTTTCAATACAGTTCGAGGTTTCAAACAAGGCGATCCTCTATCATGCGACCTCTTTAATTTCGTGATGGAGGGGGTACTGCGGAAGGCCGGTGTACATCACAATGGCACTATTTTTTACAAGAGTGTCCAGCTTCTTGCATACGCGGATGATATCGATATCATCGGGCGTTGTAAGCGAGATGTTACTGCTGCATTTTCCGCAATCGAAAAGGAGTCAGCGAAAGTGGGTCTAGCGGTTAACGGGGGCAAGACGAAGTATATGCTGTCTACGAACAGGAACGCTCGGGTCTGGGCTTCCATGTTGTAGCGGACCGCTATACTTTTGAAGTGGTCAAGAAATTCACGTACCTTGGCACCGCCGTTAACACTGAAAATGAAATCAGCCTGGAGATAAAGCGGAGAATTACAATTGCCAATAGGTGTTACTATGGTCTCAGTAAGCAGATGTGCAGCAGAGACCTCTCTCGAACGACAAAAGTAACACTCTACAAGACGCTCATCTTGCTCGTGCTCTTATACGGCGCAGAAGCATGGGTTGTGTCACGGAGAGATGCAGCTGCTCTTGGGGTGTTTGAAAGGAAAATTCTACGCAAAATCTTCGGTCCCGTACGTTTTGAGGAAGGCTATCGCATACGGATGAACCACGAGCTGTACCAGCTCTACGACGACATGGATGTTGTCCAGCGCATCACAATACAACGTCTGCGCTGGCTCGGCCATGTCGTACGTATGAATAATGATGCTCCAGCGAAAAAGGTATTCGAAGCGAAAGCCGACGAAGGAAAACGGAGGGGACGACTCCGATGGAGAGATCAAGTGGAGGAGAACCTATCCTCCCTTATTTCTAATTGGAGAAGGCGCGCGCAAAGCAGAGGCGCCTGGCGAGAGCTGCATAGGTCGTCCGTAACCCGAGAGCGGGTTGTAATGGCCATACTATGACGATGATGGATATCAGAAGTCAATTAAAATCCCGAGTTTTCCGTCAAAAAAAAACAATTAGAATAGAAAAAAAATGTTTAAATAATTCTTATCTAAAAGTTTTTTTTTTTTAAATCGTCACATAACGAAATGGGTTCTACTTTGTGGCTATGAAAATATACAATTTAAAATATAATTTTTATAATTACTTTTGCCTTAAATATAAAAGTAAAAATGAGTTTCTTTAACGGACCCTAGATTAAAATGATAGAAAAATCGTCACGTAACGAAAAGACTTATGCTTTGTGGTTATGAAAAATATATAATTTTGTAAATTACTTTTGCCGTAATTATTAAAGTAAAATATGAAACATTTGTGTTTAATCGAGTTTCTTAAAGGAACCTCTGTATAATAATATAGAAAAATCGTCACATAACGAAATGAGTTATGCTTTGTGGTTATGAGCAATATAAAATATACAATATATTTTTACAAATTTCTTTTGCCGTAAATTTAAAATTAAAGCTCAAATAATTTTTATTCAAACGAGTTTCTTTAAGGCGCCTCAGAAAAAATTATAGAAAAATCGTCACGTAACGAAATAAGCTATGCTTCGTGTATATGGGAGAGAAATGCGAGTACAACTGAGTTCGATCGCAGGTGTGACTCTCAGCATATGCTTGCTATAAAACTTTTTATACTATTTTTGGAATAGCTATAAATAAATACTTTTGCAACAAAAATCAATGTGGTACCGATTGTGTGAGTATGCGTGAATGTATCGATGTGAAACTTACACTCTGTAAAAGCAACGCCTCCTACGGTGTGCACAATATAAGTTTCACCAGATGAAAACTTATACCATATATAAATACTTTAGCAATAAAAATTATTGTGGTACTGATTGTGTTCGTATGCATGAACGTACCAAGGTGAAATTCACTCTTTGTGATAGTCACACCTCATAAGGTGCGCACAATGTAAGATTTACCACAATACGCTGAAATCACGTAGGTAAACACTCATACTTTATGTAAATATGTCAACGACAAATCTCAGTGTGGTACCGATTGTGTTCATATGTGGAAAGTATCAAAGTGAAATTTACTCTTTGTGATAGCCACACCTCATACAGTGTGCAGAATGTAAATTTCACCATGATACGTTGAAATCTTGCAGGTGCCAACTCATACTACATACAAATATGTTAACAAGAAAGATCAATGTGGTACCAATTGTGTTCATATTATCGAAAGTATCGAGGTGAAACTTACACTGTATGATAGCCACATCTCATATGTTGTGCATAATGTTAGTTTCCCCAGAATACGTTGAATATAAGACGTCAACAACACATAACAGTTTGGTACCGATTGTGCTAATATTCGCAAAAGTGATCACCACACCTCAGATGATGTGCACAATGGAAGTTTCCCCACAATACGTTGAAAACTATTTATAAATACGTCAAAAAAAAAAATGTGTGGTACCGTTTGTGCTTATATTCGCAAAAGTATCGAAGTGAATTTTACTCTTTGTAGTAACCACAGCTCTGACGGTGTGCACAATGTAAGTTTCAACTCGATACATTGAAATCATGTAGGTGAAAACCATACTATATCTAAAAATACTTCACCAGCTAATCTCACTGTGGTACCGATTGTGTTCGTAAGTTTCACCACAATACGTTGAAATCATTCACTGAAAACTCATACTATTTTTAAATACGTCAACCACAAAAAAAAGTGTGGTACCGATTGTGCTAATATTCGCAAAAGTATCGATGTGAAATTTACTATTTGTGATAGCCACAACTCAAACGATGTGCACAATGTAAATTTCAGCTCGATACATTGAAATCATATAGGTGAAAACTCAAACTATATATAAATACGTCAACAACAAAAAACAGTGTGATACCGATTGTGCTCATATTCGCAAAAGTATCGATGTGAATTTTACTCTTTGTGGTAATCACACTCAGACGGTATGCACAATGTAAATTTCAGCTCGATAAATTGAAATCATGTAGGTGAAAACTCATACTATATCTAAATACTTCACCAGCTAATCTCACTGTGGTACCGATTGTGTTGGTATGCGTAAAAGTACCGACGTAAAACTTACACTATATGAAAACCAAACTTTCTACGGTATGCACAATATAAGTGTCACCTTGATACGTTGAAATCATGTAGGTAAAAACTCAAACGAAAAATTAAAATATATTCTTTCTTGATTATAATTATACATATATTACACTTATTCGAAAAATTCTATTGAAATCAAGGCAAATCTATATAATAAATTTAAAAGCGAGCAAAGTAGTGAACTATAAAATGCGTCTTGCGTAAAAATTTCAAGCTCCTAACTTTTTTGGTGCTCAAAAATTGAGTATCTCTGAGAAACAAAGTAATAGTCAGATCAAAATTCATGCATTTTTGTATGGTCCCGGTTTTTCTATTAATTACTATTTGTGTAAAGTCTCACCCATTTACTACTTAATGTAAAGCATACAAATCCTTTGGACACAAACCCACATAGACCTTACCCTTTGTCTAATGCCTTTATCTTATAACCAACACCACGACAAAATCAATGTACCCCATTTGTGTGCTCACAAATAAGAGTATTCGTCGAAAGACATTGCAAAATTCGTGGCCAAATAAAAAATTAAAATAAACAATTCCTGCAAAGCCTTAAAGTATTTCAACGAAACGAAAGGTTTAATATTTAATACAAAAATATATTGAATTTATATATTATATGCCTTTTATTTTCCAAGAAAATACTTTATTATCCATTTAAAGTCAACAAACATCAAAGGCAGCAAATACGCATGCATAATTTAAGTAAATTTGCACATTTTGCGCCTCAAAGGATACGGCATTAAGGGATCAATCGCATTTGTCAACCGACAGGAAGCCACTCACATAAATATACATTTAAATATAAAATAAGACAGGATGAAATCAAAAGCTCAAGTGTCAGAAAACACATAAAAAAGGGATTTATCGATCAATTTCAAACACTATGCAGAAGCCTTAATGTAAATTTGTGCATATTTTGTTATATAAATTTTTTTTTATGTTATTTTGTTATACCCTGAAAATTTTAGTTGCTAGGGTTATATTGATAAATAGAATGTGTTCAAAATGCAGTAGCAGTAAAGGATTAGATTCGACAACCAAAACAACGTACCTGAGGCCACTGGAACGCGTTCAGCGACTTGCATCGCTGTGCACTACAGGGGCTCTCCGTTCAACACCCACAGCGGCGCCAAACATCATTTTAGATTTACTTCCGATTGACCTCTACGCGGAGTACTCAGCTGCTCGTACAGCTGGGCGCCTAAAAGCGGCGGGACTTTTTAAGAACATTCGCTACGGAGATAGTTCAATAGGACAGTGGCTCTCTGATATGTCTGACTATGTCATACCGCACCTACAATTTGGGAAAAGGGTAAAGGTGACGATGAAGGAAGACGGCTGGCGTAAAGGCCTTATACCCAGTCACAATACCTATAACCTATTTACTGACGGCTCAAAGATGGAAAAGGGCGTTGGTGCTGGAGTATACTGCTCCGAGCTTAATGTAAGTCAAAGTTACAGGCTTCCGGACCATTGCAGCATCTTCCAGGCTGAAGTATTCGCCGCAATGAAGGCGGCTGAGCTGGCATGCACCAACACTTCAACTGGAACAAAGATTAAGCTCTTTATAGACAGTCAAGCCGCTATCAAGGCTATTGTATCGCACTGTACATCCTCCTTCCACGTCCTTGAATGCTCGTAAACTGCATATCTACTGGGTGCCTGGACATAAAGGCATAATGGGGAATGAAATGGTGGATGCAATTGCCAAAAGCGGTGTTGAGCTTCCGGAGGGACAAATACACGACGTACGCCGACCGATCAAACATCTCTACGTTATGCTGGAGTGCCACATGAAGAGCTGAAGCTAGATGGAAAAATCTAGACAGCTGTCACACAGCGAAAATCATGCTGGCTCATTACGGCAGAAAACAAAGTAACTTTATAATGAAACTCTCACGCACTGAATGCAGGACCATCACGGGTGTGCTAACAGGACACTGCCTCTTAGCGCATAGGATGGGACTAACGGCAAGCGAATCATGCAGGATCTGCAGGGATCCGGAAGTCCCTGAGACTCCTCTGCGACAGCCCAGCCATCTCTAGACATCGTCTGACCACCCTAGGAGAACCAGCGTTTGTCGGTCTAGAAGAGGTGGCCAGGCTACAAGTTGGGCGGCTACTTAATTTCGCTAAAAAAGTAAAATTTTTAACCGACCATTACTTTGCGTAATAACCTCAAATCTGGCACAGCTAAGGACCAAAAGGTCTATGCTAGGCTGCACTCTGTTGTGGCCGGCCAGTGTAACCTAACCTAAAGGATTAGATTTAATTCGGATATGGATGGGGAGTCGATTTTTTATGCCTTTCAGTTTTCAAATTTAGTTTTTTTACTAAAAATAAATAAAATAAAATTCGAAAAATATTATTAGGGACTCATTTTAGATTTCAATCCTTAAGGAGCTTTCATCTACAAAATTTAATGTTATTTTTTAAACTTAAGAGCCGAAAAGTGACTTAGAAAAAATTTTTGGAAAATGGCTAAGCAAATATTTTTAAAATAGAGAGCAGAAAACTGCGGCCTTAATCCTAAAACGCGTTTTTGCCAAAAGGATTTGAATTTTTATTTGCCGAAAAAAGGCTGCAGAGTATCCCACCTTCGAGACCCAGCTTCATTTTATCCTGTTTGAATTTTTTTTTTGATTATACAACACTGCAGCACTTTATGCAAATCTGTTGGGCACCTGTGACGGATTTTTCTACCAAGAACAAACAAAATATGACAAAAATGTCTTTTTTGTGTACTTTGCGTTTGTTTTTTTAGCGACCGCATTTTGTCATATTTATTAAAAATTAATCAATGTCAGGAAATATTTATGGAGAGGCTGGCTGGCGTACATAATGTACATATATATGAAGAGACAGCAATCAATCACTGAAAATGTAAAAAAATTATTAGGTGGAGAAATTTCAATTTCAGCCGCAAAGTATGCAAAGATTTTTATAATAAGTATTCTATAAAGGCGGAAATGAAATATTTAAAAATGTCGCCGCAAAGTATGCTACGACTTTTTAGCAAAAATGTTTTATTCAAAACTAATTTTAGTACACTGTTAGAGTTACGTAGAAAAACATACTTTAAAAAAAAGACAAAAAAATATATATAAAATATATGAAAACAAAAAAAAATAAAACATGGACACAAATACAAATGAATTTGAGGAGCACACTGAGACCACACAGCTGTCAAAAGCCGCCGAGGAGCTAGAGGAAGCTGCAGAACGGCAAGAAACGCTATACGAAACAGCTACTACAAACTTGGAAGATTTCGAAGATGACAAAGAATCAGCAGAAGAAGAAGCTTTACCACAACATAAAGTCAGCCTCAAAGAAGCGCTGAAAAATCAGGATTCAGAAATCGAATTTGAAAAGAATATTGAGGAACATGATGTTGCTTTATCATTCGCCTACACTGAGCTGAGTGAGGATATAGCAAGTTACCAACCACGTGATGATTCAAGTAGCGAAGCAAGTTCCATGGCAAGTTCGATGGGCGCGGACACAGTCAGCTTAAAATCACAGTTCTTAAAAGCTTTCGAAGAGCTGCCAGATATTTCGGATATATCTGAAGACAAAGAAGAAGAACATACGCCTGAACCCGAAATAGAGATAAGGGAAAGCGAAATTAGAAAACCTTCAAGTGACGCTGGTAGCTTTGTGAATCCTTTAACAGGCGTCATCTTATCTGTTGAGTCGTCCACAACTGAATCTACGGCAAGTGAATTAGAAACTGCTGATGAATTCACTCTTGGAGAGGCCCATTCGGAATTTATCTTGCCCGATATTGAAATGCCTAAATCTATCTTACCAACTGACACCGAGGATTTTGATATATTCGCTAAACTACAAGAACCAGATTTTGTTGAAGTAATCGAAGAAGATGATCTCGAAGCCAAATTACAGAAAAGGGAACTACAAGCTGTTGTTCATGACTTTATGCAGGGTCTCTTGGAGGAAGTCGTTACCCAAGCAGACATAAACGCTAAAGAAAAGAGGCTATCCTTCCAGCTGGACAAAGAAAAATTAGTGCTTAGACTCATATCAGATATGAAAGATTATGAACTCGAAACGTCGATTAATCCATTTTTACACCAAAAGCTAAGGGAATATCTAAAACGTACCAAAGCTATGCGAGGTTTTTTGCAACTACCGCCCGAAGTTATACCTTTGGAACGTTCTAGATATCTAAATGCTTTGTTGCGTCTAGACTTTTGTAAAAAACAGGCAGCAGCTTGTAAAAGACAAAATGCTATACTCATGTCTAGCGTTTTAATGGATCTCAAGTATGTGCAAAACATTGTCCACTCTACGGAAATAGAGCTTGAAAATAGAATACGCCTAATTTTAAATCCCAAAGATAAGCCGGAGCGTAAAGCTATAATTGAACGTATGTTAGAACGTATGGACGATTTACGTAACCAGATAAGTGATACACGATTATATCTGATTACCAGAAAGCACACTCTGGCCAGAATTATTGCGGTATGTAGCGAAAATTAAAATTTTTTTTTTTAATTTTAAAACATTTCTCTCTTGCCCTTGTAGCGCTTAACAAAATTTGAACAAATTAACGAGGATTTAACCATGAACCAATTTATAAGAGTACAAAGCGATGTGGCGGCTTTGGCTGTTAAATTGAGAGGTACATATATTTTACTGTAGAACCCAAATTCATCATTATAATTTCTTTTATAAATAATATATTTTAAGATCGCTCCATCGAGTTAGACAACCATCGTAGATCCTATCATGACCACTTACACGTTATGAGCCATAGTCGTGAAAAAGAAGGAATGCTAACCAAAACTATTTCCGTAAAGAGAGCAAAGTTGGAAAAGCTTATGCAGCGAAAGATCGAATTGAGGCAATCTTTATATAATTTAAAATTGAAACATGCTAATTTTCGTAAGCGTAACACTAATGCAAAAGCACGTGGCGGACTTTTGGCAAATCCAAGTTTAATGTATGATTTCGATGAAACTGTGAAATACGTGGAACAAAAAAAAGAATCGGTTTTACATTTAAGACAAAAAAAGGCAAAATTAGAAAAACGTTTAGAAATTGGAAGCCATTTTAGCCTTTCTTCATCCGCTATGCGTCTAGATGCTACACTGTCCCTACTGGGAATAAATTAAAATCATCAGTTATATATTAACACTTATCCTATGACAATAAACTTAAAAACTATCTAAATGACGACTTTTGTTTACTGGTATTTCGGAAAATGTATTTGAATTTAAGCTATTATTAATATAGTTGCAATATGCCTTTAAAACTGAGCCCCACATCATTTGAATACCCTGGTGATCTTATTTTGCCAATAGGGCTATAGTAACACTGCTTTAACTGCTTGTTTAGCATAAGCAAGCTGTCACCGCGACTCTCAACGCAGTTCGCGTTCAGTTTAGTTGCAGCAACTGCACTCTTGTGATACTAGTTTGCCAATAATGTGAAATAATACTGCTTTAACTGCTTGTTTAGCATAAACATGCTCAGTTATATAGACTGAAGTAACTGCACCCTGATGATCTTAACAGGTGGGCTGAAAAGTCCGTATCGTTTCTATGAGATGGCGCCACCAGAATAAAATTCATACCCTTCTTAGGTAGTACCAACCTTCAAAAGATACCTGTAAAAATTTGACAGCTGTCGGATCATTAGTTTGTGAGTTATCGTATCGAGAGTGACGCTACTTTTGTTATTTTTGAAAACCATGGAAAGTCAAGAGTTTCGTGTGTTAATGAAACATTATTTTTTGATGAAAAAAAGTGCCGTCGAATGCAAGAAATGGCTTGATGAGTGTTATCCGGACTCTGCCCCGGGCGAAGCAACCATTCGCAAGTGGTTTGCTAAATTTCGTACCGGTCATATGTCAACCGAAGACGACGCACGCAGTGGACGCCCAAAAGAGGCAGTTACGGACGAAAACGTGAAAAAAATCCACAAAATAATTTTGGGAGACCGCAAAATACGGTTGATCGACATAGCCAAGGCCTTAAAGATATCAAAGGAACGCGTCGGTCACATCATTCATGAATATTTGGATATGCGAAAGCTCTGCGCGAAATGGGTGCCGCGCAATCTCACATTTGACCAAAAGCAACAACGCATCGACGACTCCGAGGCCTGTTTGGAGGTGATTTTGCGCAATAAAACCGATTTTTTTCGCCGATACGTCACCATGGATGAAACATGGCTCCACCACTACACACCGGAGTCAAATCGCCAGTCGGCCGAGTGGACGGCTGCATCCGAACCACCTCCGAAGCGTGGAAAGACGCAACGGTCAGCAGGCAAGGTCATGGCCTCTGTTTTCTGGGATGCGCGAGGAATTATTTTTATCGACTATCTCCAAAAGGGCCAGACCATCAACAGCGACTATTATATAGTGTTACTGGAGCGTTTGAAGGCCGAAATCGCCAAGAAACGACCACAAATGAAGAAGAAAAAATCTTGTTTCACCAGGACAATGCGCCGTGCCACAAGTCCATGAAAACGATGTCGAAATTGCATGAATTGGGCTTCGATTTGCTCCCCCATCCACCGTATTCTCCGGACCTTCCCCCAAGCGACTTTTTCCTCTTCTCGGACCTTAAGAGAATGCTCGCCGGAAAAAAATTTCACACCAACGAAGAAATCATCGCCGAAACTGAAGCCTATTTTGAGGACAAGTCGAAGGATTACTACCGGAAGGGTATCGAAAAACTTGAAGACCGTTATAATCGCTGTATCGCTCTTGAAGGCAACTATGTTGAATAATAAAAGCGAATTTTGACAAAAAAAATATTTTTTCATTGAAACGATACGGAATTTTCAGCCCACCTGTTATTGTATAGCGCAATACTGCTTTAACTGCTTGTTTAGCATAAGCATGCTTCCACCGCTACGCTCGCAACGCAGTTCAAGTTCAGTTATATAGACTGCAGTAACTGCACCCTGATGATCTTATTGTATAGCGCAATACTGCTTTAACTGCTTGTTGAGCGTAAGCCTGCATTCACCGCTACTCTGGCAAAGCAGTTCACGTTCAGTTCAGTTATATAGACTGCAGTAACTGCTTGTTGAGCATAAGCGTGCTTTGCCGTTACTCTATCAAAGCAGTTCAAGTTCAGTTATATAGACTGCAGTAAAATTTGCTTCAAGCAGTATTAAGCTTACCCTATTGGCAAAGTAAGATCATCTCTTGTTAGGCACTACCTAAGGTTAATAAGTTGGCAAATGTATGTAGTTTAAAATAAAGTGTGAAGACATCCAAAGAGGCAAACTTTTGAAAGGAGAACAAAAATTAATATAGATCATGGAGACTATATGAGTTAAACCAACTAACTAAGTTTTTTTTCATATTTTAAAATCAAACACCTTTAGTTTATATCGGCGAAATGCGAAAAAAAACCACTTTTGAATGATTTGAAACTTTGTTATATTTAGACCACAATTATTATTAATAATATTTTAAAGGACTAAGTTTGAATAGTCGCAGAGGCAAAAACTGGCCGAAAAATTGTAACAAATTCCATTATGATCGGCGATGAGATGAGAATGTTACATTTTTTAAAACACATTTTAGCTTCAAACTAAGCTTGGCTGCCAAAAACATTTTATAATTCAACTTTGAAATACATTTCATACTAATTTGTACTTTTCTTTTATTTGAAATTAACACACTAATTGTAAATTTTAATCAAAGCCATGGAAGATAACCAAAATCCGAGCGAGCATAAAGTAGCCGCCACAAAAAATAAATCAACTCAAACCTATTCTGAAAAAGATATTACAGAAAGTCGAGGAAGCTTGGCAAGAGCAAGAATAAGTAGTACACACAGTTTACAGAAGAACTCAAGAGAATCCAAATATGAGGATGTAGTACCGTTGGAGGAAGTTGTTGCAGAAGACGAAGAAGAAGAGGAAATTCCTCCAGAAAATCCCATTGCTGTTGCAACTAGGCAATGTATTATTTATTGAAATCTATCCCGAACTTTGAACAATGCTTGTGCTGGAAAAAAATTTTATGTGCAGGACAGAAGAAAATTGGTCACTAATTTCGATATTTTATGAAAAGGATTTCTTGTTTTAAACAAAAATTAACAGTTTGTCCACATTGTGAATGATTAAATTGTGTTGAGCTAAGAACTTAGTTCGTAAAAGGATGACAAAAATATATTTTTAGTTGCTTTGGGAAAAAGTATTCTTTAAAAGGGAGAGAGCTCTCTTGTATATACTATATATAATTCAATGTAATAGGTACATTATCCAATAGTAAGTATACGCCACCATATTAGCAACGCAGCAAATTGTTAGTTAGAACAAAAAAAAATTTGTTCTTGAAATTAGTAAAAAGGCCCCAAGTGAGACTGATCGCGTAAAACTGGCCCTTGTTGCTTTAGGAAACGAATCTCAATTGTTTTTTTCTCATGGAGCATACCACAATAGACATAGAAAAAATATTTATTGTCTGCTACTGGTTTTTCCGCGTTCGAAACCAATTACTCGCTCTAGAATTAGAAGGTAAAATAAATTTAAAAAAAAAATATATAAAAATATAAAAAAATTAAAAATATTGTCTATTATTTCAAAAAAATATTTGCAATTTTGATTCTTAAAACAATAGTCAGCGAAAGAAACTTTTTAAACCTTAAACAAGAACAAAACATCTAATGGCATGGTCAAATTTAAAAAAAAAAAAGAATTGGCTTTAAATTAGATAAAAAAAAACTTTCATTTAAATTCTTAACTTTGCAAGAACAATTTTTTTTAAAAAAGCCAAAAATTTGCTAAAGCATGACCACACATTTTAATCACGATGTGAGGCTTTCCACTTCGTTTTAAACTCGAATTTTTACTCTGCGAATTTTTCGTCTTGATCGTTTATCGTTTCTTAAAAAATTGTTCTTAAACTTAATTAAATTTCTGATAACAATTAAAGACTTTCTGCAGTTTTAATTCAATAAAATTTGCATCTTTAAGATTTTGTGCTCAAAAGCTGTTATGCGCTTCTACAAATGAAAATAATTTGTTCTTTTTATGGATCATAAAAGTGTTATTTCAAGTTAGTCGAAAACTTATATATATTTATAATATTTTGCATGTTTAATGTAAGATTCTTACAAGCTTTTTTTGATAATTTTTTAATTAAAATTTTATAAACTATAAATAAAAAAGAGCTACTACATTCGTTACTATTCATGATTTTATATCCAAAAAATTTTGAATTCAATCAGTTTTGTTAGCTTATACAAAATTTAAGAGTAAACTCATTGGCCCTGTTGCTTCGCCAAACCATAGCAATATTCCGCAACGCGCCGAATGTTCCAATAATTCCTACTGGGTTGCTTGTCAGTAGCATTTCCAGTAACGGATCTTAAGCACTGTGTGCTTATCTCGCTCGCACCCACACAAAATGCACTACTGCAATAGCTTCTGCAGCCAAGCCTGTGACCAGCTCAAATCAGTTAGTGAGAGAACTTGCTTGAGTGCAATCAAGACCGCATTGAGCCCAATGACCATCATCGAAACCGCAAAGAGCCATACACAAATGATTTATCGAGTACCTATTTATCGATAGTATCGTAGCTGCCTATATATTTATGTGTATACACTGTTTTCAAATTTATGTCAAGACAATAATACAAAATATTATCTCAGAAGGCCTGCCAGTTATGTCTACGGGCATAACTCAGAATAAAACCAACAGTATACAAAATACTTTAAAACAGAACAAAACATTAACATAAAATCGTATAATACTAAATAATAACAAAAACAAAGGATATACGGGATACAAAAAAAAAAAACATGGAAGACGCACCGAACCCATCGCAATTAGAAGATTCTAATGCGAAGGAACAAAATGTGAAAAACATCAAAATAGATGATGACGCTGTAGAACAACCGCATCACAAGGAATTAACTTTTGAAAATTTTGAAGAAATTCAACGTCAGGAACGGAGAGAGGCACGTAAGAAAAAGAGCCTAGAACAGAAAAATATAATGAAGATTTTGGAAAATGCAACGGCAGCTCGACCAACAAATAGAAAAACAGTCGAGACCCTTATGAGGGATTCTTACGATGAAATGCTTATGCGCGAAACACTTGAAATGGAAGATTCGGATGAGGATAGCTTTGAAGTGTCTAATGATCATTGTACAGTTGCCACTAAGAATGCCTTTATAGCAGCTTTTGCTGATTTGCCGAATATTTCTGATATTTCATCAGAAAGGGAAGAAGAAGAAGATGATTTTACTAGATTCAGTAGACTGACCGCCCGTTCTAATCTAGATCCAAATTTAGACCTTGGTAGATTTGTTAACCCACTGACTGGTGAGCCAATTTTAAGCACATCCACAACAGATGAAAAAGTGAACATAGAAGAAGAAGAAGACGGGCTTAACTCTGATATCGATGTAATGCTGCCCATTTTTCAGTACTCTCAACCCGAAGTTGAAACAGAAATAGAAGCAGAACTGCAAATGTTATTTAAGATGCAGGAACCGTCTAAGATCCAAGTAGTGATATCAAAGGATGTAGAACAGGAGCAACAGAGAAAAATAATCGCTGACATTATACATGATTATGTTAACGAAATTGTGCAACATTGTGAATACGATCCCGACACAGTGCTGCAAAGGAAACTGTGCAAAAACAAATTAATCACGACGCTACAAGAACAAGTCAGCCAATATACATGGGTCTCGTATTCTAACCATTTTCTAAATAAAAAGGTAACCGAATACTTCAGGCGTCAGAAGAATTATCGCTTAATAAGCCCGCTCAGCCCCGATTTACTGGAAATTTCTCGACCACGTTATTATAATGCCTTATTACAACTGGATCATGCTCGTAAATTGTGCAAATGTGCAAAGCATATACAAAGTGAACTAATGACCAGCGTTCGAATGGATATTAGATACATGGAAAATATATCCAAGTATTCTGAACAGGCGCTGAAAACAACCATTCAGAGTACGCTCTGGCGCATACCAGATTATGTTAATACTTCACTAAATCGTATGGCGCGTTTACGTAATGAAATTAGTGATACACGTCGAATACTTATAAACATAAACGATAAAGCTGCGCAACTTAAACTCGTAAGTACATTATATATATATTCAGTAATGAAATTAATTTTTATATAAATTGCACACAGCGTTTAAAAAAATATGAGCATATATCTGAAGATTATACTATGACTCAATTTTTAACCATACAAAATGAATTAGGAACTATGGATAAAGTTATAGAAGGTAAGCTATAGTATTATGATATTTCCAAAATATAAATCTCAACTCAATTTCTGCTTGCAGAACGTAACGCCGACATGGCTCGCGTTCATATGCAATGTGCCGCGGATGTAGCCAACATATCTCATATGCGTGAAAAATGTTTTATGCTCCAAAGTGCCCTAGAGTCTGCCAAAAAGGATTTCGATCTTAAGCGCCGCACCGAGGCGGAACTACGTAATAAAATTTATAAATTAAAATTACATCATATCGATTTACAAAAGCACCACAATGCTCTTTCCGCTCGTGGTGGCCTGCTATTCCATCCACGCTTGTTGAAGGACTATGATTTGGAGGATGAAAAGGTTAAGCAAAAGAGAGCATTGATTGCCCAGTTAAGGGCAGAAATACGAAATCTAAAACTGCAGCTAAAATTGCCGCATGGTACCAAAACATCCCAAAAATCAAGCATGGATTCGAGTTTTGAATTTAAACTTTAAAATTGAGCGTTTTTACAAAAATTGGATTTATAATTTTATGTTGGAAAAACCTTCTTTTTTACAATTTACATAAATATGCTATGCAGCAGAAAAATGCCAATCAAAATAGTTTTTCTTTTCAAACTCTGTTCAATTGGCACGTAGATGGCGCCAACAGTCAAAATGCAGATGCTTTGACGAATAGAACCAAAATGGATTTTGAAATAGTGTCCTAGTCAGCTATATTAATACTTATGCGGAAATAGTCCATAAGGACATAAGGATAAGTAGCGTTCTCTGATCAGCTCTCGGCCAGTGTTACCTGTGCGATCGCGAAGGGCACGGTCAACAACTTTAACCTTATCTAACCTAACCAAATACGTTAATTAGGTGCAATAATTTGTGCAAATCTTTATAACAAAGGCTCAAAATGATTTTGAACCGCGACTGTTTGAAGAGAATAGCATAATCAATTAACTAACAAATTATTTAACTTATAGCATCAATAACATTCAGTTTAAATTGTAACAGAATACGCAATGTAATAATGATCTGTTAGAAGCTAATTGTTATGAAACGCAAACTCTGTAAGCCTTCTGCAACACTAAAATGATAATGCTAAGAGCTCGCTCTGTCTGCATGTAACAACATTGTTCCTAATTTGCCAATAGGGCAATAACCAAACTGCTTGGACTGCTTGCTGAGAGTAACGGCGAAAGTGCGCTTACTCTCACCAATACTAGTTAAAGTATAGCGGCTTTAAGCTTGACGCAATAATTATTGTTTTGTATTAGTGCGTTGCTTAATGGTATTAGTTCATAGGTGTCAGTGTAGAGTAGGTGATAGAGATAGTGTTAGGTATGGCGGACTCTTGCTTTCCTATTAAAATAGTTATGTTATGTTAATTATGATAAGCAGAGCGCCGTTTAGGATTGATTAGTATTAGTAGATCGAGGCCAACATAAGGCGGATCTGCTACCAAATCGAGACAGTCTGAGAGACTGAGTGCAACAAGAAAGATCTCGAGTGAGAAAAATATAAAAGTCTGAGCCGCAGTTTTAAATGCGTTTTTTGAGTAACAAAAGATAAAACAGTCGCATGGGACGGATATAAGGAAATATTTAATTGTGGGATTTACCCTGGCCATAGCTGAGATATTACAGCCGTTGTTCCGAACAAAATCGGAGGTCGTTACATGTTATATATATAGACCAAACTTAATAATTCATATGCCAAATGGTGGAAACCGCAAAGTGCCATAAATCGATTACCCAGTTATCGATAGTATCGTTGCTGCCTGCCTAGATATGTGTGTATACACTGTTTTCAAATTTATGTCAAGACAATAATCTAAAATATTATCTCAGAAGCCCTGCCAGTTATGTCTACGGGCATAACTCACAATAAAACCAACACTATACAAAATATATTCAAACAGAAGAAAACATTAACATAATACTAAACAACGCAATACACGAACATGGAAGACGACACCAACACAACACTATTGGATTACACTAATCCTGAGCCACAAAACGAAAAAGAAAACCAGAAAGACGACGACTTTGAAGAACCATCTCAACACAAGGAATTGGCTTTAGAAGAAACTAATGCTGAACAACAAAATGAAAAAGGAAAGCAAAAAGAAGACGGTTTTGAAGAACCATCTCAGCACAAGGATTTAACTTTTGACAATTTTGCAGAAATTCAACGTCAGGAACGGAGAGAGGCACGTAAGAAAAATAGCCTAGAGCGGCATAATATAATAGAGAATTTGGAAAATGCAACGGAAGCTCGAGAAACAAAAAGAAAAACAGACGTCTCCCTTATGAGCCATTCTTACGATGAAACGCTTATGCACAAAATAGTTTCTTCGGATGATACGGACAGTGATTCGGATGAGAGTTACTTTAGGCAGTCTAAGGATCGTTGCACGGTTTCCTTTAAGGATGAATTTTTAGCAACTTTTATTGATTTGCCGTATATTTCTGATATTTCATCGGAAAGAGAGATCCAAGAAGAAAATCTTTTTACTAGCTGTAGTCTAGATCCAAATTTAGACATTGGTAAATTTGTTAACCCACTGACTGGTGAGCCAATTTCAAGCACATCCTCCACAACAATTGAAGGATTAAGCATAAAAGAAGAAGAAGAAGACGAGCATAGCTCTGATCTCGATCTAATGCTGCCCATTATACGGTACTCTCAACCCGAAGTTGAAACAGAACTAGAAATAGATACGTTCTTTGGTATGTGTGCAAGGGCATCGTTGAAGATGGAAATAGCGCTACCAAAGGAACTAGAACAGGAAGAACAGAAACAAATAATCGCTGGCCTTATACATGAATATGTTAATGAAATTGTAGAACGTATTGAATACGAGCATCCCGACATAGTGCTGCGTAAGCGATTGAGCAAAACGAAGTTTATGCAGGCGCTACAATCAAAAATCAGGCAATATACAATAGTCTCGGATTCTAACAAATTTCTAAATAAAATGGTAGTCAAACACTGCCGGCGTCAGAAGCATAATCGCATTCTAAATCCGCTCAGCCCCAAAATATGGGAAATTTCTCGACAACGTTATTATAATGCCTTACTCCAACTGGATCATGCTCGTAAATTGAACAATTCTATAAAGCATATACACAATGGACTAATGACCAGCGTTCAAATGGATCTTAGATACATGCAAAATATTACCATGCGTACTGAACATGAGCTGGAATCAACCATTAAGAATGCACTCTTTCGAATACCACATCATGTTGAAAGATTTATAAATGATATGGCGCGTTTCCGTAATGAAATTAGTGATACACGTCTGAAACTTATAACTATAAAAAATACATTGGCGCAACTTGAATTCGTAAGTACATTATATATTATGTCATAAAATTAATTTTTACGTAACCTGCACATAGCGCATAGAAAAACATGAGCATATAAATGAAGATCTTACAGTAACTGAATTTTTAGCCATACAAAGTGAAATAGGAACTATAGATAAAGTAATAGAAGGTAAGCTATAGTATTATGATATCTCCAAAATATAAATCTCAACTCAATTTCTGCTTGCAGAACGTAACGCCGACATGGCTCGCGTTCATATGCAATGTGACATGGAGGTAGCCAATATATCCCATCTACGTGAAAAATGTTTTATGGTCGAAAATGCAGTGGAGTCTGCCCAAAAAGAACTGGACCGCAAGATCCAGACCTTGGCGGAACTACGTGAAAAACGCTATAAATTAAAATTGAGGCATATGGATTTACAAAAGCAGATCAAATCTCTTTTCGCTCGTGGCGGCCTGCTATCATATCCACGCTTGTTGAAGGACTATGATTTGGAGGATAAAAAGATTAAGCAAAAGAAAGCAATAATTGCCCAGTTAAGGGCAGAAATACGAAATCTAAAACTACAGCTAAAATTGCCACTAGGTACCAAAACATCCCTAAAATCAAGCAAGTCATCGAGTGTTGATTTTAAACTTTAAAATTTCGGGTTTTTACAAAAGATATATTTACAATTTTTTATTGGATAAACTTTTTATTAAATTTACATAAATATACCTATGCAGCATATATTCTACCAATTTAATGCCAATCGAAATAGTTTTTCTTTTCTAAACTCTGTTCAATTGGCACGTAGATGGTGCCAACAGTCAAAATGCAGATACTTTGAAGAATAGAACCAAAATGGTTTTTGAAACAGTGTCCTAGTCAGCTATACGTAATACTTATGCAGAAATAGTCCATAAGGACATAAGGATAAGTAGCGTTGTCTGATCAGCTCTCAGCCAGTGTTACCTATGCGATCACGAAGGGCACGGTCAACCACTTTAACCTTATCTAACCTAATACGCTAATTAGGTGTAGTAATTTGTGAAAATCTTTATAACAAACTTAAGCGATGCCAGGCACGAAATGTTTTTGAATCGCGACTGTTTGAAGAGAATATCAAAATCAATTGACTAACAAATTATTTAAATAATTGCATCAATAGCATTCAGTTTAAATTGTAACAGAATACGAAATGTAATATTGATCTGTTAAAAGCTAATTGTTATGAAACACAAATTCTGTAAGCCTTCTGCAACACTAAAATGTTAATGCTAAGAGCTTTCTCTTTCTACATGTCACATAGGCTTAACATAAAATGTACAATTAACGTTACTCACTTACAAATAGGCAGTTAATGAAACAATATGATTTATTGATTAAATAGCTTCACAATTATTTTTTTTGGGAATAATGATAAAATACGCTCCCCAAACGCATAAGTCTATTATTTTTAATATGATATGATAGGAAATTAAAACGATAGTAGTGGTCAAAAGTATTTTGACAATAAATAATAGTATGACAGATGAAGGCCAAAACCTGTAACTTTAGATGAAATTTAACAAATAATAAAAAGTGTACCCTCCTTTGATATCAGAGACCTTTTGCATAACTTCAGGAATTGATTTTACCATTTTTTTCTGTGCTTCCTGTAAATTATCAATTTAGGCAGTGTTTTTTTTTATTTAATGGACTGATGTCAATTAAACTTTTCTATTGTGATCCAAGCTTCAAGGTAGCCAATCATATGTAAAAATGGGATCATTGTGGCATAAATCATTATCCTGTACCATAGCAAAGGATTGCCCAATGACTCTGCAACAGAAAGTGGAAACCCGATCATTTAGGATGTGTAAGTATTTGTCTTTATTCATTGTGATATCATCCAACTAAAAGTAGTTTAAACATACTCGAAAGATAACGAGCTTCCATTATGAGTTAGACTTACCCATACAGGCACTGGTTTTTCCGAACCATACCTTAACTGCATCCAATAAAGTTAATTTTTTCTATGTAGGATATTCAAATGAGCTTTATTTATCTTTCCAAAACTACCGTGCATAATGTTAACATTTAAAACCTATTTTTTTATAAAATTTAGGATTCTACGAGCTACAAAGGTACTACAAATGGGGACTTTTAGTTGATTTCTAACTTTTTTTTACTAATTATTGTTTTATGCTGTTTTTTCAATTTAATTCATAAAGCTTTTGGTGTTATTAAGGCATATTTCTCAAATTTTCTAAGTTTAATGCCGTGCTCTAACGTGTCCTTTTGCGTGTTCTGTCTTTTTATTTCGAACAAGTTGGCCGACTATAAAAAAACCAAGGGGCAAAAAATTTTATTGGCTTTAAAAATAAATAAAAATAACTTTTACAGTTTCCACCACTTCTTTTTACCTTACGGGAATCAAAGAAATTGCAATTGATCGCAAAGTCAAATTTCTTTAGTCCGCCTATCTCACATTTAAAATAAAATATAAAAAATTCAAATTCTTATTAGTCAAATATTTTCTCACTTAAAGCTAATAATAGACTCTTTCTCTCGAAAGTAAAATAGATTTCGTAATTTCTCTCAGCTTTAAGATAAAAGCTGTATTACTTTTGTCTAACACTATATTAAAAGTATAAGAAAAGTATAGCATGGAATATATCGCCACTTTTATTATAATTTTTATATGATTTAATTAGTTGATAAATTTGGCAAATGAAAAAAATTATTAATTCAAAATCATATTTAAATATATATTTTTTATTTTATTACAGGAAAAGTAAATTAAATGCGTTTTCATATCAAATTGTAGAATCATTTTTTAATAAATGTTCTGTTTGTGAGGAGGCATTTTGTTGCCTCAAAACATTGTTCCTAATTTGCCCATAGGGCAATAACTAAACTGCTTGGACTGCTTGCTAAGAGTAACGGCGAAAGTGCGCTTACTCTCACCAATACTAGTTAAAGTATAGCGGCTTTAAGCTTGAAGCAAAATTTATTATTTTGAATTAGTGCGTAGCGCAATGGTATTAGTTCATAGGTGTAAGTGTCGAGTAGGTGAAAGGGATAGGGATAGTGTTAGGTATGGCGGACTCTTGCTTTCCTATTAAAATAGTTATGTTATGTTAATTATGATAAGCAGAGCGCCGTTTAGGATTGATTAGTATTAGTAGATCAAGGCCAATATAAGGCGGATCTGCTACCAAATCGAGACAGTCTGAGAGACTGAGTGCAACAAGAAAGATCTCGAGTGAGAAAAATATAAAAGTCTGAGCCGCAGCTTTAAATGCGTTTTTCGAGTAACAAAAGATAAAACAGTCGCAAGGGACGGATATAAGGAAATATTTAATTAATAGCGCATCGGGTGCGACCGCATCGGAGCCACGCCAAGTATTTTCGCCACCAGGATTAATATCTGGGTAAGCGCCGTAGAAGCGCAGAATTATATTACCGTAGAATTTGCTCAATTGCAAATTGTTATCTTTAAAAATATCGAAAATATTGTTTGCTAAAAATATTATTTTGTGTAAAATAGAGAGCCTGAGGATTCGACTTAAGTGTTAATAGACCACAAAAAGGCGGATAATATATTTTTAAAACTTAAAGTAAATTGTGTTTTGTTTTAAATATCGAAAGTCTCAGCAAATATAAATTTTGTTGTGACATTTACCCTGGCCATAGCTGAGATATTACAGCTATTGTTCCGAACAAAATCGGAGGTCGTTACATGTTATATAGACCAAACTTAATAATTCATATGCCAAATGATGGAAACAACAAAGTGCCATAAATCGAATACCAAGTTATCGATAGTATCGTTGCTGCCTGCCTAGATATGTGTGTATACACTGTTTTCAAATTTAAGACAATAATACAAAATATTATCTCAGAAGCCCTGCCAGTTATGTCTACGGGCATAACTCACAATAAATCCAACACTATACAAAATATATTCAAACAGAAGAAAACATTAACATAAAATCGTATAATACTAAATAATAACAAATACAACATACAAAATACGGGATACAAAAAAAACATGGAAGACTCACCGAACTCATCACAATTAGAAGATTCTAATGCGAAGGAACAAAATGTGAAAAACATCAAAATAGATGATGACGCTGAAGAACAACCGCAACACAAGGAATTAACTTTTGAAAATTTTGAAGAAATTCAACGTCAGGAACGGAGAGAGGCACGTAAGAAAAATAGCCTAGAACAGAAAAATATAATGAAGAATTTGGAAAATGCAACGGAAGCTCGACCAACAAATAGAAAAACAGTCGAGACCCTTATGAGCGATTCTTACGATGAAATGCTTATGCGCGAAACACTTGAAATGGAAGATTCGGATGAGTATAGCTTTGAAGTGTCTAATGATCATTGTACGGTTTCCTGTAAGAATGCCTTTATAGAAGCTTTTGGTGATTTGCCGAATATTTCTGATGTTTCATCAGAAAGGGAAGAAGAAGAAGGTGATTTTACTAAAGACACTAGATCTATTCTAGATCCAAATTTAGACATTGGTAGATTTGTTAACCCACTGACTGGTGACCCAATTTCAAGCACATCCACAACAGATGAAAAAGTGAACATAGAAGAAGAAGAAGAAGAAGCAAAACAAGACGAGCATAGCTCTGATCTCGAACTAATGCTGCCCATTTTTCAGTACTCTCAACCCGAAGTTGAAACAGAATTAGAAACGGAACTGGAAATGTTCTTTAAGATGCATTCACAGGAACCGTCTAAGATCCAAGTAGTGATACCAGAGGAACTAGAACAGGAGCAACAGAAAAATATAATCGCTGACATCATACATGATTATGTTAACGAAATTGTGCAACATTGTGAATACGATCCCGACACAGTGCTGAAAAGGAAACTGTGCAAAAACAAGTTAATTATGACGCTACAAGAACAAGTCAGCGAATATACAATGGTCTCGTATTCTAACCAATTTCTAAATAAAAAGGTAACCGAATACTTTAGGCGTCAGAAGAATTATCGCTCTATAAGCCCGCTCAGCCCCGAATTACTGGAAATTTCTCGAACACGTTATTATAATGCCTTATTCCAATTGGATCATGCTCGTAAATTGGACAGATATGCAAAGCATATAAATAGTGAACTAATGACCAGCGTTCGAATGGATATTAGATACATGGAAAATATATCCAGGTATTCTGAAAAGGCGCTGAAAACAACCATTCAGAGTAAGCTCTGGCGCATACCAGATTATGCTAATACTTCTCTAAATCGTATGGCGTGTTTACGTAATGAAATTAGTGATACACGTCGGAAACTTATGCTCATAGACGATAAAGCTGCACAAATTAGACTCGTAAGTACATTATATATTCAGTCATGAAATTAATTTTTATATAAATTGCACACAGCGCTTAGAAAAACATGAGCATATATCTGAAGATTATACTATGACTGACTTTTTGACCATACAAAATGAATTAGGAACAATGGATAAAGTTTTAGAAGGTAAGCTATAGTATTATGATATCTCCAAAATATAAGTCTCAACCCAATTTCTGCTTGCAGAACGTAACGCCGACATGGCTCGCGTTCATATGCAATGTGACGCGGAGGTAGCCAACATATCTCATATGCGTGATAAATGTTTTATGCTTCAAAGTGCCCTAGAGTCTGCCAAAAAGGATTTCGATCTTAAACGCCGCACCGAGGCGGAACTACGTGAAAAACTCTATAAATTAAAATTGAAGCATATGGATTTACAAAAGCATATCAAATCTCTTTTCGCTCGTGGCGGCCTGCTCTCATATCCTCGCTTGTTGAAGGACTATGATTTGGAGGATGAAAAGATTAAGCAAAAGAAAGCAATGATTGCCCAGTTAAGGGCAGAAATACGAAATCTAAAACTGCAGCTAAAATTGCCGCATGGTACCAAAACATCCCTAAACACAAGCAAGTCATCGAGTGTTGATTTTAAACTTTAAAATTTCGCGTTTTTACAAAAGATATATTTACAATTTTTTATTGGATAAACTTTTTATTGAATTTACATAAATATACCTATGCAGCAGAAACGTTGTCCTACCAATTTAATGCCAATCGAAATAGTTTTTCTTTTCTAAATTCTGTTCAGTAGACATGTAGATGGCGCCCACAGTCAAAATGCAGATGCTTTGAAGAATAGAACTAAAATGGTTTTTGAAACAGTGTCCTAGTCAGCTATACGTAATACTTATGCAGAAATAGTCCATAAGGACATAAGGATAAGTAGCGTTCTCTGATCAGCTCTCGGCCAGTGTTACCTATGCGATCACGAAGGGCACGGTCAACCACTTTAACCTTATCTAACCTAATACGCTAATTAGGTGTAGTAAAAATGTTTTTAAATCGCGACTGTTTGAAGAGAACAGCTAGTAGCATAAATAACATTCTGTTTAAATTGTAACAGAATACGGAATGTAAAATTGATCTGTTAAAAGCTAATTGTTATGAAACACAAACTCTGTAAGCCTTCTGCAACACTAAAATGTTAATGCTAAGAGCTTTCTCTTTCTACATGTAACATAGGCTTAACATAAAATGTACAATTAACGTTACTCACTTACAAATAGGCAATTAATGAAACAATATGATTTATTGATAGCTTAACAATTATTTTTTTTGGGAATAATGATAAAATATGCTCCTCGAAACGCATAAGTCTATTATTTTTAATATGATATGTAAGGAAATTAAAACGATTTCTCATAAATAGTTGTGGTCAAAAGTATTTTGACAATAAAGAATAGTAGGGCAGGTGAAGGCCAAAACCAGTAACTTTAGATTTAATATAATTAATAATAAAAAGTATGTATACACTCCTTTGATATCAGAGATCTTTTGCAAAACTTCAGGAATTGATTTTACCATGTTTCTCTGTGCTTCCTGTAAATTATCCTTCTAACTTGTTTTTTCTTCAACAATTGTCTCTTCCCGCCATATTGATCAATTTAGGCAGTGTTTTTTTTATTTAATGGACTGATGTCAATTAAACTTTTCTATTTTGATCCAAGCTTCAAGGTAGCCAATTATATGTTTGGACTTCTGCCAAAAAATTGGATCAAATGGGCATTGTGTCATAAAGTATTATCCTGTACCATAATAAAGGATTGTCCAATGACTGGAACCCAGTTATTTACGATATGTAAATATTTGTTTTTATTCATTGTAATATCATCCAAGTAAAAGTAACTTAAACATACTCAAATAATAACGAGCTTCCATTATGAGTTAGACTTTCCTATAAAGGCATTGGTTTTTCCCAAACATTCTTGTGTACTACCTTCAAAAAAGTTAATTTTTTTTTTCTAGGATATTCAAATGAGCTTTATTTATCCATAATTTGTCTTTTCAAAACTATCGTTCATAATGTTAACATTTGAAACCTATTTTTTTATAAAATTTAAGGATTCTACGAGCTACAAGGGTACTAAAAATGGGTAAATTTAGGTGTTTTCTAACTTTTTTCTACTAATTAATGTTTTTTTAATTTAAATCATAAAGTTTTTGGAGTAATTAAGGCATATTTCTCAAATTTTCTTAGTTTAATGCCGTGCTCTAACGTGTCCTTTTGCGTGTTCTTTTAATTTTGCCGTATAATTTGTCAGTAAATGGTTTAAGTAGGCATTTTGCTAAATCTAATATGGTATTCCGTCGGAAAACCAGCATTATATTTTGTGACTTTTTTATTTCGAACAAGTTGGCCGACTATAAAAAAACCACAGAACAAAAAAGATGGTTATTGTCTTTAAAAATAAATGAAAACAACTTTTAAAGTTTTCACAACTTGATTTTACCTTACGGGAAGCAAAGAAATTGCAATTGATCGCAATGTCAAAATACTTTTGTCCACCCATATCATAATCTCACATTAAATATAAAATATACAAAAAATGCAAACGATATTGGTGACATATTTTGTTTACTTTAATTAGCTTTTCTATTATTAGTAATAGACTCTTTCTCTCAAAAGTAAAGGATATTTCAGTTTTCGCACAGTATTGTCAATATACTTTTGTTCACTATTGATATATAATTCAAAATTCCATTTAAGTTCTACATTCAAATTGATGATGTAGATAGTATTACTGCATATTTATCTTGTCTCAAACACCATATTAAAAGTATAAGATGCATAACATGGAATATATTGCCACTTTTATTATAATTTTTATATAATTAAAATAGTTAATAAATGTGGTAAGTGAAAAAAATTATTAATTCAATATCACATTTAAATATATATTTTTATTACAGGAAAAGTAAATTAAATGCGTTTTCGTATAAAATTTTAGAAAAAATTATTAATAAATGTTCTGTTTGTGAGGAGACATTTTGTTGCCTCACAACATTGTTCCTAATTTGCCAATAGGGCAATAACTAAACTGCTTGGACTGCTTGCTGAGAGTAACGGCGAAAGTGCGCTTACTCTCACCAATACTAGTTAAAGTATAGCGGCTTTAAGCTTGACGCAATAATTATTGTTTTGTATTAGTGCGTAGCTTAATGGTATTAGTTCATAGGTGTAAGTGTAGAGTAGGTGAAAGGGATAGGCATAGTGTTAGGTATGGCGGACTCTTGCTTTCCTATTAAAATAGTTATGTTATGTTAATTATGATAAGCAGAGCGCCGTTTAGGATTGATTAGTATTAGTAGATCGAGGCCAACATAAGGCGGATCTGCTACCAAATCGAGACAGTCTGAGAGACTGAGTGCAACAAGAAAGATCTCGAGTGAGAAAAATATAAAAGTCTGAGCCGCAGTTTTAAATGCGTTTTTCGAGTAACAAAAGATAAAACAGTCGCAAGGGACGGATATTTATTTAATTAGTAGCGCATCGGGTGCGACCGCATCGGAGCCACGCCAAGTATTTTCGCCACCAGGATTAATATCTGGGTAAGCGCCGTAGAAGTGCAGAATTATATTACCGTAGAATTTGTTCAATTGCAAATTGTTATCTTGTAAAATATCGAAGATATTGTCTGCGAAAAATATTACTTTGTGTAAAATAGAGACTGATTCGACTTGAGATGCGTTGATGGACCATAAAAAGGTGGATAATCTATGTTTAAAACTTACAGTAGATTATTTGTGTTTGCGGCTATCGGTGGTCGTCGGCAAATATAAATTCTGTTATGACAGTTTGCACTGGCCATAGCTGAGCGTATAACAGCATCAGTTCCGAACAAAATCGGAGGTCGTTACATGTTATATAGACCAAGCTTAATGATTCATATGCCAAATGCTGGAAACCGCAAAGTGCCATTTATCGAATACCATAGTTATCGATAGTATCGTTGCTGCCTATCTAGATATGTGTGTATACACTGTTTTCAAATTTATGTCAAGACAATAATACAAAATATAATCTCAGAAGCCCTGCCAGTTATGTCTAGGGGCATAACTCACAATACAACACAATAACAAACACTACACACAATATATTCAAACAGAAGAAAACATTAACACAACACTAAACAACGCAATACACGAATACAAATAAAAAATAACATGGATGACGACACGATTACATCACTATTAGATTACACTGATGCTGAGCCACAAAATGAAAAAGAAAACCAGAAAGACGACGACTTTAAAGAACCATCTCAACACAAGGAATTACCTTTAAAAGACACTAATGCTGAGCAACAAAATAAAAAAGAGAGCCAGAAAGACGACGACTTTGAAGAACCATTTCTGCACAAGGAATTAACTTTTGACAATTTTGCAGAAATTCAACGTCAGAAAAGGAGAGAGGCGCGTAAGAAAAATAGCCTAAAACGGCAAAGTATAATCGAGAATTTGGAAAATGGAACGGAAGCTCAAGAAACAAAAAGAAAAACATGCGTGTCCCTTTTGAGCGATTCTTACGATGCAACGCTTATGTGCAAAATATCGGATGATACGGACAGTGATTCGGATGAGAGTTTCTTTAGACAGTCTAAGGATCGTTGCACGGTTTCCTTTAAGGATGAATTTATTATCAATTTTGGTGATTTGCCAAATATTTCTTTTTTTTTTTTTTTTTTTTTTTTTTTTTTTTTTTTTTTTTTTTTTTTTTTTTTTTTTTTTTTTTTTTTTTTTTTTTTTTTTTTTTTTTTTTTTTTTTTTTGTAAGGAAATATTTATATCGAAAGGCTCAGCAAATATAAATTTTGTCGTACATTTACCCTGGGCCTAGCTGAGCTGTCCCAGGCGTTGTTCCGAACAAAACCGGTGGTTGTTACGAAGTTTCGTCTGGAAAAAATACTTTATGAATGAAACTGTCAGAGATTGTGAGGGACCTTGTTCTATGTATAAAAACGAGTTTTTGTGTTTGCGGCTAGGTGGCGTGGCTAATTCAGACAGTTTTGAATAGCAGCGTATAAAACATCAGTCGGAAAACTCAATGGTAGAAACAGCAATGTGTCATGCTCGAATGATTTATCGAATACCTAGTTATCGATAGTATCGTTGCTGCCTATTTATGTGTGTTTACACTGTTTTCAAATTTATGTCAAGACAATAATACAAAATATAATCTCAGAAGCCCTGCCAGTTATGTCTAGGGGCATAACTCACAATACAACACAATAACAAACACTACACACAATATATTCAAACATAAGAAAACATTAACACAACACTAATATTCAACGCAATACACGTAGATACAGAATACAAAAATAACATGGATGACGACACGATTACATCACTATTCGATTACACTGATGCTGAGCCACAAAATGAAAAAGAAAACCAGAAAGACGACGACTTTAAAGAACCATCTCAACACAAGGAATTACCTTTAAAAGACACTAATGCTGAGCAACAAAATAAAAAAGAGAGCCAGAAAGACGACGACTTTGAAGAACCATTTCTGCACAAGGAATTAACTTTTGACAATTTTGCAGAAATTCAACGTCAGAAAAGGAGAGAGGCGCGTAAGAAAAATAGCCTAAAACGGCAAAGTATAATCGAGAATTTGGAAAATGGAACGGAAGCTCAAGAAACAAAAAGAAAAACATGCGTGTCCCTTTTGAGCGATTCTTACGATGCAACGCTTATGTGCAAAATATCGGATGATACGGACAGTGATTCGGATGAGAGTTTCTTTAGACAGTCTAAGGATCGTTGCACGGTTTCCTTTAAGGATGAATTTATTATCAATTTTGGTGATTTGCCAAATATTTCTGATATTTCATCGGAAGAGGAGTTTTTTCTAGGGAGAGTGACTCTTACTGGTAATCAAATTGATGAACCAACACACACAGAACTGCCAAATTTAGACATGGGTAGATTTGTTGACCCACTGTCTGGTGACCCAATTTCAAGCTCATCCTCCAAAACAATTGAAGAATTAAACATAAAAGAAGAAGAAGAAACGCAAGAAGACGAGCTTAGCTCTGATCTCGATCATATGCTGCCCATAACACACTTCTCTGAACCACAAGTTGAAACAGAACTAGAAATAAAAGCGTTCTTTGCAAGACGTAGTATAAGGGCACCGTCTGAGGTGCAAGTAGAGGAACCCAAAAACCTAGAACAGGAGGAACAGAGAAAAATAATCGCTGACTTAGTACATAATTATGTTAATGAGATTTTACAACGTCTTGAACACGACGCTCCCGACAAAGCGCTGCGTAAGCGATTATGCAGAAAGACGTTAATCCATACGCTAAAATCAAAAACCAGGCACTATAAAACAGTCTCGGATTTAAACAAATTTCTAAATAAATGGGTAGTCAAACACTGCCGGCGTCAGAAGAATAATCGCGTTCTAAATCCGCTCGACCCCGAATTAGAGGAAATTTCTCGACAACGTTATTACAATGCCTTACTCCAACTCGATCATGCTCGCAAATTAGACAATTCTGTAAAGATTATACATAATCGACTAATGACCAGCGTTCTAATGGATCTTAGATACGTGCAAAATATTACCATGCATACTGAACATACGGTGGAATCAAAAATTAAGAATACACTCTTTCGAATACCACATCATGCTGAAAGATTTATAAATGATATGGCGCGTTTCCGTAATGAAATTAGTGATACACGTTTGAAACTTATAACTATAAAAAATACAGTGGCGCAACTTGAATTCGTAAGTACATTATATATTATGTCATAAAATTAATTTTTACGTAACCTGCACATAGCGCATTGAAAAACATGAGCATATAAATGAAGATCTTACAGTGACTGAATTTTTAGCCATACAAAGTGAAATAGGAACTATAGATAAAGTAATAGAAGGTAAGCTATAGTATTATGATATCTCCAAAATATAAATCTCAACTCAATTTCTGCTTGCAGAACGTAACGCCGACATGGCTCGCGTTCATATGCAATGTGACATGGAGGTAGCCAATATATCCCATCTACGTGAAAAATGTTTTATGGTCGAAAATGCAGTGGAGTCTGCCCGAAAAGAACTGGACCGCAAGATGCAGACCTTGGCGGAACTACGTGAAAAACGCTATAAATTAAAATTGAGGCATATGGATTTACAAAAGCAGATCAAATCTCTTTTCGCTCGTGGCGGCCTGCTATCATATCCAAGCTTGTTGAAGGACTATGATTTGGAGGTTGAAAAGATTAAGCAAAAGAGAACAACGATTCTTGAGTTAAGGGCAGAAATGCGATCTCTAAAACAGTACAAAGCGTTGCTAGGTTCAAAAAGCTTAACATCAATCAAATCAAGCATGGATTCGAGTTTTGATTTTAAAAATTTATAAATATTTACCACATTTACATTTTTTAGTAGACGTGGCTTACATTTAATACAACGCAAACAGTAGAAGACTTAAACAAAAAAAAACAAAAAAAATAGAGTATATATATAAAAGACTATATAATAGTTTTTCTTTTCTAGGCCTTAAAGGCCAGTGTGCGCAGTCACTTAAAAAGCTCTGAAAGAAGAACTGCAATTTATATTGTGATCAAGCAGTGTTGCCCATATTTGACATGTAGATGGCGCTAACAGTCAAAATGCAGATGCTGAATGCGAAGAATGCAAGCAATAGAGCCAAAATGGGTTTTGAAACAGTGACCTAGTCAGCAATACTTAATACTTATGTGGAAATAGGCCTTATATCCAGCGTTCTCTCGACCAATTCCATATTTAAGACCAAATTCCATTTTATAGTCTGTACCGCATGGTACATACAATGGGTATATTAAGTTGGTGCAAGCCGCAAATGTATGTAACATATAGAAAGAGTTGTCGAAGACACCCCTAAGTTACCTAAAGTATGCTCAGGTTGATCAAAAGTCGATATAAACATGTCCATCTGTCCGTATCAACGCCTAGAACTCAGAGATGGTAAGAGCTGAAGTAACTAATCTTTCACAGTAGATCCCATATTATTCCATAGGAGACAAGTTTATTTTATTTTTTGGATATCGAATTTAAATTATATAGCTCCCGTAGGGGTGTTTCAGACGACTTCGCAAAAACCAAAAGTTTTGGTTATTTACTATTTGTTTATGAAGATATCGCAGCCAAATTTGTCATTCAAAAGTTTTTATACTTCTCAAACAATGTACCAAATTTGATCAAAATCGGTTGGCTATATCTTATCGGCTAAAATAAGTTTTTTTATACAAAATTCTCTGTATGGTAACCAAAAATGGCATTTAAAAGTTTTTTAGAGTACTCAAGCTTTGTTACAAATTTTTCCAGAATCGGTGGACTATATCATATAGCTCCTATAGGACCCATCGGTCAAAAACAAGTTTTTTGAAAAAAAAATGCGTTGTTTCGTTTGCTTATGAAGATATTGCAACCAAATTTGACACTCGAAAGTTTTGTAAATAGCTTGACAAGTTGAAACTGGGGCTATAGCTCCAAAACCATTCAATATTTTAGGTATACACAATTTTTTCATTATATGTAGAGCTCATATCTATCTCTGTTTGAAATATGTTCCAATTTCAATTAACATATTTATTTTTTTAATTAAATACATTTTTTTTTCTTTTGAATTTTTCTCAATATTGTTCTGCATTATCTATAACTTAAAAAAATGGGATACCCTGTACCACTCGTTGCAATAAATCCGGTTCCTTCACAAAAAACCAAAAACAGAAGAATTTTTTAGCAAAAAATTTTTTTTTTGACCAATCGTTCCTATGGGAGCTATATGATATAGTAAACCGATTTCAATAAAATTTAACACAGTGATTAAGTACCTTAAAAAGATCGGAATGCTGAATTTAGCTCAAATATGAAATGAAACACATCGGATTTTGTATAAAAATCGTTTTCTTGGACCGATTGCTCCTATTGGAGCTATATGATATAGTCAACCGATTTGGATTAAATTTAGTACAGAGCTTAGGAACTATAAAAAACTCACGAATATCAAATTTGATCCCAATATCTTAACAAACAAACGAAACACAACAAATTTTATTAAAAAATGATTTTTTGGAAGATCGGCCCTATGGGAGCTATATGATATAGGCAACCGATTTTGTTCAAATTTGGCACATTGCTTAAGTGCTCTAAAAAATTTCCAACCGCCAAATCTAGTTACGATATCTTTGTTAAAAAACAAAATATAGCGAATTTTGATTTAAAAAAGTTATTTTGGCCGATCGGTCCTATGGGAGCTACATGATATAGTCAACCGATATTGATGAAATTTGGACAGTACTTAAGAGCCATAAAAGACTTTTAAATACCAAATTTGGTTACGATATCTTCATGAACAAACGAATTATCCTTCTAAAACCTTTTTTTTTTGTCGAGGTCGTCTTAAACACCCATATGGGAGGTATATAATTTATCCCCGATATCAAAAAAATAAAATAAACTTGTCTCCTATGGAATAATATGGGATCTAATGTGAAAGTTTGGTAACTATAGCTCTTACCATCTCTGAGATCTAGGCGTTCAAACGGACGTACGGACGGACAGACGGACATAGGTATATCGACTTCTCTATTCACCCTGATCATATTTTAGGTAACTTTGGGGTGTCTCCGACGACTCCTTCTATATGTTACATACATTTTTGGCTTGCACAAACTTAATATACTCTTTGTACCATACGGTACAGGGTATAAAAATCTGAGGTAGTTCAAACTTACCAGGAAAATCGTTCAAGGGCTTACGAACGCGTAAGTAAAATTTCACCACTCTAAAAAAAACTAATATATAAATGACAGATTTTTGACCCAAATATGAGCATCTGGGGCCACTGTGGAGTTGTCGAAAAAAATGTTTTTACAGAGAAAATATATAATTCCCTGACTGATCCCTGGGATGGGCATGGGGATCTCTATTAGTACTTGTTCGAACAGAGCAGGGGACCTACAGTTTGTAGCCGAAAGTTTTTAAGCAGTTCATTTAATGTTGGTGAATAGAATAAAGTTTTTGATCAAATGCGGCCTGCTTTGGGCAGTCATGATCTTTGAGGTAGGAAGCAAAACCCTTTTACTCAGTTATCATCCCATGGTGTATGGTATCATGGTGGGAACTCAGGCATCCGAGCCTAACGCTCTCCATCATGATTTCTGCAGAAGTTGCGACTATGCGGAGGAGCTGGAGACGGTGAAGCACCTTTTCCTGTCTCTGCGCTGGACAAGGTTTGGCTTTCTCTAGCCACACTTTTTTACTGACTTATCTCAGCTCGCAGAGCAGAGTCCAACCTCTCCAGGTTCATTCAGGGCCGACGCAAGGCTGTGACTTTTGCCTCATATAGGTGAGACTCCCAAGAGGGGTAAGGGGTGGGTGCAAGCTATCACAACAAGGCTATTCTTGGCCTAAGTGAGTTGGGACGTTAAATTCCAACGTCTGCCTTAACCTACAACACACATTTGAGCAGAAGTGCTCTACCCTCATAGTCAAGGTTCTAAATCTGGCAAATGTAGACATTTTTATACCCTGTACTTAAAAGTACAAAGGGTATGCTGGGTCTGTGCAATGTATGTAACGGCCAGAAGAAGGGGCGGCAGGCCCCAAGGCATTTAAACCAAAATGCTTATCATAACCTCGGGTAGCGATTGAGCCATTTCCGTTCGTTTGTCCGTCCGAATGAACGTCTGGATCTCGGAGACTAGGAGCAACTAGAAACCCCATACTTTACCAGGTGGTGCGCATATTTCCATAGAAGATATGTTTTTTGAATCATGGAAAAATCTTTCCCAGATCCCCCGCAGTCGATTTTCGCTGTTTTTGGCAGCACCGTTTAATATTTTCATCTCAATATTCTCTCTATGTTATATTTCAATTTAACAGAGTGATGCCTTACGGTTCCACGCATCTGTGTGTCAAAAATTAACAAAATCGAACAAATACAGCCAAAGCTATAGTCAAAAATTTACAAACTGAATCAATATTTGACTATTCCTGATTATGGTTACAAGTGACCTCGAATCACAATTTTTGGTAAGCTGATTCATGTGTCTCTAATGAACAAAACCAAATTTTATCGATGCGGACCCCCAACCCCTCAATTGATTTACCGTGTTTTCTACCACACCCACCGCCTCGACTGTACCACATTTTTTACTATAAATAATTGAGGATTTTTTTAAATCACGTTACATCTAATTAAATGGCATAAAGTTTTCATGGAATGATTTTTTTTGAATCGCGTTAAATCAAATTTGGTTAAAAAAATTTTCGCAAAAGCAGAATTAGATGTCTTGGGATATTACTGTGCCAAGGTTGTTTCTTCTCCAAAAAAAAAAAAAAATACACACTAATATTTTTTCTTCAGAATTTATTTCTTGCTAAGAAATCCCCAAATTAGAATTCAATTTCAAATTCAATTTCTTAACTTTAAAAGGGAGGGTTTCTTGATTTTTTTTAATGATAATTTTGTATTTATTTGTTATTAACTTATTAGAGGGCGAAACTAAATTTTTGGAACTGGAATGAATTAAGAATTATAGCTCAAAATCGAGTTCAATGATAAACGCCCTATGCTCCTATAGGAGATAAAGGAAATCATATAAATATAATAATATTGGTAAGCTGATTCCCCCCGCATTCGATTTACCGTGTGTGGGAGACCACACCCCTCAACATATCAACTTGAAACTTTAGCCCATATACTTTAAATAACTTCCTTGACGTAACTTTCGAGTTTCATCACAATCGGTAAAAATGTACGGAATATACGTATAAATATCAATTCGATATCAATTTGTGGGCAGAAGGCCCTAATCTCATAGTAAAAATTCTGAGTCTGCAACTTTGGCATTTCTGCCTAACAAAGCGAGTTGGAACGATAAAGCATAACTGCCTACAACAAACTTTTGGGTAGAAGTGCCCCGAAGTCGAGATTCTGAGTCTGCCAAATGCTGAATTTTTTTTGGTGTAAATTTTTGTCTGACACTTTTGCATCTTTGCCCAACAAAAGTTGAGACGCTAAGCACCAACTGCTGCCATAACCTAACCTATAACACACTTTTGGGCAGAAGTGCCCTAATCTCATAGTGAAGCGTAAGAGTCTGGCACATGCAGAATTTGGTTTTAGTGTAAGTTGTTGTCTGACACTTTTGCATTTCTGCCTAATAAAGCAAGGAGGGACGCTAAGCCCCAACAGATGCTCTAATCTAAATCTACAACACACTTTCAGGCAGAAGTGCCTTACTTAATCTTATGGTGAAGGGTCTAAGTGTAGTATTTTTTTTATTTAGTGCCAGTAATTGTTTTTCTGCATTTCTGCCTTTCAAAGCGAGGTGAACTCTAAACCCCAACTGCCACTCTAATCGAAGCTACAACACATTTTGGGCAGAAGTGCCTAATCTCATAGTCAAGATTCTGAGTCTGGCTAATGCAGAATCTTTTTTGGTGTGTAAGTTGTTGTCTTGACACTTTCGCATTTTTGCCTAACTAAGCGAGTTGGGACCATAAAATGCAACAAAAAAACACACAGTTTTGGGCAGAAGTGCACTAATCTCATAGCCAAGAGCCTGAGTCTGGCTTTTTTTTAGTGCAATTTGTTGTCCGATTTGCACTTCTGCCTAACAAAGTGAACAATTTAATTATTTATTAAAACTGCAAATAATTTAAAGATATTTTTAAAAAATAAACATTTTGCTCCAGCGTAGCCACATTTTCTTTAGTTATAAACAATCAGTAATAATTTAAACAAAATGTGAAAAACTTGGCACACAAACGCGCATGTTTTCTAACAGACATGGCGTATGAGTAATATTACGCAGCAATTATATATTTTCAAAAATTTTAATACCATTTTCAACAAATTGTTTATAAAAGTCACGCTCTCCGAGAATTTCAATTGGGATAAAAGCAATTATAAGCAAAATTGAAACAAAGTGTAGAAATTTTTTATATGAATCATAAGAAAAATTTAGATAGACAAAATTAAGGCAAAGAGTGTGAAATTTCGCCACTGGGCAAGGCCAGCTCGGTAATAATTTTAAATTTCTATCACACCTGAATTTGAAATTATATAAGCGAAAAAAAATAACAAAATTTTGAAATGTGTGCCAAAGATATATAGGAAAAAAATTTTAAAAAGTATATTCCACTTGTTTTTTTTGACATATCCATTAAATTATTGCAAGTTGTATACAAATTTTCACTTGGTTATATATGTAAGCAGGCAGTGGCGGCTACAAAAGGGTTATACGAAATTTATAAGCTTGCTGACCCCTTTGTCTACGCCACTGTATATGGGGGTTGCATAGATCTTACTGTTATATATGTAAGTGGGCAGTGGCGGCTACAAAAGGATTAAACGAAATTTATAAGCTTGCTGACCCCTTTGGTTACGCCACTGTCTGTGGGGGTTGCTTAGATCTTGAGCACTTTGCTCGAGTGGTTTTCACTGATAAATGACCTCGACATGCTACAGTGGAATATTTTTTCGCATAAACATTTATAAATTTGTTTATAATAAGCAGCTGGCCAGGAGCACTCCGCTTCATACGAATAGCGCGCACTTATATTTAGTTTTAAAGCCTTTTTGTTAGAATCAAATATTTTTCAATGGCAGCCATTTTGAAAATGGAAAACATTTTTGGTCTACATGCCTAATACATAAATAGACACAAAAGCGAATAAATAAAACATGCACACAGACACACACAAACGCATAAAAAAATGAGTGAAGGTTAAAAAGGTGATAAAAAAAATGTGCTGGAATCTTGGAAATCTTTGAGTTCTTTAAAGCTAAAACCTTTTCGTTAGTTTTCTTTTGTTTTTTTTATGCCCTAACCCAAAATGTTTTTTAAATCAATTTTCTTTAGTTTTTCTTTATTGTATAAATAAACTTATGCGTATACTTAATTTAGCTAAGGCGATTCCTTGCTGGCCTAAAAAGGATTTAAATTTTTTGTTTCATTTTTTTTGTGTGTTTGTGTGCGTTGTTACAGCCCATTTTTTTTTTGTTTTTTGTGTATATATTTTTATGTGTGTGAGTGTATGAGGAATATTTGTTTTGTGTTTTGTTTTTAATGTTGTTTTGCTCTGCTTCCTTTTTGTTGCTTTTCTTTTGTTTTTTAAACTTAACAATAATTAGCTGCTTTTATTTTACAAAATAATTTAGCATAATTTAGTCAAATACAAGTCAAAAATCCACGCTGAGCAAATTTACTTGCCGATCAAGATCTTGCGGCCAGCGCCCAGATTTTGTCCAGCCTGTGTGGCGCCCTTGTTGGAACCAGCCTGCAGACCAATGACAGTTTGGCCAGCCTTCAGCTGCTCCTCGCTGAAGTCACGCTTGCACTCATCAGCGGGCTTGGGGCCCAGGAAGGGACCCTTGAAGTTCTCGTGCTTGTAGGTCTATAAAAAAGGTACCAAAATTAGCCATGGCCTATAGTTCTTTACCAGCTAACTTACAGCGCGACCCAAAGCAAAGATGGTATTGGTCACATTGGCAATATCCTTCTTCTCATACAAATCCACAGTCTGGAACACATCAATATCGGGCACACCGTAATCCTTCAAAGCCTTCTGGAAGTTGTTAATGTTTTCCATGAACTTGAACTGGCCACCGGATGAGTTGACCTTGGGCACAGCATCGGGCTTTAGTGTGTTGATCAATTGGCACAAAACTTGACCGTCCTTAAGCACATCCTCGTACAGCTGACCAGCGGGGAATTTCTTGCCGATTATAGCCTCAATCCATTCCTGGGCTTCTTTGTCCATCTCGGGATTGCGCTTGCCGGCAATCTACACAAAAAAACATTTTTTAAAACATTTATTTTTTTAACACTTTTTCACTGAAGCACTTTTTTTTGCACCTGTGTGCATATATTTTTTTGATATATATTTTTTTTATTCACCTTGGCACGAACGGCACGTTCTAGAGACATTTTGTTTTTTTAGTTTTGGGGTTTAAACGGTTTGTTTTAAGATCTTCACCAGAGCTATAGCTAGCCTACACTGATGCCAGCCAACGGGGCGTATGCTGCTTTTAAAGCGCGAGAGTCGAAATTTTCATTAATATTCAAGAATTTTCCAAAAATATATCCGAATTCGGAGTCGTCTCCGTCGTTGTTGTCGTCGTGAGAGCCGCGTGGGCGTTGCTGCCTGATTTCTACGTATGAGTCGTTTGTTTTAAATTTAGCTACAAAAATTTCTAATAATTTTTTTTTGATACCTAAAGTAAATTCTTACAATATTCACTTTAATTGTGCGTTAACCATCATCATCATCATCTTTATATATTTCTTATACTCATTTGTATTTTCGCTACTTTTCGGAGTGGATGTTTGGTTCGCTGGCAGCACCAAAGACCCCCCAAGTCCTCCGGCTAAATCTTGTGCATTATTTTAGTGTTCGGTTTTTCCATTGGAATGCATTGGCTCATAATTAAAAATGGCATTTTTTCGTGTATAACAAATATTGAAAATTAATTACAGTGCAGCTCTTAACCAAACAAAATTAAAATCTTATAAAATCAAAATCCATTTCCTTAACAACTGACATAATTTATCTTCCAGTAAATATTCTAATAAAACCCATTTCAGTGCAGCCAATTAATTTTATTTATGTGACTTTTTAAACGCGTTGTTTTTTTAAATTGGCTTTTTAAAAAACATTGCCCAAGAGATATCATCATAAGAAATTATGACAAAAGGCAAGAAACAGAAAAACAAAAAACAAAACATAAACAATCTTAGATAAGTTCCACAATTAGATGTCAAGGTTCAGCGGCCATAAATTCAAAATGCATACACTCTCTGCTAAAATATATCGTTCACTTGAGCCCTAAGGGGTTATACAGCTTGGGCTGGGTCGGGTCATAAAAAGAAATAAAAAGTTTAAAAAATGTTGTATGTAGTATGCGTTGAAAAAAGTTTATATATATACTACACTTTATGTATACAAATCTATATAAACATAAATCAAACCCACAATTTCACAATTTCTTATAATCAAATTTATTCACAATTGAATTTCCGCAATTTCCCAGCTTTATTAAAGCAATAAAAAAGGTAATATTTTTAACTTTTTTTATAATTATTATAAAAAAGTATATTTTACACCTATATTGGTATTTATTTTTTTAAACATGTTAATATTTGTTTGTGATTAATTGTTACAAGCCTTAGGGTTGGCTTTTAACGTAACCCTTATCCTTGTGAGAATTCGTCAAGGTCAAGTAATTTTGTTTCCACATTATGATTATTCTTAATAATACACTATATTTAGGAAAAGTTTGAAAAAGATAATTGAATGTTCTGCTTTCTTATTAGAACCGTTCTACAAATCACTTTGCATAGCGATTATAACTATTATTCTAAATTGGCTAAGAAGTAGATCTGAGATCAGATTTGGATTCAAAAATATATGCAAACTTGATCCGACAAGTGACCTTAAAAAAAGTGTAATTTCTTGAAGTTATGTTGTATGTATGTAAAAGTCATACAAAACAATCGGTTTTTTGATTTCGAAGGTCAGATCATGTTTGCCAAATATTTTTAATACCAAATCCTAGATCTAAAAAATTCAAACAAGCATATATTCTCAAAAAGCTCCATGAAACTTTTTTTGGAGACAAACTCAGAAATTAGATGTAGTGGGCTTTATTTAAAGGTCAGATTAAGAATCAGCGACCTTCCAAACCATATAAAGCATGATTGGTAATAAAACTATTTTTTGGGATTTTTCAAAGTTAGTTTCGAATGTCAGTTTTAAGATCCCTGAATACAAATCCGAGGTCTAAAATATCCCAAGAATCCAATAACTTCGAAAAACTCCATACAAGTTATTTTTGAGACTAACTCAGAAATGAGACTTTTTTTGACATAAAATTCGGAATCAGCGACCCCTCAAGACGTATAAAAACATGATCAGTCAATACAGTCAAACCTGGGTTAGGGACCGCACAAAAAAAATCGCTTAAAAAAAACGCACAAAAAAAGGTTTGAAACTACAAAATAAAAAATTTGTACGATTTTTAAAAAATTTGTTTTAAAACTTACAAAAACATCGTTTTTCGAGCTCAAAGGTCATATTGGTTGAATGTTTTTAAGATCACTGAATACGATTCCGAGGTCTTAAAAATGCCAATAACCTCAAAAAACTACATAAAGTTATTTTGGAGATTATCTCAGAAACCAAACTGGAATTTTTTTAACATCAGATTCGATGATTTTAAGCTCAAATCTAAGGTCCAAAAATCTCAACAACCATTTAACCTAAAAAAAATCCCTGAAAGTTATTCTGGACGCTTTTGATAGTTTTTTTGGCATCAGATTTTAAATCAGCGAATTTTTTTTTTAATTTTTCATAGTTACAAGACATACAATAAAATTAATTTTTTGAGCTCGAAGGTCAGACCATGTTTTCTGAATGTTTTCAAGATCACTGAATTTAAATTCAAGGTCTAAAAAATCGTATTAACCTCCAAAAACCCTTAGAAAGTTATTAAGGAGACTATTTCAAAAGCAAGATGTCTTTTTGACATTAGATTCGGATTCAGCGATCCCCCCCAAAATGTATAAAAGCATGATCGGTCAACAGTTAAAAAAAAATATGTACTATATGACTTTTTCGAATTTATGTTATAATCCAAAAATTTAAAAAAATTGTTTTTCGCGAAGGTCAGACCAAGTTTTCTGAATGTTTATTTGATCCAAAGGTTTAAAAATCAGCAAAAATGAATAAATAAAAGTTAAAATTCTAAAAGTTCTTTTAGAGACTATCTCAGAAACCATGTCACACAAAAAAGTAAAAAAATGCTAAATGTTTTTAAAGTCGCTGAATCCAAATGCAAGATATCCAAATAAATTCTCCAAAAATAGGATATTTGGAAGCAGTCTCAAAAATCAGGCATTCGATGTTCTTGGCACTCGAATTCGTATCGTAATTAAACACTATTTAAAAAAATATTACAGAGCTAGAATTCTTCTCAACTAAAAAATTATCATTTGCTTTTTGAAATAATATTTTAAAGAAATTATGATTTTCGATTGGCAAAGAAAAATAGGACCGAAACCTTGGCCCAGAAGAAAGCAAAAAAAAAATGGAACTTGTTTTAGTTTCAAATTAATATTATTCCAAAAAAGTTATTATTAGGCAATTTCTTTAAAACTGAATAGCTATCCAGTTTTAACAAGAATAGCCCAACCATGTGCTTAAAATCCGTGTTTTTTTTCGCTGCTTAATTTTTTTGTTATAATAAAGTTCTGGAAATAACTTTTGCTAGAGTGGGTACAATTTCGATAACATTTATACGCACAGTGGAATACTCTAGTGTCCATTTAAGGGCAATGCCAGTATAAGACGTACCGATAATATTCACTAAAGCAGATAAAATACACCACATTAAGCCGATCAAGCATGTACCAAGTAAAAGTAAAGCCTATTTTTAGGCGAACATTTTCTCTAGCGTGGATACAATGTCGATAACAATCATACGCACAGTGGGAAACAGCCTTAAAATTCAGGGTCTATTTTTAATTTAAACACAGTATAGAAAGCAGCGATGAGATCATTTAGAGCAGACACAATTGCGATAACATACAGTGCGCACAGTGTGAGAAAGTGTAATCTCTATTTTTAGGCGAATTTTTAGTGTAGAATGCACGAAAAAAAATCGCTAGAGCAGATACAATTTTATTTACACTCAGATACAAAAGAGTTCAACCATGTGCCATGAAGTCTATTTTTGGGCAAATATAGTATAAAAGCGATAACTTTTGCTAGAGCGGATAAAATTTCGATAACGTTCATGCGCAGAGTGTAAAACATCCATGCTATGTAGTAGTGCCTATTTGAAGGCTAAAACAGTATAAAGCCCACCAATAAGATGGCATCGTAACGATAACATTCGCTAGAGCAGATACAATTTTGATAACAATTAAGTGCACAATGTGAAAAGCTATGAGATATTTTTAGTGTCTATTTTAGTCTTATACAATGTAGAAAGCTAAAAAAAACACTAAAGTAGACACAATATTAATAAGAACTTGTGCCAATTAATGATGAAGCCTATTTTTAGGCAAACATGTCATCAAAGCGACAACTTTTGTTAGAGCGGATACAATTTCGATAACATTGATGCGCAGAGTGTGAAACACTCATGCAATATTGTAGTGCCTATTTTTAGGCAAACGTAGTAAGACCCACCAATAAGATGGCATCACAACGATAACATTTGCTAGAGCAGATACAATTTCGATAACATCTATGCGCGTGCTATATATAGTATAATAGTAGACATATGGTCAGCATCTCTACATATAACAGGTGGAAAACCTGTGAAAAAACACAAATAATATAGATATTTAGATACACTTTATATATAGTACGCACTGCGTCATTTTGTGATATTTTCCAGACATAAATTCTCGAGGCGCGACAAGAGCTGTCGGCTTTTCTCACGGATTTTCTCGGCATGGCGTGTTGCGTTATTTTTAAAAATGCCACAACAACTTTCAGTGGGATTTGGGTGTTCTACTGATTGACATGGAAATTGCCCAGAGCAGTAATTTTTTAATTAACAAAATTACGGCTTGTCGCCATATTTCACGGAGTCTTAGCAATGGCGCTCAGCCCTAATTGAAAAAAGCCGGCAGCCATTTATAAGGCACATTAAAGTAGCCTTTAAGTTTTTGCTTGTTTTAATTTTTTAAGTGCAAAATTATGAAATTAATGAAGCGTGTTTGCCATATGTGCTAGATAATTGTTTAGCTGCTGAAAGAAATGACTCACAGGAACATAAATTGTGACAGTAAATTTGATTTGAAAAAGTAAAAACTTAATGAGCAAAAAATCGCGGAAGCTGTTTTCCAAAAATGGCTGCGGCAAAAATATTTTACCAAGATCTATTAATGTATCTTTTTATAATTTACATAAAATTAAACAAAGTTAACGAATGGAGTGTTCTTTGTTTAAAAATACATATGTAAAAACTGTGCTCGTTTCTTATAATGTATTAAGCAATTGAACCATTTAAACCAACATTTTGGTTTTATGAAAATCTGAACCAAAGTCCACCCTTCACTAGAATGAATGATTTGTCAAATAAATCATCATCGTCTCTGTTGGTTACAAATCTAAAAAATATTATTTTTACAAAACAAGTTCTTTGATTGATCAACTGGTAAAATGCTTCATTCGAAAATATGATTTGAACGTTCCAAATTTAGGGCTTCGTAGATACTAGATCTACAATAAAATATTTTCCGCTGTTCCGGTTGAACATGGCGTCATGTTTTCTGACCCACTGACCTAAATTTATTAAAAAAAAAATTTGATAATTCTGTATGAAAATGCTCTGATTTTCGGGGGAGTTTTAGGGTCAAAAAAAAAACTAAGATTTATAAAAGAAACTGATTTTACTTTATTTTACAAAGGATAAGATTTCAAAGAGTGTCCCCAACGATTTTAGGGAACTAATAATGCAGTTTGATTTAATGTTTAAAATACAAATTTTGAATTATAGATCTGAACACACTCTTGATAAATTAAAAAACATTGTTTTTTGCTATTAATATATCTGTGACTAAATTACTGAATATTTAACACTTTTTTTTTAACTATATGTTGGCAGCACTTAAAAATATTTTTAGTTTCAACTAATTTTGTTTTTAACCCCCGACGCAAAAAGAGGGGTGTTATAAGTTTGACGTGTCTGTCTGTCTGTCTGTCTGTTTGTTTGTCTGTCTGTCTATGGCATCGTAGCTCCCGAACGCATACAGTGATTTCAATTTAGTTTTTTTTGTATTAAAGGTGAATTATGTGCGAGTGTTGTTAGACATGTTTGATGAAAATCGGTTGAGCCGTTTAAAAGTTGTGGGGAGTAAAAGTGGGGAGAAAAACATCAACTTTGTCCGATTGGCTTAAAATTTGGTCCTATTGTAGCTGACGACGTCACTGATTCGAATCTGAGGTTATTTTTGCTCTATCTCTTCTCGTTTAGAAGTAATGGCCATTTGAAGTTAAAAACATCAACTTTGTCCGATTGGCTTAAAATTTGGTCCTATTGAAGCTGACGACGCCACTGATTCGAATCTGAGGCTATTTTTGCTCTATCTCTTCTCGTTTAGAAGTTATGGCCATTTGAAGTTAAAAACATCAACTTTGTCCGATTGGCTTAAAATTTGTCTGTCTGACTGTCTGTCTGTCTGTGGCATCATAACTCCCGAACGCATGCAGTGATTTCAATTTAGTTTTTTTTGTATTAAAGGTGACTTATGTGCAAGGTTTCCTAGACATGTTTGATGAAAATCGGTTGAGCCGTTTAAAAGTTGTGGGGAGTGAAAGTGGGGAGAATGCGTAAAAAAAAAAGCAAACGAGCTTGACCTTAAATGTCATCTATACCTTAACAAGAATCTAAATTATAGTAAGTATATTATAATATACTAAAGTCTAACTTAACCTAACCTACCTATAAAAAGGATGAAATAAAAAATTAAATTAAAAATTTAAAAAACCCCCGAACTTAAGTAATTTTCATTTAAGAAGTAAAAAATAATAAAATAAACTTAATGTTAAAGTACCTAAGAATCTATTAATAATTCTAAAAAAATACGTCGCGTTGGGGGACCGCTCCTAAACTAACAATTTAAATACAAATAGTCTAATTAAGCAACAAAGATTAACTTAAAAACAAAATTAAGAAAATACTTTAAAAACTTTCATAGAATTACTTCAAAAAATGGCGGACGTAAAGTCGGGCGCGGACGACTTTAGGATACCCTGTACCACTGGCTTGTAATAAAGTCCGATTTCTTCACAAAAAACCAAAAACAGAAGAATTTTTAGCAAAAATTTTTTTTTGACCGATCGTTCCTATGGGAGCTATATGATATAGTCAACCGATTTCAATAAAATTTGACACAGTGCTTAAATACCTTAAAAAAGATATGAATGCCAAATTTATTTCAAATATCTTTACAAACAAACAAAACACATCGAATTTTGTATAAAAAACGTGTTTTTGGACCGATTGGTCCTATGGGAGCTATATGATCTAGTCAAACGATTTGGATTAAATTTGGTACAGTGCTTAGGAACTATAAAATACTCACGAGTGTCAAATTTGGTCCCAATATCTTGAAAAACAAACGAAACACAACAAATTTTGTTAAAAAATCGATTTTTTGGAAGATCGGACCTATGGGAGCTATATGATATAGTCAACCGATTTTGTTCAAATTTGGCACATTGCTTAAGTGGTCTAAAAAATTTCCAAACGCCAAATCTGGTTACGATATCTTTATTAAAAAACGAAATATAGCGAATTTTTCTTTAAAAAAGTTATTTTGGCCGATCGGTCCTATGGGAGCTATATGATATAGTCAACCGATTTTGATCAAATTTGGTACAGTGATTGGGAACTATAAAAAACTTTCGAATACCAAATTTGGTTACGATATCTTCATAAACAAACGAATTATTCATCTTAAACGCTTTTTTTTTGTCGAGGTCGTCTCAAACACCCCCATGGGAGCTATATAATTTATCCCCGATATCAAAAAAATAAAATAAACTTGCCTCCTATGGAATAATATGGGATCTAATGTGAAAGTTTGGTAACTCTAGCTCTTACCATCTCTGAGATCTAGGCGTTCACACGGACGGACAGACGGACAGACGGACAGACGGACAGACGGACAGACGGACATGGGTATATCGACTTCTCTATTCACCCTGATCATAGTTTAGGTAACTTTGGGGTGTCTCCGACGTCTCCTTCTATATGTTACATACATTTTCGGCTTGCACAAACTTAATATACCCTTGGACCATACGGTACAGGGTATAAAAACTTGCATGTAAGATACGACCGTCAACGACGTCTGCCCTCGCGTGTCCCCCAACGCGACGTATTTTTTTTAGAATTATTAATAGATTCTTAGGTACTTTAACATTAAGTTTCTTTTATGATTTTTTACTTTTTAAATGAAAATTACTTAAGTTCGGGGGTTTTTTAAATTTTTAATTTAATTTTTAAAATTGTTAAGTTCAGGAGTAAAAACATTTTTATTTAAAAATTTTAAAAATTTGTAGTTTAGAATGGAAATTTTTGTATTTATTTTTTTATGTTTTACTTAAAAATTCATTGACAAAGTAAATGTACTAAATAATTAACAAAATAAAAGTATTATATATTTTAATATAGTCTATATATTATTATAGGAACTAAAAAAATGTTAGTTTGAAAGAAAAATTTTTGTAATTTTTTTTATTTCACTTTTTATATATTTCATTCAAAGATTTATTCAAAACCAATTTTTTAAATAATAACACAGGCCAACATGGTTCAGTTGTTGGAAAGCTACGAGCCATTTCCGAAGTAATTTGGTGCGTAGAATCCGAATCCGGCGTCAGAACTGGCCCATCACGTCAGGATTTTGAGATATTTGACGTTATGTACCCAAAAAACGGCGTTTTTTCCTACTTTTGAGGTTATGTACAGGGCGCAAAAAATTTTTGCGGTCTTTCTCTCCAGTTACATCATTTAGTGCAACTCTTACCCTTTTATTTAAGGGTTCAAGAGATCAATTACGATTTTTTTTCGCAAAGTTATGGCTTTTCGAAGTTACGAGATATATCCCTTCGACGTCATTAGCATTTGCAATAATAACACAGGTCAATATGGTTCGGTTGTTGGAAAGCTAAGAGTCATTTCCGAAGTAATTTGGTGCGTAGAATCCGAATCCGGCGTCAGAACTGGCCCATCACGTCAGGATTTTGAGATATTTGAGGTTATGTACCCGAAAAATAACATAACCTCAAATATTTCAAAATCCTTAGCTGTCCAACAACTCACATGACCCCTGTATTTGTAGACCTGTGTAATTAATAAAAAAAAACATTCTAATTTGCTAGCAAGAAAAATAAAATTGAAACAATTTTTTTATTTTAGCTTTAGCTTTGTCGCCAAATTAAGCAACTTTTTTTTGAACAATTTTTTTAATTATCAATTTTATTAAATTTTTTTTAACAATTTAACAAGTTTGTAGAACAGCAAAAAAGTTAAAATAACATAAAATGAATTGTACTTTCAAATTTTAAAAAATTTGTAGTTTAGCAAGAAAATTTGACTATTTTCAAAATTTTACAATATAAGTTAAAAATTTTTTTATTTATTTTAAGCTTTTTAATACTTTTTCTTACAATATCTATACTGTTCATCAATAAAAAAATATGTATAAGGCTAAATAAAAAATGTATATAAAAAAAATTACAAAAATGGTGCCCATAGAACTCAAAATGCTTTTAGGCTTTATGCCATACATGCAACAGAATTTTCGAACTCAAAGCCAAATTGCCTGAAGCTGCTTCAAAAAAGCAGGTACTACAGGGACCATGAAACTTATAAACTTATCTGTATCGGCGTAAAGAAAAAAATTAAAAAATATTTAAGTTATGGCTCTGTTTTCCCAGCTTCTAAATCTTAAATGAGATATATTTAAATTAAATAAAATTATTCACATTCTAAAATCGAACAATTTTGTGTCGCACATGCACACCTCATTATATCTATAGAAGATTATGAGTGGATTGCTGTTTTGACTGCTGCCAACTCGGCGTATACGTATTTTGGGTTTATTTTTATAGCAAAATGACGACATTGACGCGTGATATTCCAATAAAATTTAAACTTTTTAGCTACAAAATAAATTTTACACAATAATAAAGACAACTATTTATAGATTTTTGTATGCATTTAGAAAATATTTTACGGAATTTAAGTGGAAAAGTTTCTCATTGTTTATTAATAAATTGTGTAGGGAACTAAGTCAGCCGTGAGTTATATCTGCCGCCAAAGCCAAATGCTTGACTCAATTTCCGCTTCCGCATCAGAAAAAAAAAATATGAAGAAATTTACAATAAACAACAAAAAAGCAGAGGAAATAGGAATGTCAGCAGCATCATCATCATCCTCATCATCGTCATCAGGATTCTCAGTAAAGTCTAAGTTCATTCCAATTGAATTGATGCTCGGACGGCATAACACTAAACAACAGCTACAAGTGGAAATGCCCTACAATGTGTGGGCAGCAGCAGGGACAGGAGCAGGAGCAGGACTCAAGCGGCCAGACGCATTTTCGCTTGACTTCATTTTTATATCCGTTGCCATTTTGGGAGAATTTCCATGTTTTTCTTTGCTTGGCTGACTGGCTGCTTCAACTGTATTTGTATCGTGTGTGTGTCCCTGTTTGTGTCTGTATCTAGTGTCTATATCTGTATCTGTGTGTTTAGCGTTGGGCACTTTTGCCCGCCTTTTGTTGCGTTTTTATGTTGATTTATGTGAAAATAATCCCTGTTGAGTTTGGCATCAAGTGGCTTCCTCTTCACAGTCGACACATTGCATTGCCTGCGTCCTTGTGCCTAGCTAGGATCTTCAACGTTTTTCGGAATACTTGCTCACTTACTTGCCCAAACAAAATCTCATAGAGCAAACAAGGATGTGCTGAAGCTAGTGATGGTAAATATGCAATTTACTTAAATGATGCTAAATGAGGGCATCTCCCATTATGATTATGATGCATGTTCATTAAGGGTGCTTCATTGTGGCAAATTAGGATATCTCATTGAGATAAACGCCGCCAGGACTTTTGCTTTTGTGCGCTTGACTTTGGGGACAGCTGCATGGGAGTTGCTTGTCCACGGTTCGAAGTCAATTGTTTAATATATGAAATATGGAATTGCTTTAAAGCTTTGCTGTCTGACTTTTTTACAGCAAAAACAATTTGTTTTCATTTTATTAAAAGTAAAATAAATATGTTTAAAATTTAATTTTTATTTTTTGGAACTTAAGGAACGTTCCAAATTCACTGGCATGTGCCCTGGCCGGTCATAGACCAAGAAGACGCCTAAAAAGACTTCACCCAAATGACCTCAGAATTCGTGTCTTATCATAACGTCCCCTTGATTTTGAAAATATTGTGTTTATAGAGTAATCTAAACCATACCACACAAAAAGTTATATTCAGTGTATAGTGGCTTACTTTTTTTTATAAATGTTGGATTAAAACCCATAGAATCATGGGTTGATTGCCAATATGTTAATAAATATTTGAGAAGAAAAAAAAAGTTTTTTTTGGATCCCTAGTTTTGTTCGTTCAAGACATCTATGGAAAGGCTTAAAGTGTGTTCTTGTTTCGAAGATAATTTAGTTAAATTTTTAATTTTCAAAATGTAACATATTTCAAAGTATATATTAAGTATGGTATTTTTAAGTGAAAAATAAAAATTATTATATTATTGAAAATTAAAAATGTTTAATATTATTTTTTAGATTATATATTTTTTTAAATTGAAAATACAAATTATTTTTATACAATTGAAAATTTAAAATTTTTAAAATTATATATTTTACATTGAGATTTTTTTTAATTGAAAATAAAAATAACACATAAGTTAAATTTTTATTGTAAATATTGTTCGTTCATGGCAAAGGTCTAAAGTGTGTTCTTGTTTCGAAAGGTACTTTAATTTAATTTTATTATTTATTATTATTTTATTCTAAAAATGGATAATTTTTCAAGTATTTTTTTTTTGGAAAATACACATTATTATATTATTGAAAATTAACAATTTGTAATATTACATATTTTAGATTGTAGATTTTTATACCCTGTACCGTATGGTACCAAGGGTATATTAAGTTTGTGCAAGCCGAAAATGTATGTAACATATAGAAGGAGACGTCGGAGACACCCCAAAGTTACCTAAAATATGATCAGGGTGAATAGAGAAGTCGTCTGTCTGTCCGTCTGTCCGTCCGTGTGAACGCCTAGATCTCAGAGATGGTAAGAGCTAGAGTTACCAAACTTTCACATTAGATCCCATATTATTCCATAGGAGGCAAGTTTATTTTATTTTTTTGATATCGGGGATAAATTATATAGCTCCCATAGGGGTGTTTGAGACGACCTCGACAAAAAAAATAAGTTTTAGATGAATAATTCGTTTGTTTATGAAGATATCGTAACCAAATTTGGTATTCGAAAGTTTTTTATAGTTCCCAATCACTGTATTTGATCGAAATCGGTTGACTATATCATATAGCTCCCATAGGACCGATCGGCCAAAATAACTTTTTTAAAGAAAAATTCGCTATATTTCGTTTTTTAATAAAGATATCGTAACCAGATTTGGCGTTTGGAAATTTTTTAGACCACTTAAGCAATGTGCCAAATTTGAACAAAATCGGTTGACTATAGCTCCCATAGGTCCAATCTTCCAAAAAATCGATTTTTTAACAAAATTTGTTGTGTTTCGTTTGTTTGTTAAGATATTGGGACAAAATGTGACATTCGTGAGTATTTTATAGTTCCTAAGCACTTTACCAAATTTAATCCAAATCGTTTGACTAGATCATATAGCTCCCATAGGACCAATCGGTCCAAAAACACGTTTTTTATACAAAATTCGATGTGTTTTGTTTGTTTGTAAAGATATTTAAAATAAATTTGGCATTCATATCTTTTTTAAGGTATTTAAGCACTGTGTCAAATTTTATTGAAATCGGTTGACTATATACATATAGCTCCCATAGGAACGATCGGTCAAAAAAAAATTTTTGCTTAAAAATTCTTCTGTTTTTGGTTTTTTGTGAAGAAATCGGACTTTATTATAAGCTAGTGGTACAGGGTATCCTAAAGTCGTCCGCGCCCGACTTTACGTCCGCCATTTTTTTCAATTAAAAATACGAACTATTTTTATATAATTGAAAATTAAAGATTTTTTAAATTAGATATTTTAGATGGTAGATTTTTTTAAATTGGAAATAAAAATTACGCTATTGCGGAATAACGCTTATTTTCAATTTAAAAAATAAGACTTGGCTAATAATTTTTGTTTTTATTACGAAAAGCGAACAAGAAGGATTATTTCGTGAGTTTTGTAATAAAAATTATCAGTTAACCATAATTTCATCATTTTAATACGTTTTTTTTATTCAATTTAAAATTAATTATTTTAGATTTTTGTTTTTGATGGAAAATACAAAATTTGTTTATATTATTAAAAATTAAAAATTTTTTAAATTAGATATTTTTGAATGCACATTTTTATAATGAAAAAAATTAGATTAAAGTTTTGTTTTTCAATTCTTATGATAGAAATAGCAGAATACCTATAAAATAAAACTTGACTAATAATTATAAAAAATCATAATCCATAGATGTATGGGTTATTCATTTTGTAATAATTTTATTTATTTTTTTTTTTTGTTTTATAGACAACTCCTACCTAATTAAAATAATAGTACTAGCTGTAATTAGCTTTAAGGTGACCCTTATGCTAAACTTATTTAGTAAAACATTTTTAATTTTTTTATTTTTTAATAAAAATTGACATTCAACTATAAATTCCATTTTTATTTTTAGTTAAAAAAGTAAGTTATTTTTTTAATTTAAATGAAAATTATTTTATAATTTTTAATTTAAAATTGATAAGAGCATGTTCCCTGATTTTACCTTAACATTGTAGAATCATCGAATATAAAAATAAATTCTGATTTAAAAGAAAATTTTATATTTTGTTTAAAGTAATGTGTTGGTTAAAAAAAAATGGTATGGTAATAAAAAATTGTCATTGAAATGCCCTCTATGTAATATGAACACAAATATAGATATTCGTCTCGGCGTCCCTCCCTGTCTAGCTCATAATTATTTTCCAGTAAATTTCAACCATTTTTAATAGCCACATCGGCCACATCAATACAAACCGTCAACAAATTTAAAATGCGGCCAACCAATGCCTCAATTAAAATTGTTTATTATTTTATCAGAAAAGCCCAAATATATTTACAGGTAAACAAAAAGCCACATACCAAGGAGCCACAAACAACAACGAAAACAACAACCAGGGGCACATCCAAAATAATATTTCAAGGGATGCAGATTTCATACAAAAAGTTACAGCTGCTGTGCCTTAAAGCATTTTTTTTTAATGTTTTAAGAACTCGGATATTTGTTTTGGGTCTGAGCCCCGAGGACACTGCCCCAGGAGGCGCCCCTGCTATCAATATGGAGCAACTTTAGCGAAAGCCGCACATTTAATTTGCATTTATTTATTGACGTTAATTTATTCACTTTTATAAATTTTTTTATATCTTGTTTTTTTTTTATGGGTTAAGCAATTATTTTTTTGTTTAACTTTTCTGGGCCTTTTCGCCTATATCATTTAAACATTTCAGGTACATTGAGTTTTAGATTGACAGCCCAAATATATCTACATCCAATTTCCCATGCAATGTGTGTGCCCAGCATTTATTGATTTGTTTAACTTGTAAAAAAAAAGCTAAAGGTTAATTAGAAATTCAACTGAAGTATACTAAGTATATAACGAAAATAAAAATAAATACCTAAAAAAAAAGGTCTTCAAACTTTGCTAGATTTCATCAAACCATATTGTCTGAAGCCTGAAGAAGGTAAAAAATAAGAAGTAAAACAAATAATAAAGATATAGGTGTATAAATATGTTACAGATTGGGTAAGTTCGACTTATCAATACTCTTTTTTGAAAAAAAGCGCAAAAAATATAGGGCCGTATATGGGGTGTCTGAAATATTTTCGAATTTTAGCCAAAACCTATATATTATAATAAAAGCATGGACTTATTTTTTAGCTGCCCATATATTATTATTATATATTGATTATCTTGCAGATCGAACTAAAAAACTCATGTTTTATTTTAAGTTTTCAAAAATTAATAAAAATTATAATATTAATAGCATTGCTTATTACCTTATATACCACAGTTATAAGATAAATAACTCAGGGTTTTTTTTATAAATTTTTCCCAAAATTAAAATTAAAATTTTTCATTTGTTTTTTTTTTTACTTTCTACTGTATATTTAGTCTAAGCAGAAAAGGCTAAGCCGGCATCTCTTTATATATTTTAATATTATGATCTCAATTAATATATTGTAGTAATAAATTAAAGAACATAAATAAAATAAAATAAATAAAAATTATTAAAGTTACCTTAACTTATCTTCAGTCATTCTTATCTTTTTTTATAATTTGTGTATTTCTGTCATTTTTTTTTTTTAAATCATATATTGTATTTTTATAGATTACATTTTATAGATCTCTTAACTTACTAAATATAAAACCAAATGATTTATTTATAAAAATTTAAACCCACTGACAACATTTTTTTTATATACAATTTATAAATATCATTGCTTTTATTATAAATATAAGGCTTTTATTTAAAGTAAAAGAATTAAACCGAATTTTGTAATTTTGTAATTGCAAGTGAAATCAAATCGAATGAACAAAATAAGTTCCAAAGTGCACGTATTTTAAAATAAAATAATTTTGAAATGCACTTTGTTATCTTTAGATTCTATTTAGGCCAATTATGAATTAAGTATTTAAAATAAATTTTTTTAAACAATTTTTATTCGTTTTCGTTTTTTGAAGCACTAATCAGCCGTATCTAAATACTTATTATCTTAAAAAAAATTTAACACAGATGCAGATAATTATTGTTTGATTTAAAAAGAAAAGCTTATCCAAGATTTGTGTAAAAAATTATAAGAATAGTTTTGTTCTATAATAAGTTTTTTTTTTTGTATACTTTGATGATGAAATTCTTTTTATGATTATAATAATAAAAAGCACAATCAAAAACTGCAGGCTGAAGATGTCTTAAATGAACATCGCAGGCTTCTCCCAATCCGATGCAAAAGAACCTTATATAAAATGGAAATCGTTCAAACCTGGAGATACGCCATCCAGATCTGGGATATGGCGGCTTCTTCGAATCGCTCACATAGTCAGACACTGCAGAACAAGACCTTACGCCTTATTACTGTGTGTGAATGGTATGTAAGGAATTCGACCTTGCATCATGACCTCAGACTGGAGACCATCGACCTACAGATAAATAAGCACACAAGCCGCTACAATAAAGGCTTAAAAACCACCGTAATAAGTTGGCAAAAGGGCTCCCAAATGAAAATCCTCGCAAAAGGCTTAAAAAAGATTTAAAATTTCAATAAACGCCGAACTGAAAAACTAAAGATTGCCAGAAAAGTGGACCAAATGATGGCCTCCTATGATGGCCTGATGGACTAAACTAAGTCAAAGACCTCTCTAGGTAAATAAGCTGGATTGGCGACCACAGAATAAGAAATTCATTCATAAAAATATGTGTGATTTTTTTTAAATTTTGCAAAAAAATACATAAATAAATTATTCTAAATTAATAATTGATTGGCTCATGGCATTCGATACTTTAATTTATTTAAGAGTATTCCTTGATCTTTCAAGTAGATTTTAATTTAGAAATTTTCTTTTGTATACTATACTTTATTTACGTATATTATGATCCAATATTGAGTAAAAAAAAATTAACTCATGATCTTGGATAATTGACCCAATTTGTCGTTGTTTCATCCTAACCTCAAAAAACCCAATTAAAATGTAATTTTGAAGGCTCTCTTGGTAACCTTACTCGAAAAAAAAATAATGTCGTACATCTCTGGATTCTTAAAAAAATATTGTGGGTTTTATAGAAGTAGCTAAAAAAATCCATTTTCAGTTCAAAAACACAAAAAAAATTCACCGTACAAGCGACCTACAAAAAAAATGGGTTGGGAGTGGTTTAAGATTCCAATCAGGCCCGCGAGAGAGGGGGGGATCGGGGACTTTTTTCCCGGGCCCGGAGTTCTAGGAGGGGCCCGGACTCGAGAGTCATTATAGAAGTTTAGTGCTTAAAAAAAAGCATAGTAAATTATCATTCTACCTACCAGAGCTCCGTAACATACTTTTTTGTTTAACCATATCGAATGTTATTATGTACTATGTAATTATCTCAGAAATCCTTTCTATATTTTTTTTTTTTGCTGATCTCACACCTTTCAGCAAATTTACGTATTTGAATGAATTTAGAAAAATTGATAGGGGCCCGGATCTGAGATTTTCCCCGGGATACGGATATTCTCTCTACGGCCCTGATTCCGATGCAACCTAAAACCGTTGCACCAATTCTAATAGCTGATTCGTTTTCAGCACATCGAAATGCATAAGAAGCATATCTTATCGCAGATTACGAACCTTTTTGTGCTATTATTAAAAAGCTAAGAAAATTATCGAAAGATAAGCTCTTCCCCTAAAATTTAAAACGTAAGTAAAAAATCTCGTCAAAAATAATTTTTTTTATGAGAGTTGCCAAAAAGGTTCGTTATTTAATTTTTTAGCTAAAATAATTGGGGACCCACCCGATGACAAAAGAGCACTAAAGTTCTTATTTCTTTGAGACGGTCAGTTATGATTCACGAAGAGGCCAATCCATAATGTTCGAACTCCAATCGATAATTAATTTGGAGCACCCTAGTAGATATGCTCAAAAGGCATACCGATACTTACTTCATTAGCCGTGCACTTCTACATTTCCGCCCGTCAATGTGAACCTGGGAATGTTTTTGACAAGTAAATGAACCAATTCTAAATGAAAAGAACAGAGCTAAAAATAAATTCGTGTTCCCACCCAGTACGTCTTATCATTAATCTTGCCTTGTTACATTTTCAACTAATACTGCACATTTTTACTCAATTCCCTGTATTAAGAGTATAAAAAGTAAGATTGTAATAATCGACCAAAGAAACAAGGAAAACAAAAAAAAAATGCAAAAAACAAACAAACAACGAAAACAAAAACAACAACAACAACAACAACAACGATAACGATAACAAGAAGTTGAATCCCAAAACAGCATAAAATAAAACCTTGCAGCTTGAGAGTTGGCGTTTTAATAAATAATTCAGCTGTGCCTCGATTTCAATTTACTTCTTGTATATATGTATATAGTAGTATGTGTATGTATAAGTAAGTACTATGTACATATATTAATGGCAGCTCAGCAACTTCTATGCTAATACATATGTGCAGAACAGTGGCGGACTCAAGAAAAATTTAAGGGGCGTTGTATAATGTGGACAAAGAATTTTTTTAAGCGCGCTATAAATAATTGAGTGATTTATGGAACTGAAAAAATTTGTAAAAATTATAATAATTTTTGGGCCCCTACCCTGAATGGCGCACCTGGTGCTTATACATGCACATACAGCATTGTGTATATGTGTAAGCTTCTTTGTTTGTGTACGTGTGTGCGTGTGCTTCTTTGCGGTTGAGTAAAACTTTGCCCAACTTGATTCAAATTGGAATGCAGAATATTATTTGCAGACAAATTAAACTCAAATCTGTTGCGATAACAACTTTGGCACTTCTTCTTCTTAAGTATCCATTAGATACCAATGGCTCCCAAATTGAAATTCACTTTAAAGACCTTAACTTATTGCCACTGAAAAAGCAGCCCTGGCACAACGTTAATAAGATTGTAACTGCGACTGCGACTTTTTACTCCCAAACCCGAAACTTTGAAAATTCGGCAAATTGACTGACATTGCTTAGATGTTGTGACAAAGTTTTTTTCGGGCCTATCATTTGCACGCTGCGTACTTGACGCTTTTGACGCCAAAAAGTTCAAAGCAACATTTTCACTAAATCAATTTGGACCAAGTATTTTTCAACATTAAACAACTCTACCTTGGGCTGACACGCCTACAATGCCAGCCTGCCCACAGGTTGCTCTTGGTACTAACAAAAATGTTTAGCTCGGGTATAAAAAAAAGTTTTTGGTCGCGAAAAAAGTTTGACAGGCGTCAACACTTAAACATTTCCAAGGCAGATTGAGATTGCTCCCTACATAAAGGAACAGATTGCGTCAAGTTCAAATTTAATTATATATGGTACATGTTTAGATATTAACTTATGCACATGCATTTAATTTTTAAACAGCTTGTCTTATTTTTACTCATTAGGCCGAGTCTGAGAGTAGGAAAGCGTCTGGAACAAAAGTTGTCAGCTTTTGTCAACTTGGCATATAATTATAAAATTAAGGTTTTAATTTAATAATTGGTGTACAGTACTTTATCTACTAACAAAAAGGATATGCCAACTCTTATTATTAAGTTCCCAGCTAAAGAAGAATCTGTTTAAGTGGTAGAATGGGGCTGTACGGACTTACCCTTTTTTATTATTTCTTAATTGTTTATCGTCAATCTAGCCTGTTTAATTGAAGGTGCCGGAAGGTGAGACACGACAAGAGACCAAAGTTGTACTCTTCTTCCTATTCCTTTATGATGTCACAAGTATTCATAATTTACGTAACGCTTTTCTTTTTTAAACTTGAAGATGTAGTCTTCTTCCTCTTTGTACTTCTTGCGAGACTCCTTTATTGTATCGCATGTGGTCATCATTCTACCGCAATCGCACCAACCAGGAGCTGTATGAACTCTTCAACGACATGGACGTTACTCAGCGTATCAACATCCAGCGGCTCCGCTGGCTCGGGCATGTCGTTAGGATGGACGAGGATGCTCCAGCTAGACGTGTGTTCGATGCAGTAGTCAGCGGCCGTCGGCGGAGAAGAGGACCGTGTTTGCGTTGGAAAGACCAAGTGGATGGGGCCCTGTCTTCGCTCGGTATGACCAACTGGAGAAGACGCGCGTAATGCAGAGGCGCCTGGAGAGATGTTTTAAGGCAGGCCGTAATCCGGTAATCGGGTTGTTAGGCCACATAAGAAGAAGATGTGGTCATCATTTTTGTAAAGCTTTTCTTTTTTTATTTAATTTTTCAATCTTCTCCGTCCATTACGTATGTGGATTGTCAGTTTTATGGAAATGGAAACAAAAAAGCCGAAAATTAGAAACAATGAATAATACATTAAGGGAGGGTTCTCTCAAAATTGGCCGAAAAGAAGAAGAAGTTTGGGAGTTCTTAGTGGTATAACGAAACGACATACAAACTTCCTGTTTTGATTGTTAAATTCGATTTTGAATAATTGGACATTTCTATCTCAACGAAATTCAAAATGGCGGCTTTTGTGTGCCTCTGCACGCAGAACATCGACCTCGAATTTCAGCTCTCCTACCTCTTATAGTTAAATGAAATAAAAATGATTTTGGTTTATTGAAATTAATGCAATTCTCTATGGCTTATACTAAATCAGAGTGAATTTTGACGAAAAATAAAGTAAAATGTGGACGTTCGAAAAAAAAAAAAAAAATTCACTTTTTTTGAGATTTGACCTTGCCCAAAAATAACAATTATCAATTGTTATGTATATTGTTAGTATAAGCCATACAAAAAATTAAATCCCTTAAAAACATGCATAAAATGAAGGGAATCGGAGATTAAGACCTGTGCTTAAAGTTCTGATAAAAAACATGGTTCCTGGAAAAACGCGACTTGGGTGCGTTCAAAGCACTCTATTTCTATAAATTCGATCGCATCAAAAAATCCTGTCGTACACATTTTCTACAATACGTAGCTTTAATTTTTTCTAAAAAAGATGCGATTTTATGGATTTAAAAAAACCTCCCCATTAATCTATACACTTCGAATTTGTCTAAAAGTTTATATGGTCAACATTACATGGACTGTAGTTGCAGTCCAAGCTACCTCAGAGTTCAATCTCGTTTGGTAGCTTTTCAAAAGCCTTGAGCAACCTGAGCGTAGTTGGACTGGGGCAGTACTTTAGTGCACTGCTACACGCCCGGGGAGTTGCCCTTAAAGACAATTCTGGCCTTGTTCTGAAGGTGGTTATGAAATTGAGCACTAATTCCGTTTGGATAATTGGAAGTGTGTATGGCTATTGTGGCCCTTTGTTCCACCTTGGAACTCTAGTAAATATATATATCGATGACTATTGAAGATTGGGCCACATGTGTAATGCCAGCAGCTCGTTGCGGATATCTAGGCTTGTGGTTTTTCGGATTGGGGCTTAGTGCAGGTGCTGTGGTTAACTTGTGATTTATCGGACATGTTGAGAAGGAATTGCCTTGGGTGCAGCAGACAGTGGTTTTGCATGGGAACTGAAAGTTTGAGTTGCAGCGCAGAGTAGGGCAGAGCTTAAAAGTTTGTCGTTTTCTAACACATCTGCCAGCTCACTAGGGGTAGAAATGTCCTCCATATTCATATCCTATATGTGCAAGGCTAAGACGCTATTCTCTTGCTCTTATCAACCTCGAAAGCTATCAGTTTCTGTAATTTTAACGTGAACTATGACCAGACCCAACAGGCAGGGGGGCTCCATGGCACGAGTCACGGGCATGACATACCCGCCTTCCCCGAGTCGCGGCGCAAGTCGAATGGTGAAAGCCTACATGCCTGGACGCTGCCCATGAAAAACTGTCGAGAAATGACACATAGGAACCCTACCTCGAAGTATTGTTTACCGCTATTCCGGGGTGGAGTAGGTCCGAAAGAAGGGGTTGAGATTTAGCTCGTGCAAGTCGAGCTTCCACTTTCATGAGGCTGTTAGTGGATGCGTACATTTCCTCCACCTCATTAAAAAAATGACCAGGCCCAATGAGAGGGAGGAGAGATTTCTTGAACAAGAATTTTCTCAAATCATGGTTCAAGCTAAAGGTATAATAGAGGGTCTGGTACTTTTTTCACCCGGGCACGGAGTTTCTTTCTACAGCCCTGACTGTGACCATTCAAACTTTTACAAGACCACCTTCTATTCAGAAAAGCGTGTAGTTGATGTCACCGCAGACTCCATAACAATATGATTCGGGACACAATTGGCGGATCTCTAGTATACCGATTTTTTCTGCTAGCCCTCTCAGTATCTCCCAAACTTTGGTTACCAATGCAAGATACCTGATGGCGATACGCTTCGGATTCGTGTACCATTTTCCCAGGCAATTCACCATTGGGGAAAAAATCACTGCAACCGTAGAATAAAATTGTACACCAATGATATAAAAAGAAATGGACTCTGAAGCAGCTCTTCAACTGTGGCTAGGCTGGAAAGTGAAAAACTCTTCCGAGTTGATCAGATCAGATACCGTGAACCCCGACTTAAAATTTAAAAGCTTTTTGATAACTTTCTGCATCTCCTTTAAATAAATGGGACTAATCGGAAGTGACATTTAAAGTTTTGCCATTGAGTGTGTTGGGAGTTTGCATCAGCTCTAAAACTGTGGCAACGCTGAAGGCTGGAAAACTTTTCCGAGTTGATCAGACAGTTACCGTGAACTTTAACTTTTGACGCTTTTTGAGTAGCTTCTGCATCTTCTTCAAAAGTTAAATTGAAAGTTTCTAACGAGTTTGTTGCGAATTTGCATCAGCTCTACATCTATGTCATGGCTGTAACGAATAAAACGTGCCTCAAGTTGACTAGACATATAGCGTCAAGCCTTGAACCTTGGAAGCCTTTTAATAACTTTCTGCATCGCCTGCAGACAGATGGGTCTAATCGGGAATGACATGTGAATTAGGGTCTCGAGTCCGCACGGCCCTTAATTTGCGGCCAGACTGAGGCGAGTAAAACGTGCCTTTAGACGAACAGCAGCCAAATCTGCAAGCTCCTTAGCAGACTGGAGGCAGCTGTCAACCAGATGTGGCAGGTACAACAATTAACATTTAAATTGGTCTTCTTTACGCTTTAAAATGACAACTCCGAGTTGGACATATATATCTAAAGCCATATCTTCCAATAAAATAGCATAAATATTTATTACATTGCGATGTCCACCAGTAAATTTATTGCAACTGCTTGATAAATACGCAGCGTCATCTATCGGTGAGGATAGTTGGTTTGTGTCTTTGCTTTCAATCAGCAGTCTTAATAAAATGCATTGCATTTATGTGCAGCGCCATCTTTTGAATAGAACATTTTTCAAGGTTTTTGTGGAGTTATCAGTTATATTTAAAAGTTTTTAATTATTAATGTTTGGTTACCGGCTCTACTAAGGACTATGCAGATTATGTTTGAGTCTCCCCATGTGTCAACCGAAGTAACCTATTAATTGGTTATGATTTAAAATACACACAGAGCACTCAATACAGGAGACAAAATGTCAAGCCTCGTATTCGATACAGAAAAAAAATGATTTGTTTAGCCAAACCAGCCGCGTTCTCAACAAAGCCCTACAAATAAAATCATGCTGGAGTATGAAACTTCTCGCGTTTACGACCACTTTTACATTGGATTGAATTTACAAGTAAATGGACTAAACTAGGGTTATCATGGTACTCATGGGTCAATCATAACTAATTGCCTGAAAAAAAAGGATTCACGGAGTATGGTGCTCAAAAATGAAATGGGTACACGTACACAACTTACATTGGGAGTAAAGTTAAAGGCTTGTGATATACAAAGGCGCCTGGAACAGTCCATTAAAAAGTTTTCATAAGTAGTTAAGAAAAAAAGTTTAATTATAAAAACTCTCGTAAAAAAATATGTGAATTTCTTACAAAAATGGAACTGAACATTTTATGGATGTCCCACGAAATTTGTTTCCGTATCCGCGCGCCATAAAATAAATAAGTTAAAGAGCGTGTAAGTTTACAAGGCTTCCACAAGCTTTATAAAACTTTTACAAATTTATTTCAGAAAATGTTTAAATCGCTCTAAATATAAAACTTCCAACAATAGTTTGCTTGAAAGATATTTTAATGTATGCGAATTTAAACAATCTGCATAAATTTAGAAGCCTATTTTCTCCATTTAAATTCAGTACACTTGGGGAATCAAAAATAAACGCTTGAAATAGCGTGAAAAAAATACAACCAGCTTCATTTTTAATCGAATTGTATGAAAATTTAAAAGCATACTTTAAATAAGTAGAAAAAATGTGCAGAAAAATGTTAAAGGAATGCTTGCCAAAGAATGCTAATTTTATGGAACATTAAGTAATATCAATGCAAATCCAAGATGTCACGCTGCATGTCAAAGCGAAAAATCTCAACAAGTCTAAGATAAATGTGAGACAATGACAAAGCAAAGTTGCCAAGAAAATTGAAAAACTTGGCAAGCAAAAGTTTTTCTACTGACCAAAAGCGCGCAGCTACACACGTAATTGGAAAGCAATTGTTGCTGCACTGCAGCATTGTCGACAGTGCATCTAACCTAGCACTTGCACGTACGCAATACGTACGGAAAAAGTTGCAAGTCGCAAAATTTCAGTTTGCTCCAAGTTCCTGGTGAGAAAAATTGTGTAAATCATTGCAGCGTATGTGTGCGTGCTTTAGAACTTTGCTAGAACTTGTGGGCCCATTTGGCAGAGCATAAAATTTCATTGGTAGCTACCCAAAGGCACATTGCGTGCAATTAACGCCATCTAAGTCATTTAGAAGTACCTGCCTTGTGTGGCAGGGGTAAAGCCCTTCCAGAATTACGCAAGCCACACACTCGATAAAGGCCATTAAGCATGACATGGTGTCATTAGTATGCGGCCGCTGTTGGCAATTGCCAACATTTGAAGTGCAAACAAAACCCGAAACCGTCAACAAGGGTCAGTTGAATGAACCTGGCACGGGAAAACAAAAAAAAGTAATGCTTTTTGTAGGCTTACCGAAATTATAAGCCCTTGACAAAAGTCGCGACCATTCAGCAAATTTGTTTGATTTATCATTAGCGGTTTTTATGCAAATATGCTTATCAAAAACAGATATGCTGGAGCTATCATAAATGTAAATTTGTTTAGATTATTGTTCTTCCACTGCTAATTATAAGGCTGCTGCATTAGCGTTAATTTGGCTTGGAAACTGAAACTTGCCAAGCTGTTCCAATATAAGGCGCAACTTTTCCAAGCCAATGCTATTCACTTTATACGCCTCCAATTGCTGCATAGCCGCAAACCAACGCTGTAGCTGCGGCCAGCGCGTCGCCGCTACTGGAAACATGAGATTCACAGTGCTCAATGTGGTCACAATAGATATGTCAGCCAGCGTCAGCTGAAAACACAATTGAAATTAGAAAGAAAGAAACTTAATTTGTTGTGGCTTTCTGCAACATCATACCTCTTGCCCCGCCATGTATAGCTGCTCGGCCAAGTACTGTTCCATGATGTCGTATGTCTCATACAGCTTGCGTTCATGATAGGCCACATCAACATTGGCAAACTCTTTGCGTACTATTTCCGACTTAAAGCAAAGGAAGTCATTAGAACAAAAGAAAAATGTATGCCATAAAACCGCTTACCATAAAATCGCTGTCCCGGCGAAATAAAAAGCTACACTCGAAAAGCATCCTGTTAAGCACTAACATGCGCGCTTTATAATCCTTGGGCCATAACGTTGCAGTTGCATCAAACTGTTCCGCCAGATGTATTAATATGCAATGACTATCCGTGAGCACAAGATCATCGTGTACTAATGTGGGGACACTGTGCTGTGGATTAAGCTGTAAAACCACTACTGGTAAATCGTTAGCTATTAAATATAAAGTTTATAATGCTGACCTTTAAAAACTGTGCTTCAAACTGTGCTCCTTTAAAAAGATCAACAAAACGTAGCTCCACATCGATGTTGAGCATTTTGATCAACATCAAGCAACTGCGCACTGGCGGACTGCGATCGTCGTAGTATAAGACCGGCTTTGCCATGGCTTAAGTTTATGCCACAAACAAATAGAGAGCTCTTAGGCAACCAAACGGCAACTGATAACTAAAAAAAAGTCTGTCTTGAATTTGTTAAACTACAAACATTCAGTGTAAGCAACTGCGTCGTCTTTCTCTGCCGTTTTGTTTTATTGCAACTATCTGGCAGCGCTCTGGTTTAAAAAAATACTGCCTAATGTGCAATCGATGGGTATATCGATGTTTCACATTGCTTACTTTGCATTATTGCTCTTACTGCTCCTCTCTAATAAAGCGCGCTGTTTCAAAATTTAAATTCCGATTTTTTTAAATTAAAATTAATCTTATTTTAGTACCTGACGATTTTGGACGTATAAGCTATTTTGTTCGAGTTCAATTTTTTTTTCCAGCAAATTAAATTTATGAAATAAACAAATAAATCGATATCATATCGTTAAAAAAACATACGATAGGCTTTGACAAAATATCGATTGCAATAGGCACAATTAGAAAACAGCACTAATTCACATGCAGTTAAAAAATAATAGCAATTTTAACTGAAAGTGCTTCTTAACTTTAGAAAAGACCAACTTACCATGTACGTTGCGCGCCATTTAAGAAGGCTACCCAAGTCTAACGTTGGGCGTTGCTTAGTTAAAAGCAGCAGCTGCGATTACACAACCAATACCACAGCTGCACCGGCCGATGAGCACATTGAAATACCGAATCGGATACAACGTTCTCCAACAGACCTGCTACAAGCACTGGCTAGCACAGTCGGACGTGATCATACAGCGCCACACTATAAGTACCATGATGATCCATTCCTTATACCCATGTCAAATATGGCCAAACGTACCTATGCCATGTCCCAAGAGGCAGGCAGGAAAGCAGCCAATTGGATAAAAGAAGAACATCGCGATTTGTTTCTTGTATGATTAGCCAATAATCCATTTGTACTTGTTCAAATGATTTACATTATTCTCTTTCAGCATCAAGAAGCACAGCCTGCAATAGAAAAGTTCGCACCTAAAATTGTCTTCAATGAGCAATCAGAAGTAGACGCAACAACGCTGGAGCAAATCATTGCACAGGGTGAACTTACGGATGCTGTGCTTGTATACAATCTTATGGAGCAAAAGGGCATAGAAGTCAGCACAGCTTTAAAACAAAGCCTGTTGGAACTCGTTTGCTTTTACAATAATCAAGAACCACTGCCAGAGGATTATATTGAAGAACGATGGTTTAAACAAAACAATCAACGACGTGAACGTCATGGTAAAACTTGGAAAGATGGTGATTTGGCCGAAAAGTTGTTTGCCGAAATTGAACCAAGAACCCCCCAATCCTACGCTGCACTTATTCGTGGTATGGCCAAGTATCTGCAATGTGAGCGTGCTTACGCTTTGCTGCAAGAAGCCAACGAACGTCAAATGCAATTGGATACAAACACTTATAATGCCACTATTAGCATTGTAAACTTACTAAAGGAAACGGCTGAGCAGCGATGGGATCTGTGCACCGATTTGCTGCAACAAATGAGCCAGCAAAAGTTAAAGCCTAACCTGGGTACACTTAACTCACTTTTGGCTTGTATCAGCACCTTTAATAACTTTAAACTAGCACGCACAGCGGCTTTAAAAGTTCTCGCAGAATTCAAACAGTTGGGCATAGAGTCCAGCCTGGGTTCGTACTATTACCTGCTTATTATATTCTGCCGCGAGCGTGGACCCGTGTCGCACGTTATTGTGGATATATTGAATGAGATTGCCGGCAAGCATTTTACAATTGCGCATCCAAAGGACACATACTTCTTTGCCACGGCCATGGATGTTTGTCGTAATCATTTGCACGATAAGTCGCTAGCTAAAAAGGTGGACGAACTCTTGCATACTGGCAACAACTATGATTTGGTTGGTGATTCCTTTAAGGAGTCTATATATTATAGACACTATTTGGCATTGCTGTGCCAGACCGAGCCCATCGAAGAATTCATGAAAACGTACGATCTGCTGGTGCCGAACATCTACATACCGGAACCGGGAATCATGGAGGAAATACTTAGAGCTATTGAAATTAATGCGGCAATTGAGCAAGTGCCGCGCATCTGGAGTGACATGGTTATTTTTGATCACACCCATCGAGAAAGTCTTCTGCTAGGTTTACTTCGCATTATGGTGCAAAATCGACCCAATATTAACGAACCATCACATCAGCAACTGCCGGAGCAATGCGCCAAAGTTGCTTTGGACATGTACAATAAAATAGAAGACTCCGCACAGCGCATAAAAAAGATTTCGTTTACGGGCCAAATGCTGGGTGATATTCTTACTTTGATTGTGCGTGGCGATAATTTTGAGAAAGCTGTCGAGGTGTTTAGCTACATTGACAAAAACCAACATCGTATACCCGGTACTCCAGCCGAATCAACATTGCAAGAATTTGTAGACGCTTGTGTGTTGCATAAATCACCTAGCCAGGCACTTGAGGCTTTGCAGTATGCAGTCGAGAACAATATGGAGACCGTTGCATTGTCGCAACGCATCCAAGATGGCTTTACTCTTAACGAAGTGCATTTGTCCAAGCTTAAAACACTAGTCGGTTCATAAATTTGTTTTTTGGTTTATTGCATTAATTATAATTTGTAATTATTTTTAAATAAATGCCCATCCACGAGATGCTAACTAATCCAAATATATCTATAAATACTTTTTAATTGCATAAATGAGATTCCTAAGATATAATTTTTATTGACTTATTCTGATTTGGGGTTATTGGGTATCCAATTAATACCATCGTGTGGGAGTTCACTTTTAATAAATGGCGACAACCAAGTTAAATACATGCGCTTGCCCAAGACCATTTCAAAATTGGCGCGCATGCCGAGATCATATTTACTGCTCTCCCGGTCCTTCATTATGGCTCCGCGTTTAAACATAGGCCAATGGAATATAAGCAGCAATGTTGATAAGGCACACGCAAATATATTAAGCTCATAAATTATTAAGTAGAAGTTCGCCCATGATATGTCCAAAGCAATAATCAATGCAGGAAAAATCATTTTAACTAGTGTGTATGGCGTCCAATAAAAGTCGTCACTCTGCTTCAAGAAAAAAATGGTGATATTGATGCTCGAGTAGAATGAACCAATGGCCATGTAAAGCAAAAAGTAGAAGAAAAAGCGATAATTATGGTGCCCAATGCAGCAGCCGGTGAAACGACAATGATGATCACGTTTTAAAACGCAAATATTGCAAGTATCGCAGTGCCAGGAACGTGGTGGAACCAAGCACTGACATTCATCACACATGTGCCAACGATAGCGCTGTTCTGTATCCAGCGGCGGCTTCAGCAGTTCCACTAAAAGTAATCAGAATTAACTCTGGCATCTGTGTTGATTTGTTATGCACTTACTTTTTATGGTTGTGTCCACCAGCATGCACGCTAGCATATTGGACGTGAGATTAAAAACTAAAAAGAGTCCAGCAAACCAGATGAGCGTATACCAAAATCCACCAACTTCATGCAATTCCGGCATGACGATGGTAGTTTGAAATATGTAGGTCACAGGCACAAAAATTGCAACAAGCAGAAAGCATGCCATGTCCGCTATGCAGCGAGGCAAAACCCGATCAAGCGAGCGCAAAATCATTTTTCTATGAAGCTTACAAAATAAATTTAAAATAAATTACAAGTGTTTACTTTACATTTGTTGTCGGTAAACTGAAAATCATATGTTTAGACAAAAAGAGCAAACGCTACAGCGATGACAATATGGCCGATATATTTATACCTATCGGCTAGATGCCACGACGATGTCTCATTATTACGATGTAGCATTATCGCTAAAGGCAAATCTCAACTAGGTGAAACATTAATTAATTGTTTTATATAATTAATGTTATTAGCTACTTAATATACAATATTATATGACAACTTTAATGGGATGTGTTTTGTGCATAATTTAACAAAAAATATAATTAACGCATTTGCTTGTATGTGTAAACCTGCTCTTACAAGCGTACGCCCGCACAGGTGAGAAGTGCTTGCGTGAGCGAATAAAAATAAGTAAGAGAGCAAAAACACCATACCTAATCAAAATATTGAAACCATAAAACATTCCAAATGCTGTAGAAACTGCCGTCTCAGTATCAGTCGCGCACTACGTTCCTACTGCATAGTGCACACAGCACAACAAACATAAAAATATGGCTCGGCGACGTGCGCAGGTGGCACTTTTGGCAATTACAATACTGTTAGGCTTTGCGGAGTTGGCAAGAGCAGGTGTACCACTACCAAGATATGAGGCGCTCATGAAACAGCAGTCTACAAACGAGGAGCTCGGTTTGTACGGCAACGATGACAAAGTTGTTAAAATGAATGTGGTAAATTTTAACAACACAGTTGTCGGACAAAATCATTCAACGCTCGTGGAGTTCTACAACACATATTGTGGGCACTGTAGAAGATTTGCGCCTACCTACAAAGAGGTGGCCGAGATGTTGTATCCGTGGCGCGGTGTAGTTGTTATCAGCGCCCTTGATTGTGCTGCAGAGGAAAATAATGATATTTGCCGTATGTACGAAGTAATGGGTTATCCTACGCTACGCTACATGGGCCCTGGCTTTCAGCCAGGCGCCAATCAGTTCGGACAAGATCTGCTATCGCAGGATCCCATTAAAATACGTTCCTTGTTGGCAGAATTTGTGGCCGCCGAAAACCAAACCGTTAACAACACCAACTGGCCTAATTTTCAGCATCTCACTGAAAACGAGAGCACCTCTACACTTTTTGAGGGCCTAAATAGTCAACGCGTTTATGTGGCTTTGGTCTATGAACCGGAGAACTCAACGCTGGCCATTGAGACAGCACTCTTTCTAACACAGTGGCCGGCTGTGCAAGTACGTCGCGTAAATGATGCAGCAATTGCGGCCAAATACCAAATGGACACAACTCGCCACAAAATAGCGCTTGTAGATCGCAAGGGAAAAATCACAACTTATGCAACCACCGAAGATTCAAGCCCAGCATATGCCAAAATCATTGAAGATGTGCTACGTGTACAGCACATAACTCCTAAACCTTCAGAAGCTGCATCTCAAAAAGAAAACATCCTAAATGGAGAACAACTACCAAACACAGAGATAAATGAAATTATTACTGAAGTGCATAGGCACAAACATTTCGTGTATCAGGCGGATTTAGAGCAAGCTATACGCACCATACTGCACAACGAAGTACCTAAGGTTAACGATATAAGCGGGGAGCGCCTGTTGGCACTGCAGCGATTTTTGGCTACATTGCAGCGCTACAATCCCTTGGGCAGTAATGGCCAGCTGCTGGTGAGCAAGCTTAAGGATTTTGTCGTGCAGTTTAATCAAAAGCTGACGGGCAAACAATTCGAAGAGGAGTTGCGTCGTCTGGAAAAGCAACATGCACCTATATACACATCGAATAATTTTGTAGGCTGTCTGGGTTCGAGCCCGCATTTGCGCGGCTATAGCTGTTCCCTTTGGACGCTATTTCATTTTATGACGATACAAGCGGCTACTAATGAACAATCGCCTGATCCCTTGGAGGTGTTGCAGGCTATGCATGGTTATATTAAGAACTACTTTGGTTGCACGGAGTGCGCTGAACATTTTCAGGTGAGTCATGTATACATATATACTTACAAGAAACCCGCTTTTATGCACACTATACATACGTACATACATACATGTAGTGGATTGTTGTGGATTAAAAGTAAAGCTTTCACTTCTATGACCTCGAATTCAACAACTGTTAGCAGATTATATATTAATCAAATGAATTAGGCGCTATTTTTTGAAAATAATATAGAATTTGACTCAAAGCCATCTTATTGGTCCCAGTCATATGCTGTTTGGGTTCCACGCTCTATTAATGCGTGACAAACTCATTAACAAAGATTTATACACATAGGTACATATGTATGTGTATACATTTGTTTACCGCGTCAAGCAAAAAATGGAAAACCAATTAAGTGGACCGTTTTTTAGATGATATTGCGTTTGGGATTTCCAGTTAAAAGTAATTACATACATGTGTATATCTATAAATACGTAACTTGTTACTGAGTATTGTAGTTAGATTAGGTCTGTAATCAAGTGTTATTATCTCATTGACGAATACATATAGCATATTCTATTATTACCTATATAATACTATACACTATTGTATTGATATAAAGCGTGTTTTAGCAGCTGTTCTAATATTTTGAAGCTATTTGAACTGAACTTGAATATTTCTTGCTTTTTTAACACAGGCCATGGCATCAAGGCGAAAAATTTGGAGCGTGCCAACTAAAGATGAAGCTGTACTTTGGCTTTGGGCCGCACATAACGAAGTTAATCAACGATTGGCAGGCGATGCCACAGAAGACTCACAATTTCCTAAAGTGCAATTCCCTAGCCCCAAGAGCTGTGCAAATTGCTATCGCTCACCGCCTACAACATCCGCCAATTTGGATATTAACTGGAACAAGGACGCTGTGCTTGGCTTTTTGAAAAACATACACAATCCAGAGTTTCTAAGTCGCTATGGATTGCAGCGTGAGGAATTATTGCATGAAACGATAGAAAAACTAAGGCAAAAACGACAAATTTCCAATGTGTTCTCAGATATGGATATGCGAATGGGCATGCTATTGTATGCGTTTTGTATTGTCATGATGGTGGTGGCCTTTAAGCTATTTGCATTCAAAGGCTATCGCAAAAAACCTTACGGACACGATCTACTGGGCAAAGTGTGATGCTACTGAACTCAAGTGCTTGACAACTGAAATTTGTCATTTGATTGTAATTTAACGACTTTCAAAACATATATTGAAAAGACAAACACACCGGCAACTACATACATATGAACATATGTGTTTGGGCTGGGTAATCCCAATTATTAACAAACCCCAACTGAATATGTTTTTTTACACAAAACTCAATTATAGTTAAGATTAAAGTGTATATACATACTACTTAAGTAAACTTCCAGTTTTCATTTTTGTAACGCTTGTTTGCTTGTTTTACTTCGTAACGATTTTTAAGTATAAAAACTATGTAGTAAGTTTGTATGATTGTATGTACGCAAATGTGATTTTTGAATTAATTTTGCTCTCGTGTGCGTTTATATACTTATATGTAATGCAATAAATGAAACGAAAAATGAAACATGTGTCAATTGTAGTTAATTTATCTTGGTTCAAACTGTGTCAGTAGCAGTTACATATGTTTAACATTTGTAGAAGTCACTACAGATAAGAATCAAAAACTACTGAAATTCTGATAACAATTGCACTGATAAAGATCACAAGAAGCGTGTCACTTCCTTTGGTCTACGGCCCATCGATGACCATTTAGTTATAATCTAATATTTTGTATAAAGTTTTTATCACGCAATCCAGCTTTGATAATCACATTAGTTTATTTAACAAACTTCTCGAACTCCGAATGAAACCATGGCAATACCATGTACTTTTCCAATTGAATATACTTAATAACTACACTAACATTGCTGCTGCAATCTTCGACAAAACTCAGCTCCAAGTTTGTAGATCTCATATCGGTTGAAAGTAGTTCACGTGTAGCCTTAAGACGATAACGAGAATGTTGCTGATTGTAGGCTATTTGCGTTGGTATAGGCACGAAGTGTTTGGATGCCACAATCAAAAAAACCACGCCTTGGATGCATTCATTCTCAGCTACACTATGAAGGGATTCCTTAGCAAGATCTTCCCAATCGTTTGCAACCTTAGGCGCTGTTGTTTGCATCTCGTCTTCCTGTCTTCGACAAAGTACTTTTTGGTGACAAAATTTATAGCGCGTAACCCACAGACAGTCGTGATGATGCACCTGCCAGCACGACACGAACGTACGACTTAGCAACCAGTCAAGTTTAAAACCTAGGTCAAGTCTGGCTTTAAGTGGCGTATAGCTCTTGTAAAGGGTTTTTATAACTACCGAACGTAAGGTTTTTGTATCACATTTACTCATTTCCTCCAGTTGCAGTTTTAAATTCCACTTGGTACCCGTTTTGTTTAGGCAATAGCGTTTGTACATGTTGCGCCAGAAGGCGCCTGTTTTCACAAGTCGTGCTGTTTCTGTACAAATAAGTGCAAAGGACTGCACATCTTCCGGCGCAACTTCCATGGCAATGTGAAACCATACATCATGTCGAACACTAATTATTGTTTGGCTGGGCATGTCCGGGATTGGGATGAGAACTTGTTGATCGAGAGTTCTCTTTTTGCTCCTTGCCTGCAGGTAAATATCGGATAGACGGGCATAGTCAGCTATTGGATAGGCAAAAATAATTTTTTATAGGAACCATTAATCAAAAATCACATATTGTTTACTTACCACTTTTTCCTTTGCAACGAAGGAATTTTTCTCTCATAAAGCCTAATTCAACGTCGTCGTTCATGCTTTACGTCTTAAAAAAAAGGAATGGCTAGCTGGCCGAATCGCTTAATTTAAGTTTGGAAAACACTTTAGCCTCTATAGTTAGTTTATAAGGTGCATTGGCAGTCCAATTGTAATGTGCCGGCCCACTCATTAGACTACTGGGACGGGGTGAACGATTTTTGTGCATATATGGTTTATAAGTTTCTGTTTGCTTTTCGCATATTGACTTTGTTAAAAAAATATAATTTCAGGCATTTTGTTGTACCAATGTATATGCAACAAAGGTTCTCAAAACAGCTCAATAAGTAAACTAATTAATTTTATTTAATTTTTTGAGGATCAGTATCAACAAATACCAAGTGGAACTAAATTCTTGGTCGTCATTCAACTATGCAAAAAAAACTAATCGAAAATGTATCGATACCAATTACATTTGAAAACAGCTGATTATTTGTTGACCATGCTTTTAAGACGTACAAATTGTTATTAATCATGCCCATAAATTGCAAATCCAACTGTGGTAAAAAGGCCACACTGAAGGTACGTAAATAAAACAATAATTTATATTCAATAATAAATATTTTCTTATAGCGCCCTAAAACGGGCGATGCGCTTTGTAAAGAATGCTTTTTTGCAGCCTTCGAGGCGGAAATCCATCACACAATCAGCTCCAACGCACTGTTCCGGCGTGGTGAAAAGGTAGCAGTTGCAGCCAGTGGCGGCAAAGATTCCACAGTTTTGGCGCATGTGTAAGTTTGTTAAGATATATTGCCACTATATACTTATATTGCCACTATATACTTATAGAAGTCCATATTTCGTTGCACTTACAGTTTAAAACTACTAAACGAACGCCACGACTATGGGCTAAATTTGGTGCTACTTTCTATAGATGAAGGCATTACGGGTTACCGCGATGATAGTTTAAAAACTGTCAAACAAAACCGTGAGGACTACCAAATTCCACTAAAAATACTTTCCTATGAGGAACTGTACGGTTGGACCATGGACCGCATTGTAGCTCAGATTGGTCGCTCCAACAATTGTACATTTTGTGGTGTATTTAGACGTCAAGCCTTAGATCGCGGTGCAAAGTTATTGGCTGTCGACTCTATAGCCACTGGCCACAACGCCGACGACATTGCAGAAACAGTGATTATGAACATTTTACGTGGAGATACGGCTCGTTTGCAACGCTGCACAGACATCAAAACTGGCGGCTCTGAGGATTCGATACCTCGCGTAAAGCCGCTTAAATATAGCTACGAAAAGGAAATAGTAATGTATGCTCATTACAAAAAACTTGTGTACTTTTCAACAGAATGCGTTTTTGCACCCAACGCTTATCGTGGACATGCGCGCGCCTTTTTAAAGGATTTAGAAAAGGTGCGACCCTCTGTTATAATGGACATCATATACTCTGGTGAACAGCTGCAGCTTAAGGATACTGTTAAAAAACCCGAGCGTGGCATTTGCACGCGATGTGGTTTTGTTTCCTCGAAACAGCCTTGCAAAGCATGTGTGCTACTAGAAGGCCTCAATCGTGGCTTACCCAAACTAGGTATTGGCAAGAAATCAAAGGGCGATCGCATGATTGCCAAACAGGACCAAGAGCTAGCTTTAAGGGAGCGTGCAAATTTAGTAAAAAACGATTTTTGATCAATAAATTCTTTTATTCAATTAATAAGTGCCAGCTACCAACTTCAAAACAGCAGTTTATGTTTAAAACGGAACGTTGAATCTGCAAGTAAAATTAGAGTTTAACATTAGTACAGTTTCACACATAATCTTTGCATGTACATATGCGAGTTAAAGCTCAGTGCCAATATATAACCATGGAACCATATCCGGCTAAACAAGACGCGCTTATTTTAAAAGAATATTAAAACAGTTTGCCTACGTTTAACTTTCGCATGGGGTCTGTGAATGGTTTATAGTTTCATCATTGAAACAAATGACCTGAGAGGCTTTGTGAATACTATTTCTGCTAACCTATTTGCCAACTGCTGCTTTGCATATGCTTGGAGGCTCCACACTTGTCAGCGTACGTTTATAGCTGGGACATTGCTTTCCAGATGCTGCAAGGAAAATTTAAGCAGTTGTAAGTAAAATAGCCAACAACTTTTAAATGCATAAGAGTTACAAATTTAGTTTGCAACTTCAGTAATTAATTACAAATAGAATGAATCATAATATTTCATATGAGGTGTCAGATAGTAAGAATTCATCACTGCTAAATACTTTAAATGAAGTTACAGAAATTTTATTTACCATTTTGCATGCACCGAAGACGCAGCCCCTTAAGCAAAATTTGGAACACTCAAATTATGCACGGCATTTTATCTGAAAGAAGAAATAAAATGTGTTTTACAAAGATGCATCATTTTTAAAAGCAAGCATTTTAAGTTATTATAATGTAGACTTCACGAAAAATATGGCACCGCAAATTTGGGCAATACAAGTTTGGGTTATGCTTGTGCGAAGTACAATTAATCTGCGAACAAACAAAAAGCACTAGCAAAAGTGGAGCAGATCTTTAAACCAGCGACTCATGTTCGCACAAGAAAACAAATTTAAGAAGCGTTGAACTTACCACGTGTGTCTATTCAATTGACGCCATCCATGGCGAGAGGTTAGGTTGAGTTTCACCTGAAAATTATTTGAAAAAATTAGTTTTCTAATATTTATATGCATTTCTTAATAAATAAAATTAGTTTAAATGTCGCAGAGCGACCACGTGTTGACAAATTTAATTTTACTATCAGCATAGCGTTTTGCTCTACGTTAAAAGTCTATTTTGCAACAATTGAGTTCTGCAAACAAGCAATCGATGCTTTATTCACAGTTATATGCGTTGCTATTTGTTTAGTTGTAGCAACATAGCCAATATTATTTAATATTACATATTTTAAAATTATGTGCACTTACATCTTAAAAACTGCGTTGCGAGTGCACCATGTGCCTTGGCGATGAAAAAGAAATGAAAGAATAATTCACAGCTTGGCTTGCATGTATATCGATGAAATGAAAAGTCAATGCAAGGTTGAAATTTTGCTTAATCGATGTTAACACAAAAGTATATTTATGCACACACTGGCTTGTTGCGGACTTTAGTTAAGTTGGCTGCGCTTGTTGAGCAGTGCAATCGATGTGTAACGATGGCTGCAGCTATCGTGGCCATGGAATCTCTAGCTTGATCTGTCAAAATTCTAACTGTAATTCATAAGACGCCAATTTTTGTAAGTTGTGTGTGTGCGCTACTTTTTTATTTGAATTCGCTATTATTTAAATATGTCGCAATTTAATACAGCTTCTGTTCTTATGTCTTTGGGTAAGCTTAACCAATAATTTTTGTGCAAATTAAACTTATAACAAAACATTGCAGACGAGTATAGCAAATTGTGCGTAAAGCCGGCAAAACAAAAACAGGCCACGCTCCCAAAAAATGAAAATCGCACGGCTGCTCGTTTTGTCAATTACAAGGAAATTGATAAGAAAAATGAGGATGTTAAGATTGAGCAGGAACTTGACTATGTGCCAAAGCATTCCATAAACGAATTAGATCGCCAGCAATTGGACTACGAGGCAAAAGAATTCAACCAGATGTATGTCACTTTAGAAACGGCTGTGCCGCAGTTAGAGAACATGGGAGGCGCGAGTGTGTCACAAGTCCAGACGCATTTGCCCAAAGTAAACAATGCGAACAGCCAGCCTAGACGGCGCAACCCACGACAACAACAGCGTTTCCAAGGAACTAGAAACCGCTTCAATGGGGCACGCACGATTCCAGTGCAGCAACGTTTAGGCAAAATTCAGCATGGCCGTCCACAAGCTGATCAATATAAAGGAAACCTTAAAACAGCGCACACTATGTTGGGTAATTACAAAACTAACACTTTTCAAGATGTTTACCAAGCGAACAATATTAATAACAACGCCCAAAACTCCAACGTGCAAAACGCCAACGCTTGGGTAACTTCAAATGCAATGGAATCTTTAATTTTCGGTGCTAACAATTATACACCAAACGATGAGCCTTTAACAAATGTAACCCCAAACAACCCCACACAAACCTCTTGTATGGAAACAATGGTTGAACCACATGGAAATAGGAGCTCTTTATGTTTGGCAGATCTTTTGAATATCAATAAAGGTAACAACGGTAACATAGACACTGCTCAAGTAGCCCGAAACGCCCAGTTTTTACTTAACACCATTATTAAACGAAAGGCTTCGAATTCTCATGGGCCGCAACAGCTGAACTTTCTTGAGGTAAGTTTTTCAAAACCAATAATAAACTAGTTGTACTAGAGTTTTTTAATTTCTAGCACCACAATATGGGAGCAAATTCGGAAAGGGCTTTGTATCCATCGACGTACAAACGTTACTAAAGGAGAAGTATCCTTAATTAATTATTTAATTTACATTACTTTTAAACATTATTCAAGTATTAACAGTTAGTAGCAGCACAGATGTGAATGGCATTGCTGACTTTAAAAAGAAGAAGACGCAGTGAATCCAAGTGAATGGCAATGGCTGGCGATTGTCTGTAAACGCACTCGAGCAAAGAAGTTTATATATTTTTTTTTCGGCTGATAAGGAATAGCACAGGCTCTTATCAGCAATGCACAACAAGAGCACACACACACCACAGTGAGTTTCTGGCACTGGCAGTGGAGATGTGAATTAGAAATTAAACTTGATTATATATCAAACATTATAAAGAAATGACGATGACAAAATTTAACAAAAGTTTATTATTAAGTTTAAAGTATCTGTGAAAAAGAAAATTGACATCAATATGTGCGACTACGTTGCAAAGTAATGGATTATTATTTCATTTATTTCATTGTTAATTAACCTCAACACTTTAAAGAAAGTACATGCGTAATACGCTGAAGTGAAAGAAATTTGATTAATTACTTATAAAGGAAACCTAAATATGTTCAGTCCAAGTTGTAACCTTTAATTTCGCGTTGTTGTTAGTATATTTAAGTTGAATAAATTTATAATCTAAATAAAACGATACAATTATATTAAAAACGAATTTATGTGTGTGCTCGTGTCTTCTCATCGTTCATAATGTTGAAATCAAAACAATTAATGCAACAATTTGCAAAAGGTAATCAAAAAACAATATAAAGATTGTGTGCTATTATTTTGTATTATATTTATAGTACTATCTTTGCTAAATGCGTATGGGTACGTTCTAATGTGATTACAAGTTTCATTTTTGGGTCTGTTGGCGTAAGCAATCGTTTAATCAATTTATAAGCGGAAAACAATCCATCCTAGTGCCTGAAATATCTGTAAGCTTTATCATGACACCTGTTGTCGACTGGGCTCTTAAAGCAATATAAATAAAAGTTGATTTGATATCGTTTTCAGATTTTTGACAATTCATTGAATGTTTTCTTTTTAAATTTAAGTTCCATGAAGGGTTTAGTTTAAATTCATTAATAATCCATTGTTGCATTTTCCCACCTTATATATTTTTTAAGAGATTACGGTGAAGTCGTCAAGATATTTTCGAAACCGGAATTTAAACTCATTGTCAGTTTGCAGACTTCTAATTATGGATTGACTTTTTCGGATATAAGTGTCAAGTAAAGCTAGTACAAATATAATAATATATACATGTAGGCATATAAGTTGTGTATTTATATACAATAAATGCATAAAAATGTGCTCATTAGATTTTCGGAGCAAGTGAAAAAATAAATTCTCAGAATTTGTAATCAAAATTTTTGATCATAATATGAACTTGAATGCGCTTAAAAGTGCATTTTTCAATTTGGGGTTAAGTAAATTCCACATGCCGATAACGCTATCATTCACTGATTGTTTTCGTTTGTTTCACAATAGAATATGCAAAATATACGCCGGCAAATTTCAAGCTAAAGCGTGCGCTGGTCGTCACAAAGCTCTCACGTTATGAGTTCGAGCAACTACGTCATCCGGAGCTATCCCGTGAGCAGCTGGAGCAGCGTCTGCGTGATCGCGGCACAGATGTTGAAATGCTGCTCTATTTGCATAATTTGCACAAGGATTTTGAACGCCGCATTGTGCAAAGTTTCCAAAATGTGGGCTGCGAAGTGAAGCTATCAAGCAGGTGCGTATACATATATTGTGGATTGTTGAATGTGGTTATCCAAACTCATATACAAATGTACTTATAATGCTTGTTGTTGTTGCTCGTTTGTGTCATCCTCATCGCTGTTTTTGTTGTGCTTTTGAATCGAATCATTAACGCTAAACCGACAAAACAAAAAAAAAATCAAAACAAAAAACAACTCGAACTACTACTATGTACTACAATTGTATTTCCGCCATCCACATAATGTGCCTAATGTGGGCTGTTGTCGCCTGTTGACTTTACTAAACAAGCAGACTTGAATTTAGAAGTTCACTGAGCAAAGATGTCATGAGCTGGGCGGACGTCATCGTACCTGTTGGTGGCGATGGCACGTTTCTGTTGTCCGCCGGTCGAGCTAGTCCGCTATTTGCGTTGAGCCAACAAAAGACTCCAATTGTGGGCTTTAATTCTGATCCTCAGCACTCGGAGGGTCGGTTGATGTTGCCTAAACATTACTCTGAGAATCCTGCCGATGCGGTGGCGCGCATCAAAAGTGTAAGCGCAGCCCATTGTTTACAAAAGTACAAATCTCAAATATTTTTACATTTCATATAAAGGGTGACTTCAAATGGATGCATCGCACGCGCATACGTACAACCATACTTGGCATTAATGGTAAAATACCCGAGTCAACGGATTTATTCAGACACACGGTTACCAAAATGGAACAGGTAACAACAGCGCCAGAACTGTTAGATGAGCATATGGCTTGTAAGTACAAGGCAAGAATGAAACGTGTACTTCCTTACTTGGCGCTTAACGAGGTAAAGTTCTCATGAATTTTGGCTAAACATCATTTAATGATTCTAAACTTGCTGCAGGTTTTCATCGGTGAGCAGCTGTCTTCGCGTGTATCACATTTACAGATTGTGTTGGACCATCAGGATCTAGTGAATAAAACAAAATGTTCCGGTTTATGCGTCAGCACAGGCACAGGATCCACATCTTGGCATACTAGGTATTTAATTTTTGCTCCACTCGACAAAATATATAATGCAGCGAAAAGTATCGAATGCGTTTTGCAATCTATTTATTTATTGAGAATTTGTTTGCTCAATCGCCTATTTGGTCTGAGCAGCAGCTGGTCTGCTTAGTGGATAGGAAATACCTAAACTTAATACATTAATTGCATAACAAAGCTTTTAATTTAAAATTGATTCAACTTATTTTCCGCTTTTACGCAGCATTAATCGAATTACCAGCAGGGATGTTGAAGATCTTCTACAATCGCTTCCCGATAGCAGTGGTGTCAATCTGGCCAAGCATGCAGCCAATGTAAATGATATTGCCCAACGATACAACCAAAGTCTTTTATTTGCACCGGACGACCCGCGTCTGTGCTACTCAATCAGGGAGCAAATTTGCGTGGGTGTATGGCCGTCACCAAAAAGCTTTAAGGAGCGTGACTTTGTGCAAAATGTGTTTGTCAAGTCGCACTGCATCGATGCTAGTAAGTAAAATCAGATTTAAGTCATTTAACACAAGTTAAAATTCATGCTATTTCAGATCTTGTAATAGATGGAAGCATATCGTATCCCTTTAATGACGGCGCCAAGGCGCTCCTGGAGGTGCATCCTGAAGATGCCCTCTTGACCATTTCCCTGGACTGAACATCTACAACTTTTTTTTGTGCTCCACGCAAAGTGCCTTTATCTTAGCCTTAGTAACTAGTTTCTAGACTATTGCATTTAAGAACGTCTCAGTTTTTTGAAATTATTTAATTATGCGTTTTGCAACTGCTTAGTAGAATAGGCTTAACAGTTCTTGAAATGTTTAAATTAATTTTTTAAATCACATGCCACTTTTTGTCTTTCGCTTAAAATTTTGTTTCTTGGTACTCTGGTTGAAAGCAGCGGCTTTGTTGGGTTTCTTCTGTGACAAAGTAGAACTGATTGGCGCATCATTATCTGACCGACGTTTTTTGGATGGCTTTTCAAAACGTGTACTGTCTAATGATTTAAAGCGTTCATCTTGAAGCAGTGGCTTGGCGTCTTTATTAACTTCGCTATCAGCTTGCTCTTGCTTGCGTTTCCGACGTATTTCGCGTATTTTTTCCTTTTGCTTTTTGTGATACCTAAATTGGGAGTAGAATTAAATAAGGCAAGTAAATGTTGCTTTTTCGTTAGGAACTTACAAAGCTTCCATTTGATCAGGATCCTTGCCTTCAAGTATCCAATTTTTGCGTCTGTAGTTTTGAGCACGCTCATCAAAATCGTTGTTATCCAATTTCATTTCGGATTCGCGACGCGTTACGTTAACTTGCATAAAAATGCGTTCCACCATTCGCTCTACAATAAATTAAAGGTTAATTATTTTTAAATAAGTTATTTGATACCTATTGCTGACGACTTAAATTTAGGACTTACGATCAATAGGATGTTCTGTTAGCTTAGTATTTATTTCAGATTCAATCAAGCCCAGCAGTTCCAAATCGCGTGGAAATCTGAATATTGATATAGCCAGCCCTTTGCGACCAGCTCTTGCAGTACGACCCACGCGATGTATATACTCCTTAGGTGTACGCGGAAGCATATGATTTATAACCAATTGTACGCTCGGAATGTCCAGACCACGAGCCGCCACATCAGTAGCTATTAATGTGCGTATATGGTTGGACTTAAATCGACTTAAGGCAGCAACACGTTCCTTTTGACGCATAAAACCATGAAGACACACATTCTCAATTTCCATGTTTGCTAAAGTCATAGAAAGCAACTGACAGTATCTGAAAACAATATTTGTATTGGTATCGTCAATTACTTTTAAAATTAACTCACTTTTTGGTATTAGTAAAAATCATAACATTGGCATTTTCGTTTTCCTCTCGATATTTACGTAGTGCCTCAAGCAGTACCATATCGCGATCATAATCCGCACAGAGCAAGTAACGTTGTTCGAGTGTATCAACAGTTGCAATATCAGAATCCTGAGACCACTCAAGACACTACACAAAAAAAGTTTTTAATATACTGTACTTATAAAATGGTAATTAACTTACATCTTTTGATATTGGGAATATGCTAGACTCCTTTATAAAATCCTTCATGGTGGCAGAAAAAAATAAGTTTTGACGATCTTTAGGCAAGCATCTTTCGATTATGGCCAAACTTTCATCGAAATCACCATTTAGCATGCGATCAGCCTCATCCACAACAAGATATTTTAGATTGTCAAATGAAAATGTATCACAGCCTGTTAAATGATCAGCAAGCCTACCGGGCATGGCAACAACAATGTGTGGACGCTGCATCAGTTTCTGACTTTCAATCATTTGATCGGTGCCTCCTGAGACCACGCATACGCGCACTCCCATTGGCTGGCCGGCTACCAAGAATTGTTCAGAAATCTGATATGCCAACTCGTGTGTTGGGGTCAGTACCAATGCAAAATGGCTTACCGGCTCCTCACTAAGTTTTTCCAATATAGGTAGAGCAAAGGCAAAAGTTTTACCAGAGCCAGTCTTAGCGGCACCAATGCAATCCTTGCCAGATAATATGGCAGGAATGCAATTTCGTTGAATTGGAGTAGCACCTTTTAAGCCTGTGAAGTGAAATATGGTTAATTGTGACTATTTATTAAATAAGTCACTAAACTTACCTAACTTCAGCAACTGCTTAGCCAGCCAAGGTCGCAGGCCCAACTCTACGAAGGGATTGTGATCCTTTCTTTGCATATTTCGTTTAAAAAGCAATACAAGTTGTTTAGCATAAACAAAAACATATGTGAAACAACGTGGAAAACGATAATTTACAAAGGTGCATATATCGACCAACAATACAAAAACATTGACAATAGCGACTATCGAAAAGTATCGATGTTTTAATTTTACGATATTTTTCAAAACCACGGTTTTAATTAATTTGTAAACATTCTAAGCTATTACAGATTTGTATTAATAAAAATAGGAAGGTTATAAAAATGATTATTAGTTAATCTTGGCTGTTAATTTTTTTTCGATGTTATTAAGTTTATCTTTTTTTAATTAAATACCTTTGATATACGATTGCAAAAAAATAATTTCTTCTATATTTCATTATTTCTAAATTTCATAGCTATGAAATATGTTTGTATATCGATAATTTAAGTTCATCGATATTCGGAACCAACCAGATTAATGCATTAATAAGAGCTGACACAAATATGTATATTTAGCATAAGTAAAAAAAACTTCATTTTAGTTCTTGTGAAATTACTGAGAAGTATGGAGAAATCAACGTCAACGGAGAAATCAACATTAAACGTGATGTGCGGCATTTGCAGTGAATTCTATAACACCAATGACATCATTTACTCTACTACATTATGTGGTCATGTATTTCACAAGGATTGTCTGATTCGCTGGCTTAGCAGATCACAAACATGCCCACAATGTCGTTCATCGTGTCACCGAAACCGCATACATCGATTATATTTAAATTTCGGCGAGCATACACCGTCTGATGATGTTCCGCTACTAAAGCCGGCCATAAATTGGGTATACTTAGACTTGGAGGAACCAGATACTGGAGCGCAACTAGAAGGAGCCATAAAATGTGGTACCGACCATGAAGGTAATGATACATATGTGGCGCGCGTCTACTTTCAAGATGATCTTTTGCCGGCCAGCTACGTGCCCGCAAAATCAACAGTTTATGCTTCCCATGGATGTCGAGCTATCACGCAAAGTTCTGAAGTGGAATTACTTGTTGACTGTGAACACCAATGGGTGCCTGCCGAAAGAGGCGAAGTGCCAGCTGGAGCAATTCAAACAGGATACTCGGAAACTGGCGAAATCCTTTATACTGGTCGTGCGAAACATTTAGATTTTACTTTGCTTGGAAAAGTTCATCCTTCCCATAAAGTAATTTATTTGCCTTTTCAAGGTCAAGAAATTAATACTGCAAACTATGAAGTTTTAATACATGTGCCTGTTGAGATGTAGAAACAGTAAACGAATTTCTTGCACCTTGTTCAGATTTGTACGGTTTTGGATACAATGCATTAGTACGTTATGTATTATGTGCATTCATGAAGGGGAAGACCCTATATATTATTGACTATTATGGACTACCACATATAAAAGAAGTTACAAATTTCTTTTTTACAACCTTGACTTAAAAGCAAACGACTTTAAGTAATATATCAACAAGTATACATACATACATATTTGCAAATCATGATTCTCAAATTCCATTGGAATTATAAAAATAGTAAAATTAAGTGCTTTAAGCAATTATTTGAATGAAATTACTCCATTAAAGATGGGCTTACTTAATAGACTAACTTTGTGTACAGTTATAATTAATTTTTTTGGCACACTGAAAAATAATATTAATTATATGTTTTACAAATAAAATACACACAAGGAAAAACACAAAAAAAAATGTTTTCAAAGAAACAAACTTTATGCAGAAAGCTGCACTTCAAATTTTTTGTTTTTCTCCACTGACGACATAGTCGGAACAGACAAATGTTGTTAAAACCAAAATAAATGGAAAATCTTATGTTTTGTAACATGGTAAGAATTATTAATTAATAAGAACAAATTTTTTAAGCAACAATTGAACTTTGCTTCTCTAATGGGCATCTGCGATATGCGAAATATCCATATTTTTCCACCATTTATCTCACGTTAATACAGTTTATTATTATTTATAACAAAGAAAAAAAAATTGGATTTTTGACTATTGTATGTTTATATATTGTTTTAGCTCATAGGAAACATGAAATAATAAGCCACGAAGCGGCCGAATAAAAAAATTTTAACATTATGGAATTCGCAATTGTGTCGATCTATTTACCAAGTCTCTTGCAATGTTCCGTAACTACGCATTCCACTAGACAAAATACAATTTTGTACTATAATAGTCCCTGACATAATAAACTATTAAACAGAATCTCTAATATGTGTTTCAAGTTTTATCAAAAATATTGTGGCTAAAGTATTTATTAATATGCTTGTCATCAAAATTTTTGTTTTGTTTTTATTGTTTTTTGTAAGTATTTGTTAAATTTGTAATTAATAGTAGAAACCAGCAAAGGTTATTGTAAAATACATTGAACAAACTTAAATGTACTAAAAAAGAATCGAAGAAGAATTTTTTTCCTATAAAACGATAAATTGATTTGTAGCTCAAAGACAATTATAATAATAAGCTTGTTTCCGCTCTACTTATCGACAGTCGTAGCTTATAAATCGCACGTAACGACGAAAAGACAAAAATATAATTGTTAAAAAAATTTAAGAAGTTTGCTTTTACGTTTGGTTCAAGTGATAACCAAACTACAAAGCAGCAGCACAAGCAAGGCGAGCACTAGGCCCGCCTTGAGCCAGGATCAGTGCCACCAAGCCGCCGGTTTGTATAATTGTTAGCACTGCACCTTGCCAAACTGGTTACCGCGTCGCTCCAAGTGCTCACGGTACTCCTTGTAGTGCATTTGTATTTCCTGCGAGCGATAGCGCGTCAACTTAATGGACCTGCGCATTTCCTGGGTAATACCAGCACGATAGCCACCCTTGCGTAGCAGCGAGTCGATGGTCTGCGTCTGATCCCAGCCCTGTTCGGTAGCCACCTGTGGTAAATAGGTGGCTGTGCGTTTGCAGCCGCGTTCGTTCAAGAACTCTATGCGTATACCATGCACGCCTAGCTGCCAGTCCAAATGTCCCTGTGCCTCCTCAAAGTTTTGCAATATGGACACCGAAACAGTTAATCTAGGCAGTTCTTCTCGTGAGATAGGCGCAAAGCGCGAGTCCTTAAAGGCGCTAGTAAGCGCATATTCGCGCAGTCCTAGATGCAATTGCATGGCGCTAAAAGTTCCAATGCAGCCACGTAAACGCTTGTCGCGACCGATCTTCCAAGTGACAAACAGAGGATAAGCATCATCACTAAATATAGGCACACCTGGACCGTCCATATTGTTCAGCTCACAGTCAAGCACCTCAAAGCAGAACAGACACATGTCCGGTACAGCAATACGATCTAATGGTTTCAGGCTATGGCCATTCATATAACGATGCTGGTGATGACCATAGTCATTGCCATGCCGATCGTCACCATTACTATTTGAGTGATGCGGCTGCTGCTGCTGATTCTGGAAGTTGTTGTGGTGTTGTTGCTGGTGGTTATTGTAGTGGGAGTTGGACATTGTAACGTGTTGCAGTGGCCGCTAGTTTCGTCTAGTTTAATATTCTATTATAATATTTTTAATTATATGTATACGTATTTATATATGTTTATTACAGTTAATGGCAGTGAACGTTGATGATCTAAGTTCAATTAGCCAAACCAATCCAGAAAATTAAAAGAGCAACACAAACCAAGAGACTCTTTTTGCTAATAACATGCAAGAGAAATCCAAACGCCAGCTAAGCGTATCTCCATGAAGTCCAGCGGGTTCCACGTGTTACTAGACGAGGACACAACTTGATCTCAACTCAAAAGACGATACTTTGCGCTGATACGATTTGCTGCTTCTTGCATTTAATAGCTTACACCTAAAGCCTTCGGCGTCGTCGTTGTTGCTGCTTTTGCTGAGGTTTGCGCCTGGACATTGGCTTTCCTTGGCTGCCGCTTATGTTATTTCAATTAGCTCACACACTGCATCGAAATAGCCTTTTCCCTTTAAGGGCTAGACGCAGGCACGCAAACAAAAGAAAACTATAAAAAAACACCTCACAAACGTTTGGTCTCAAAACGTTCTCCGAGGTGGTATGTAATGTATCAGAGAGTATCAGTGTTGGTTGATTTTTTGTTTTTTGACTATTAGCCAAAATCAGCTGTTCGGATTTGGCGCCATAAACAAAATTTTAGTGCAAGTAGTTATATTGAACATGAAAAATAATGGCTGGTCGACAAAATCGTTGCGAATCGTTGGAAAATTATAAGAAAATAGCTATAATACTAAAATACGTCAATTGTAACATTAAAGTGCTTTAAACCACGTCTATGCAAAATTATCTACACTCAGCTCTGCACATTAACTATGGGTTCACCGAAACCCTCCACTTTTTATTGGTTTTTGCCTCCTATCGCCGCTTTGTTTCTTCATCCAACATTGCAATTGCAATATATGCCATTATTGTAGCATTGATTACACAAAATATCATAAATTATAAACGTTCATGTTTTAAAATCTTATTTCGCGCTTTTATATATTTGCTATTTGTAAACAAAAAGCAGCTGATTATTGATAATTATTTCGATAAATTGCACATTTTGTTAGTTAACCAATACTTTTCTTTTGGTACCAAAATAACTCTGTGTTTTTGCTAGGTGGCTTTTTTCTTGTCTCCTTCTAGCCCTTTAAAGGGCTACTCTGGTACACTACATACCACCTCGGAGAACGTTTTGTGACCAAACGTTTGTTTGGTGTTTTTTTATGTGAAGTTTTCTTTTGTTTGCGTGTCTGCGTCTAGCCTTTAAACTTACATATATTTGAATTTATCGATAAATTAAATGCTAACTCATCAAAGTGAGTCATGTTTACAAAACAGCACAACCAGATGATGCGTTTTTATTATAAGCAATGCAAATATTTTGCATTGGCAACAAAACTAAATTTCAGTTTTTGTGAAATTACTTAGCAGCATGGAAGCAACGGAGACATCAGCATTAAACGTGATGTGCGGCATTTGCAGCGAATTCTATGACGCCAATGCCATCATTTACTCTACTACATTTTGTGGTCATGTATTTCACAAAGATTGTCTGATTCGCTGGCTTAGCAGATCACAAACATGCCCACAATGCCGTGCATTGTGTCATCGAAGCCGCATACATCGATTATATTTAAATTTCGGAGAGTATACTCCGTCTGATGAGGTTCAGCAGAAAAAGCCGACCATAAATTGGGTACACTTAGACTTGGAAGAGCCAGATTCTGGAGCTCAACTTAAAGGAGCCATAAAATGCGGTACCGACCATGAAGGTAATGATACATATGTGGCGCGCGTCTACTTTCAAAGTGATCTTTTGCCAGCCAGCTACGTGCCCGCAAAGAGAGCAGTGCGTGCTTCCTGGGGGTGGAAAGCATACATGCAAAGTTCGGAAGTAGAATTACTTGTTGACTGCGAACACCAATGGGTGCCTGCCGAGAATGGCGAAGTGCCAGCTGGAGCGATACCAACAGGATACTCGTATACTGGCGAAACTCTGTTTACTGCTCGTGCGAAACATTTAGGCTTTAATTTGCTTGGCAAAGTGCATCCTTCCTATAAGTTAATGTATATGCCTTTTGAGGAAGTTGAAGTTAATTCTTCAAAGTATGAAGTGTTAATACATACGCCCACCGATAAGACGCAATAATATTTTAATAATTCTAAGAAAAATAATTTTACAACATGTACATTGTACAATTAATAAATCTGAAAGCTTTAATCTGTATAAGTATACAGAGCTAAACCTGATTGAACTGATAAACGGATCAAATACACAAAGTTTCGTTTAATGGGGAAGAGTTTCGTTTTCTATATACGAATTGTCTCCTTTGCTCTTTTTGGGGACTATAGAAAAGACTCATCATTTCAAATAACTCATGCATAAAGAATAGAAATTGGATATAATTTGTATCGGGATTGTTATCAAGTTATAGTATGTTCACCGTTTTAAGTTACATATGGCGCCTATGTATCTGATTCATCACTTTTTGTTTATTTTATTTTAATGGGACCCAGCTTATTACCCTACCAATCGAAATTGAATATTCCAACGCATACATATGCATAATGCATATAAATAGTAAACACTTGTCCCGGGATTTGAAGTTCAGAGAGATAAGCATCAATTTGAATTGTGTATTTATGACATTCATAGTTTATTGACACATACTTTTTTAAATATTTTTATTAAACTCGAGAATTTATAAAAATACATTTGTTTGGGAGTAATTTGTTATTCTTAAAGTAGCTATGTGACATAAAGGACTAAGCCCTTGATTTTATTCATTTGAGGTTTCTTTAAAACAATTATAATGTATCTATAGTAATATGTATAATCTTTTTTTTCCTTGAATTTATAAACTTGCTGAGCTATAACATGACATATATTTATATATATATATATACCTATATAACTAAAATACAATTTTATATAAGCAACATGCATGTAACATTTAAACAACATTACATTAGAAAAAGATTTTTTGTTGTTTTATGACTTTGTACTAGAAAACTTTAAGTATAAAATATGTATGTGTTTGTGTATGTATTTGTGTATTTATGCAAATGTATAAAGTTTGACTTCATTGAATTTATTTACAATTAGTTATCAATTATTGTTGTTCTATAAATATAAATGTATAATTTGTTTACAATGTTTCTTTTAATTATATGTCTCATTGATTGAGCAAGTAATTTTGTGATCTATTAGAGATAATATTAATGAATGGCCACGGATTTAAGTTTAACATTTGAGCTCGTTTGCGGATACATAAACACTCTACTTAATTGTATCTAACATATAGTAGTAACTAACTAAAAGGCAATGAAGCTAACACGAAAAACATTTTTTAACAGAAAGTTAGCATTTCTTAAAAAAGGAGCGACAAGGATACGGGCAGCATAAGCTAGACATAAACATTTTTTGCAATATATAAAATAAACTAACATACATAATATACTTATCGATGTGAAATCACACGATGTCACGGCTAAAATATTTTCATTTTTTTAACCTTTTCCATTTTTTTTGCCATGTCTTGATTTTTTGCCGCGATCACGCTGTCGCGCTGAAAGCCTTTCTCATTTTTGCGCAGACAAGTAGTTCATGTACTTGGTTGTCTGTTGAGCGTTGCGCACCAATTCACTTTCATCCTTACTGTCGCCTTGCCAGTTTTCGACTTTTGGATGGTGTGCTGTACTATGTTGAGAGCTGCGGGTAAAGTTGCGATGTCGCTGATGATGAGCGGCAGGTTGGCGGCGGTCAATGGTGCTAGAGGCTTCGCTGGCCAGACTGCTTTGGCTGCTATAGCGAGAGTTAAAGTTGCGTGGCCCACCGGCGCCAGAACGTGAGGAGGGACTTTGGCTATAGCGGTATGAGCTTTGCTTTCTAGCACCTGTGCCATCCATTTGTGATTTTGGAGGACGCGGCAGAGTACGAGCCCGCGATGAGCTGCGACTATTCGACTCGGGACCATTAGAATTGTAAGCGCAATTTTCATCTTGATATGCATTGTTAATGGACGTGTTTGATCGACGCCATGTCTCAGTGTGAATCTTTTGGTTGTCCTTATTGAAGCCATGACTATTCTGGTGTTGTTGCTGCTGCTGCTGTTTTTGGAAACGGGGAGGTTTGTCATACGTATTGCGGCTGTTAAAACGTCCTCCGCGTTGTTTATAATTTCCACGCTCGTAGTTACTTATGTAGGAGCGCTCGCTGCGATCATCACGTTGGTCCCAATTTGAGTTGACTATACTGCTATAATTGCTACTCAGACCGCGCTCGTAGCGTTCCTGGGAATGCTTTCTGCGATCATTTATGCTATAGAGACGCAAATTTCCACCATCGCTACGCACGCTATGATGATCATCATCAATACTCGCGCTATATCGACGATGCTGGTTGCGTGAGCGTCCATTTTGGTGCTCGGCATCGTTGGCCCGGTTGAAGCGTGTCTTTCGCCAGCTTGGCAGTGGTTTTGTTTCGTCACGATCCTCACTGCTTGCTACGGCTGGAGTATGGTCTGAAATAGTGCTGCTAGTGACAATAATAGAAGTTTTGTGAAATTGTACTATTTTAAAAAGCAAGATATATGTACTTACTCGGTCTGAGCTGGTTTTGACTGTTGTTTTAATGGACGTGGTGAGATGCGCGCTTGGTAGCTACGCCTGCCATGACCTTTGGAGCTTGCATCATTGCTTTGCGTACTGGAGGAAGCATTCAGTCCACAATCTGGTGCCAAGTCGTTGACAGAATTTTTTTCTGGTTCAGCAGCAACATCATATGCACTAAAACCAAGCTCGTACAAGGAATCCTCACAGACCTGTTCGCTCCATTTCTTGGTCGTCGGTTGTGTGTCAAATGAATCGTGGGAAGAATCATTTGCATTACTGCCATTTTCGGCACTGCTCGCTGCTACGGTTTCTGAATATATGGGCTGTTGCTGTAGGTAGTTTGGATCATCTGTGCTGTTGTTATTAATGTTATCATCTTCGCCTTCATCCAACACTAAGTACTCCGTGTACATGGCTTCCAGTTCGTTGCCAATATGCTTAAAATGGCTATAGAACAAGTCTAATACCATTAACAACATCGCTTTTACTTTGGGCGTCAAGGCCGGTTGCATTACAAGATGTCGCCTAATATGGTAGAGTAGTTGATCGATTTCCGCCTTATGAAGTGACCGCATAATTTCGCCATTGAGAGTTATTTGTGAAAGAATTAGGCGGGCTAACCGCGTTTGGATTACAATTGAGGTATCATTGATTTCTCGAGTAAGAAGATTTAGTAGCGATTCACCCAAAATGGTAATAGGTGCATTGTCAGCCAAACGCACACGGTGATAGTACTCGCCAAGCAATGTAATAGAGTTATAAAGCCGATTTTTATCATGCTCTCGATAGGCATCGGCATTGATAAAGTTTGTCTCCAAGATCTTGAGCATGGCACTGCGCACTTTAGTCTCTTTCATAGCCAAGGCATCAAAATTACGGGAGGAGAATAGCAAAGCGAATTTTAATGCAGTGTCACCATCGGCTAAAGCTTTGTTGTTCATGTATTCCATGGATTCACTGTGAAAAAGAAGGAATCAAAACGTTTATTTGCTATACATACATATTTATGCAGAACCAACAGTTATGTATATTATTGTATACATACATACGTATGTATAAGTATATGCGCAGTGCTGGTTTATTTGCTTATAACACAGTATGCTTTATTGGAAATAATATTTGAAAATGTTAAAAATAGTAATTTTACCTGCATATTAATATTCATACTTTACATTTTGTATGTATGTATGTATAGAAATATGCCCAGAAACGTATGTATGTACATACATAATATATCTATTAATCATCAATGGACTCACAATAAACTTATGTATATGTACATATACATACCACAGCATCGATTCGTCGTGCACAATATTACAAAAATCCGTTTCGATGGCTTTAATTTTGCTATTCAGAACTATGCCGTCGTCCTGCAAATCCAGACCACGCATAAGACCGATGATATGGTCGTACGCACAACCACCTGTTGGTATGATATAGTTAGTTGGGACCGCCGCACTCTCCGCACTTAGACAGACTTCCCGCAGCGTTTGCACCTCGTTGCCGTTGGTGCCACTTCTTCCACTGTCCCCTCCACTTGCATTGGCACTGTGTATATTGTTATAATTGTTTGTATAGTTGGTACTTTTGGTATTGCTACTGTTGTGATTGCTAATCATATTAGCAGCCATCATTTGCAATTGGGAATAATTATGGGTGCTGCGCTATTGTCGTCGTTTTAGTTTTTAGTGTGGCCCTCTCGTTGTTGTTTGTTTGTGACTGTCTGGCTGATATATTCTTCCTCCTTCGAGCCGTTTCTCTTGTCTTCGACAATTCTTTTGCGCAAATAATTGTCAGCGTTTTCAAAGATGTTGTAATTTGCAAAAATTCTTTACTTTCATATAATTTACGTAATTAGTGATTCACTGAAGTTTTATATACAATACGTGTGGGTAGTTTAATTAAATGCAAATTTTCTAAATACTTATTTAAAATGATTTATTTTATTTTAACAAAATAACACCAAGGGAGTAGTGTGACTGAAAAATGGTAAAACGAAATCATTATATTTTAGTATTAAAAATACCAAAAATAAAACAAACGCTCTGTTGGTACGTTTATTTGCGCAATTTTATTTAAACTCGACATATATAGGTTCAAAAGTATATCCGTAGGTTTTGCCTTCAGTAAATTTAAGAAGTTTGCTATGTCCATTTACTGTCCAAATCCATGGTTCCTAGTGGAAAAAAAATGTTTTAATTATAATTGTTCTAAAGAATGATGAAGTCTTACCACAGAGTCGAATATATTATTATATAAATTTATCTCCAATGGCTTGTGGCGTCGCTTTGCAATGCGCAATGTCATGAATTCATATTGGCTAAACCAAAAGTTGCATTCCTCAAAGCTAACAACATCTGTCATTAATATATATTCCCAGAAATCGTCAAAGCTTGACCTTTCTTTAATGCAACAGCTTTTAAAATATAGTTGCGTTATATTCATAAAGGCAGTTGAAAGCTCGGGCACGTTTTGTAGTAAGTTGCTACCAGTTTCTATTTTTAAAGTCTTTACATTTAATTTATAGTGCGCAACTACATTTAATGTATCTCTGGAGTGGCAAGACTCCAAAACTTTTATATTTCGAAATAAAGGATTTGCGTCAGTTAATTTCGAGAATAGATTCCAAAGTGTTGAGCTGTGTCTTGCTGAACTGATAACTAGTTTTTTTAAATTGGGCATAACATCGAAATGCTCTTGGAATAAAAATAATTCATCACAATCAATCTGTATTAATTCCAACTTTGACATTTTGTCCTCTGGTAGGGCACAGTTACTCGACTCAATTTTTTTGTTATCGAACAGTAACAAACTGATTTCCTTTAGCTCGTTGGATTTCATTATGCGCACTAAGTTTTTAATTTCGAATAAGCCGGAGCAAAAAGATAACGTCAAACTTTCCAAACTTGTAAAGCTTGCAAAATGCTCACCATAAAAATTACCATGAGGACTGAAATTCTTTAAATTTGGAAAAGATTCTTGTATCTGTATAATGCTTGTGTCAGTCATAGAGTGTCTTGGAGCCATCCCTAAGCGCACGGTATGTACTTTGGGGTATTCATATGTTGTTAGAACGTTAAATTCTTCTAACGAAATCAACCTTAGGCAAATTACCTCGACAGTTTTATGTATGCTTTGAAAGAAATGATGCAAATTTTCTTTTGAAAATTTTGTCTGAAACAAAGAAAGTTGAACCGATTTATATTGAAGGCGCCAAACTGTGGACATCAAATTATAAAAGCGGAAATGCACCCCAAGCATCTTTTGCTGCTCTTTTAAATCCAAATAGCGTAAAATGCATATTACAATATCGTCATTAAGTGCGTCCATTATCGATGAAAAGTATGTGGATATCTAAAATTGAAAAATATACGATAAAATATTTGTGATCCTTCAAAAGAACCAATAAGTAACATATGGTTTTAATGAACATAACAATGAAGGTTGCCATATAGTTTTATTTGGTACAACGTAAACAATTTACCAACACTTAAATCAGCCTCACCACCAACAACAAAATATTACGCGTGTATATTGTCGTAAAAAATATGCAAAAATATGAAAAGTTGGAGAAAATTGGCGAAGGTACTTACGGCACCGTATTTAAAGGACGAAATCGTGATACTCTTGAGATAGTTGCACTAAAGCGTGTTCGTCTTGATGAGGATGATGAAGGGGTACCTAGTTCCGCGCTGAGAGAAATTTGTTTACTGAAGGTTTGTTTTCACTTAGCAATATCGAGAGATTGCGCCGGCTTCTAATGTTAAAGTTAATTGTTTGATTATAAAGGAATTAAAGCACAAAAATATTGTGAGACTCTGTGATGTTTTGCATTCAGAGAAAAAACTCACTCTGGTGTTTGAGCACTGTGACCAAGATTTAAAAAAATACTTCGATAGCTTAAATGGAGAAATCGATATGGCTGTATGCCGCAGTTTTATGCTACAACTGTTGCGTGGGTTGGCGTTTTGTCACAGGTTTGCTTTTTCATTTGTTCAATTAAACTTATACTAAATATTTTTGTATAAAATTTAAATAGCCACAATGTGCTGCATAGAGATTTAAAACCACAGAACTTGCTAATCAACAAAAATGGCGAATTAAAGCTAGCCGATTTTGGTAAGTGGAAAGATATTTTTATAAAAACTGTTTTTCCTAATAAACTATACGCACATATAGGTCTTGCACGTGCTTTTGGCATACCAGTCAAATGCTATTCCGCAGAAGTCGTGACGTTGTGGTATCGTCCACCTGACGTTTTATTTGGGGCCAAGTTATATACAACTAGTATTGACATGTGGTCAGCTGGATGCATATTTGCTGAATTAGCCGATGCCGGTCCCCTTTTTCCGGGATCGGATGTGCTTGACCAATTAATGAAAATATTCCGAGTACTTGGCACGCCAACAGAAGATTCGTGGCCGGGGGTATCACATCTTTCCGATTATGTTGCGCTTCCATGTAAGTGGTTATATTATGGTTATTATTCTCGGGTCTCTAAAATGTGTAGTCCATTTACAGCATTTCCAGCCATTACTTCGTGGAGCCAAATTGTACCAAGACTCAATTCTAAAGGACGAGATTTATTGCAAAAACTACTTGTTTGCCGTCCAAATCAGCGTATAAGTGCCGAGGCAGCCATGCAGCATCCCTATTTTACAGACACCTCTTCAACTGGCCATTAGATGTATCTGTAAGGTTGATGCTATATTAGTTGACTGTAACAGAGTATAATGCTCATTTAAATTATTATGTACGTACTTTAATTCGATTAAGAACACATTATGTTGTTAATGAGAGAAACCAAAAATAATACCTTCAAATGCAATCAGTCTTAAAATATTTGTGTATTAAAGTCAATTTATATAAATACGCAATATTGCACTTTTTTAACAAACATTAAATAAATCCTTCCAAAATTTATTTGATTATAAACCTGTTTAAAAGATTTTCCAGATGCAGTCTCGTACCTTGTAAATATGTTTTTTAAATTGAAATGAAAACAATTTATGCAGGCCGCAGTTATAATAACATATCGATAATAAGTGAATTTACCACTTTTACTATCGTTAAGAAAATATATCGATTCATCTGTTTATTATCAAAACCCCAGCGTATAGATAGCGCCGTAAAACGACCGGTCGAGGTTGCCTTCCTAATTAGAATATTCTTCTACAATTTTTCTTGCGGCAGTCATACATATATTTTTTGATATTAAAAACAAGATTGCTTAAAGTTGCCATCGCCGTTTATAAATTTAAGCAACAAATTTGATATTCGTTACCTACAAATAAGAAGTGCAAAACCAATTTAAAGTTAAATTAACCGAAAATAAACCTTCTTAATAAGACGATATGACGTGGGGCTTTGTAACTTGCGGCCCAAATGAGGCCCTGGTAGTGTCAGGTAAACCAATGCATCAAATTTTATCTTTAATAAAAAGTAAATAGTATTTACTAAATACTACTGAAAATATTCCCACCCACATATGACGTCAGATATTATCGATTTTTTGCGTGTGTATACAAAATATATGTATTGTCTCGAAGAGTCCGAAGCCTTGTTTGCATATAAGAACGCCGTTGAATCATTTCGGCTCCATTGTTTTGTAAACAACTTTTGAATCGATACTATTTGTTTATCTAGCAAAATATTAACACACATTTTAAACTAAAATAGGATGCTGCTACATGAAACCACTGCTTGTACCAGGTGGCCGAGCATTTGTTTGGCCATCAATCCAGCAAGTACAACGGTAAATATTAAATACATTTTTTATAACATTTTTCCCTAAATGAAGTCCAAATCATTTGCAGCATCTCATTAAATACAATGACTCTTCAAGTGGAAAGCCCTTGTGTATATACAAGCCAAGGTGTGCCAATATCTGTAACTGGTATTGCTCAGGTAAAAGTGCAAGGACAAAACGAGGACATGCTGCTGACAGCCTGCGAACAGTTTCTGGGAAAATCTGAATCCGAGATAAATCACGTTGCTCTTGTTACCTTAGAGGGACACCAAAGGGCTATTATGGGTTCCATGACTGTGGAGGAAATCTATAAGGATCGCAAGAAGTTCAGCAAGCAAGTGTTCGAGGTTGCTTCAAGTGACTTGGCTAATATGGGCATCACTGTGGTTTCGTATACCATAAAGGATTTACGTGATGAAGAGGTATGTGGTTCTGGCGACATTAATAGTCGCTATTTATTAGCTTTAGTTTCCTTTTTTGCAAATATTTTTCTGCACCAGAATGAGGTTTGTTCAAAATGATATATTTTTGCATGTACATATTAACTTGGGGATTTAATCATTGTGCCAACGAACCAGGGCGATTCGAAGGTATGTGAGCAGTGAGGTTTTGTTTACATGTGTCAGCAAATTTTGCTGCTTTGGAGCCATTTAAAATATATTTATATCACTTGTATAACGTTGCAGGGATATTTAAAATCATTGGGCATGGCTCGTACTGCTGAAGTGAAGCGTGATGCTCGAATTGGCGAAGCAGAAGCACGCGCCGAGGCACATATTAAGGAAGCTATAGCAGAGGAACAACGTATGGCATCGCGTTTCTTAAACGATACCGACATTGCCAAGGCGCAACGCGATTTTGAACTTAAAAAAGCTGCCTACGATGTTGAGGTCCAAACAAAGAAAGCCGAGGCCGAGATGGCTTATGAGTTGCAAGCCGCCAAAACAAAGCAACGCATCAAGGAGGAACAAATGCAAGTAAAGGTTATCGAACGTACCCAGGAGATTGCTGTCCAAGAACAGGAGATAATGCGTCGTGAAAGAGAACTTGAGGCGACTATACGCCGTCCAGCTGAGGCAGAAAAGTTTCGTCTTGAAAAAATTGCTGAAGCCAACAAATTGCGCGTCGTAATGGAAGCCGAAGCCGAGGCAGAATCGGTAGCTATATATCCTTATATAAAAAGCTTTAAAAAACTATCTTTTTTTTTATTAATTTAGATTAAAATACGTGGCGAAGCAGAGGCATTTGCTATCGCTGCTAAGGCCAAGGCTGAGGCAGAGCAAATGGCACAAAAGGCCGAAGCATGGCGCGAGTATCGTGAGGCCGCTATGGTTGAAATGCTTTTGGATACTCTTCCAAAGGTGAGCTGTAATAAAATTATTAGCTCGGCTAATATTAATGTGTCAATATATTTGCAGGTGGCTGCCGAGGTTGCTGCGCCGCTTTCACAAGCCAAAAAGATTACAATGGTGTCTAGTGGACAAGGCGAAATCGGAGCTGCCAAATTAACGAGCGAAGTGTTGCAGATTGTCAACAAGGTGCCGGAGTTGGTTAAAAACATAACTGGTGTGGACATTGCCAGGGTACGTTCCAATTCAGAGTTTATTTAAATCATCGCCACTAAATGCAACTACAGTGACTACAACAACAGCAAAGAAAGAAAACAAATGGCAATCAAAAGACTTCGTAGAGAAACCTAGTTACATTGAATGAAGTGCTAAACATACATAATTTTAAATGTTGGCAATATGATTTACAATTACTTTAGCCTTTAGTTTTATTTCTTTAGTGTACATGATTTTGCTTTAATTTAGTTTCTTTCTTTTCATTTCAGTCCGTGCATGCCGGCTAAAACCATCTCTTACACATATTACTTCAAAAAAACAAAACACAATTATGAATCTACCAAATATATACGGCACAAAAATTTAAAGTGGTCGCATTTAAACTTTAGTTTGTTGGATAAAAAATTTTTGTCTTGTAATTATGTATGTAACTTTTCTTGTATTTTCTTGAACGCATCTTTGTGCTTATATAACAAATTTTGCAAATGTTTTTACACACAAAACAAAAAAGCAAAGATATTTTGTATTCAATGTAAGAGTAACTCAAATATATACATCAATATTTATGTGTACATTCAATATACATTTGTATTTACAAAATTGTAGCACAAATTGGTGCAATAAAATATTTTCTTCAGTGAACATCGCATTTATTTTATGACCGTTTATTAGAGTAACCGTACAAGCATATTTTACTCGTTAACTATAAAAATTAGTAGTTAATTATTGAATTCATTTTTTGAACATACAATTTGCAATCAAAAGACTCGCCGATAAATCTTTTATTATAAAAGTTTTATGTGAAAGTTTAAACATGGTCACACTGTACACGACTCAGCACTTTTTGTGAACTGGTTCGTAAAGCTGCCAACTTGACGCAACGATAGGCATTGGAGCAGCCGCCATATAATAAAATGAACTAAGCAAATTTCTGTGCAAGTTGGCATTCCCAAGTGCAAGTTTGGTTGATTTTGCACTTAATCATTCGAGAAATAGTGAACAGTGTGTTTTAGCCGCGATTAAATAAATATATTAAACGTAATTTAAATATTTAAGTTAAAAAGTTTTACCACAAATAGTTTACTATGGCTGATCCTAAGGGGTAAGTGTAAATACTAAAGCAAAAGCGTTTAATATAAAGCCGACACAACAGCCCTTAGCGTTGTAGCACCATCATATCTTCAATTTCGCGCAGTCATTGAAGGAAAAAAAAAATCCAATGGCCACATATGAGAACTTCAACAAAACCAGCGCATGATTTGTTAGAAGTATTTAACTGGTTGCAAACTTTGTTTTAATGAATCACAGCGTATGCTTCCAGAAGAATGTTCTTAAACTAGAATTTATATATACATTTTTTTTTTTAATATGGGAAAACTAGGACAAGAGAAAACGCCATTTGCCTATTTAGTGTTGTTGCGGTTTTATTACGGCGTCAACTTTTGTTTCTTTGTCGCCAAGGTGGTTGGTTATTCTTAAAAAAGAAAATAGCTTAGAATAGTTTATAAAATAAAAGTAGTCTTTGCAAATACTTTCATTGACTCATTTGCTTTTTGACTATCTATGAGAAAGTGGTGACTTGTTAACAAGAAAAAAAAAAACGAAAAATGTCGGACGATAATGATAATTTACATGGAGCCTGTCCTCCGGAGCGTAATAATAATTTCGGTCATATTGAAGATATTCCGAATCAGGTGCGACAGTATCGAAATCAGCAGGATGATAAAGTTAAAAAAGGACAGTTAAGCCCGGCTCAGCCAAAGAGTTCCTTTGATAAACGGTGCGACATGGCTTGTTTTTTGATTAGGGAAAATTGCGCCCGTTTGTATACCTAAATATATTATTTATTTTTGCAGTGAAGACTTGGCCACGGCGATTTTGAAACGTAAGGACCGCCCGAACCGCCTTATTGTAGAGGAGGCTCAAAATGACGACAACTCTGTCGTGTCACTGTCGCAGGTAAGTCCCACATTACCACACTTTACTAGAGCCACGTCATCAAGTCCCGATATAGAATCATTGTACGTTCAACTGACCTATTTTTCCCGCACCTTTACTAGGCGAAAATGGACGAGCTGCAGCTCTTCCGTGGCGACACTGTCATTTTGAAAGGCAAGCGCCGCAAGGAGACGGTTTGCATTGTGCTCTCGGATGACACATGCCCAGACGAGAAGATTCGCATGAATCGTGTTGTGCGCAATAATCTGTGCGTCCATTTGTCAGATGTTGTCTCTGTGCAGTCCTGCCCAGATGTTAAGTACGGCAAGCGCGTACGCATTTTGCCCATCGACGATACCACCGAAGGCGTGACTGGCAATTTGTTTGAGATTTATCTTAAGCCCTATTTTTTGGAAGCCTACCGTCCCATTCATATGGGTGATAACTTTATCGTGCGTGCCGCCATGCGTCCTATTGAGTTTAAAGTAGTGCTGACTGAACCAGAACCGTATTGCATTGTAGCTCCTGAGACGGTTATCTTTTGCGATGGCGATCCAATTAAGCGTGAGGTAAGTTACAAGGGGAATAACAACTGAAATAGTGCTTTAGCTGTCACGATACTTAATCTTTTCTTAGGAAGAAGAGGAGTCTCTAAATGCAGTTGGCTATGATGACATTGGCGGTTGCCGCAAGCAATTGGCCCAAATTAAGGAAATGGTTGAATTGCCGCTACGTCATCCATCACTGTTTAAGGCGATTGGTGTAAAGCCACCACGTGGTATTCTCATGTATGGTCCACCTGGCACGGGTAAGACCTTGATTGCACGTGCCGTTGCTAATGAGACAGGTGCATTCTTCTTTTTGATTAATGGACCCGAGATTATGTCCAAGCTTGCGGGTGAATCTGAGTCGAATTTGCGCAAAGCTTTTGAAGAGGCAGAAAAGAACTCGCCTGCTATAATATTTATTGATGAAATTGATGCTATTGCACCAAAGCGCGACAAGACCCACGGCGAGGTTGAGCGTCGCATTGTTTCGCAGCTTTTGACATTGATGGACGGCATGAAGAAGAGTTCTCATTTGATTGTAATGGCCGCAACCAATCGGCCCAATTCTATTGATCCTGCATTGCGTCGTTTTGGGCGTTTCGATCGTGAAATTGATATTGGAATTCCAGATGCGACTGGTCGCTTAGAGGTGCTACGCATTCATACCAAGAACATGAAGCTACATGAAGATGTCGACCTCGAGCAAATTGCTGCCGAGACACATGGTCATGTTGGTGCCGATTTGGCTTCTCTGTGCTCAGAGGCTGCTCTTCAGCAAATTCGTGAAAAAATGGACTTGATTGATTTGGAGGATGATAAAATTGATGCCGAAGTTCTTGCCTCTTTGGCTGTGACCATGGAGAACTTCCGTTATGCAATGACCAAATCTAGCCCATCGGCCTTGCGTGAAACTGTTGTGGAGGTTCCTAATACCACTTGGACAGACATTGGTGGCTTGGAGAACGTAAAGAAGGAGCTGCAAGAATTGGTGCAATATCCAGTTGAACATCCAGACAAGTTCCTGAAGTTTGGTATGCAACCAAGTCGTGGTGTACTATTTTATGGTCCACCAGGTTGTGGTAAGACACTGCTTGCCAAGGCTATTGCCAACGAATGCCAGGCCAACTTTATTTCCGTCAAGGGTCCTGAGCTGTTGACCATGTGGTTCGGTGAATCTGAAGCTAATGTACGCGACATTTTCGATAAGGCTCGCTCGGCCGCACCTTGTGTGCTGTTCTTCGATGAGCTGGACTCAATTGCTAAGTCTCGTGGTGGCAATGCAGGTGATGCTGGTGGTGCTGCTGATCGTGTCATTAATCAGATTCTAACTGAAATGGACGGCATGGGCGCAAAGAAAAATGTGTTCATTATTGGTGCTACCAATCGACCGGACATTATTGACCCAGCTATTTTGCGCCCAGGTCGCTTGGATCAGCTAATATATATTCCATTGCCTGATGACAAGTCTCGTGAAGCTATATTAAAGGCTAATTTACGCAAATCGCCTTTGGCAAAGGAAGTTGATCTTTTGTATATTGCTAAGGTGACACAAGGTTTCTCTGGCGCCGATTTGACTGAAATATGTCAGCGTGCTTGCAAATTGGCTATTCGTCAGGCCATTGAGGCCGAGATACGCCGTGAAAAGGAGAGAGCTGAGAATCAGAACTCTGCTATGGACGTAAGTTATGCGATATTTAAAACAAACACTAACATGTTGCAAAAATTTAAAAATGCATTACAGATGGATGAGGACGATCCAGTCCCAGAAATTACACGTGCTCACTTTGAAGAGGCAATGAAGTTTGCACGTCGCTCTGTCTCCGACAATGACATAAGAAAATATGAGATGTTTGCTCAAACTCTACAGCAGTCTCGTGGCTTTGGACAAAACTTCAGGTAAAAACAATCTTATAGTTATCATAGAATGACAATTAAAGTGTGTTAATGTGCTTACAGATTCCCCGGCAACGCCGGCAACACCTCAGGGTCTGGTACTAACATGCCAGTTAACTCGCCTGGCGATAATGGCGATGATGACCTATACAGTTAGATTTATATAATTCAACTTACACACACATTTTTTAAATGAATTTTTTTCCACTAAAAACAAACCACAAAATTTTAAGCAGCAAATTCTGGAATATTCGAAAAAATAGTAACAAAATGTAAACGATTGTTTACGATTCAAAAAAAAAATTGGTCATCAGATTGTAGCGTTGGACAACGCGCTTATCTATAATTCTTAAAATATCGTTGGCTGAATTAACTGAATGCCCGATAGATGGATTCTATATAATACATCCTATACACACACATATACATTTAAACATAAATACAAATAATAAACACCATAAAATTATACATAAGTGTATTTGGAGCTACATTTTTAAGTGAATAAAATTATAAAGTCGACAATTATTGATGTCATATTGACCAATACGTAAAGTTGGTTTCCATTCATTTGCTCCAGATATTGGGATACATTTTGAGATAAGGAAAGTATATACATAGTACAGTTGATTGATAAATTACATCGCAAAATCGCTATAAATTTCAGCGAGTCAATAGTTTAGCCGCGTTTTTCATCCATGGCACACGTCGAGGTCTGCACAAAACCTTTGCTGATCTTTAGATCTCGGCAAAAGGTTGTATTCGACACAACACCACTCCAATCCGAAGTTTAACATGAAATTCCTTTTTTTCACATGGAATGGAAGGGCCTTTCTGATCAGCCACGTCAGCTCCGTATGAAAGACTGATAGCTCTCCGATGTTTCCTTAGGAGTTGGAATATCAGCCGTATAGAGATTGTTTAAATACTAAGCAAGGAAATGCTGTTTTGGTTGGCAGGAATCGCAGAATAGCAAGACATATAACGTCCTAGCCCGGAGCTTTGGAAGAACAAAAAAATCATTTTTATTTAAAAAAAAAATTCGTCTGAGGTCGTATGGTTTCTGCCGCTTTCTTGAGGCCATGCCGCAGGCAAGTTAATTGAGAAGCCGTTTCAACCGATCCCTCTGACGGCCACTTTTTTTTTCTTTTATGTTACCAACAGCACTAACAGATTTGGAAGGCCAGATCCATATTAAATATACCATTATTATGCTCTTAGAGAGGATCCCTTATCTAAAGATAGTATGAAAGTTGTGCACGGTAGCTACTCCTTTTTGGCAAGCTTCGCTCCATATTTTGCTCTGAGTATTTTGGTTCCCGTACAGTCCAGATGGATGCCAAGTAGGGCTGCGTTGTTTCAATAGAAACTATCTCCAAGTTAGAGATGAGGACTCGGTTCTCTCCTTAAGCAATATATTATGGGAGATGTGCCACCATTCCACCATGTTCCAGCATTTTGCACATTTTGCAATAATATACACAACTATATATTTTATTTTTGTATACTTTATAATATATATAATAATATAATAAATTAATGATAAATAGGTATTAATAAAATTTTAGAAATAATATTTTTATATTTACTATTTATTATATTGCATAATTTACTATTATGTTTATTGACCAGTTTTAGTTAACATTTTGTATCTAATTTTCGTTGAATAAACTTTACTACTTAAATAATACATAAACTGCTTTTTTTTTTTGCATTAAAAAAATTATAGTTTTTGGATTAAAAAAAATATATAAATTGTTGGAAAATATAAAACAGAATTTAAAATGAGAAACAGGAATAAATAAACATGGAAACTTTAATCCACTCCAGTGGTCGCCACGTTCCTATCCCATGGGCCTATGGTTCACACGTACGGTGATGTACACAAAAAGCATGCATGTGTGCACAGAATGTTCAATACAAACGCAAAAAAATGCATATGTATATTTTGCCAACGACTGCTTTAATCTGAAAACGACTAAAAAAAATTTTTGTATTTTGATTTTTCTATTGAAAATGGTCTTGAAGCCAGCTGAACTACCAGGCGAACAGAAGTGCATAAATTGCAGTAAGCAACATTATATTTGCAACTAAAAGTATGCTACATAAATTTTACATTTTAAAATTTTTATTAAAAAAGTGTAGCATACTTTTAGTGACAGTTTTTAGAAAAATTTTATACTGCAGCTGCTTGCTTATGATTTCTGTTCGCCTGGTAGCTGAAATCCGTTCAGAGTCAAATTTTAGCAAAAATTGAGTGAAATTTTTTCCGCATTTATTGAAATATTTAAATTTGAGTAACGGCTGAAGGCTGTTTAATATAGGTTTTTTAAATACAAAATGTTTTGTAAACAGATAGCTCCACCAAGAATATTTGCTATTTTTTAGAGCCCGGCAACTGAAAGAAAGTATCCTTCTTAAAAACAAAAAACGTGTTTTTTTTTAAGTTTTTTCAGCTTATTTTTATTTAAAAAATAGTAATAATAATTATAAAAAGTATAATAAAATATTGTAATTAACAATTTTAGCTTGTATATTTTTATTATTTGATAAATATAGTTAGTATAACAATTTTCTTTATTTTTATTATATTTATTTTCTTTAAAGCTAGCCATTAAATTAAAAATTATAGTTAGATTTAAAAATTTGATAAATTTATATTTTTATTTAATAAATTAAATCTAGTACTTAATACTGAACTTAATATTAATTTAACGAGCACAAGCTACTGAAAAGATTATTATTATTTGATCAAGTTTTTAGGTTCCAGGAGATGATAATAAAAATATTTATTTCATAAAACTATATTAAAATAATAATTATAATTATAATATTATAAAATTTTTATGCATGTGCACATTCGGCCGGATTCGGAGTTAAAAGTAGCTAGTTAGGCATGTTTTAGATTTCGATTCCGACAAGAGTCGATTCGTTTTGAAAAGTTTGGCTCGTAGCTGTTAAAATTAAAAGAATTTTGCTTTGTTTTCTTACATAAAAGCATTAATGCTACTAAAATTAAGTTTGTATTATTTTTTAATGTTTTAAGAAAATTTAGGTTAATTTTTATAATATATTTTTATAACCAAATCGAGTAAAATGAAAGTAAGGTGTTCTGGATTTAGATAAAACAGAACTTCGAAAAGTTATTGTGTTGTCGTGTTGCACAAGTAAATTCGAAGATCATTTTATTAATGGGTGGCTTAAAATATATATATAAAATAAATCATACAAAATTTGTAAATAAATTAAAAATATTTGTCTCTCAAAAAGATGGCAAAAAGAAAATATAAATTAATAAAGTGGATGTTCGAAAACTTGTGGTAACTCTACAAGTGAACTTATCGATAGCTGTCCAGCTATTCTAAACAAAAAGCTATCGATAGCACTCGAAATGAAAACGATTCAAAGTCGATTCGAGCTCAGTCGAAATCTACATCACCATTTGTCGGAATGCACTCGTTATGACTTTTCAAATCGAGTCGAAATCTAGAACAGGCCTGATTTTTCGCTGCTCATCCTTATTAAGCCTTTTTGGTGACTTGGATCCAAAAGAATAGGTTAAAGTATGTATAGGAGAATGGTAGAATTCCATATATTACTGTTTTGTGGCTGCCTAGGAAGAGAAGTTCCTGTAGTCCATAAAAGAAGTGAAAATTTATCCACACTTTGATTCGTTTTTTGTTGTTTTCCAAGTCCCACTCACAAATTTTCTCCATTTTCGACTGGCTTAGTAGAAGGGCTGCTGTAGGGAAATTTTTAGGTATGAAAAAAATGGCTACATTTGGAAATTCTTAAATTTAAATAAAACTATTATTTGGTCAATTTACTATATTTTCTGCGACTTCTGGTCTAGAGTAAAGAGACTAGACGAACCGGTTTTGACGGGTTTGGTTAAGGCTTTAAATCTGTTTATTGCGAAAACAATTTTAGAGGACTTGTTTAGCGTCACGTAACAAGTAGCAGAGCATCAAGACTACGACGATAAAAACTAGCCTTTTTTGGAAAATATTTTAAACTGAAATAAAGAACGTTTATTTTTTAATAATAAAAACATCTAATTGCTTTGGTTTTATTTAACTTTTATTCATTCGTCATGTTTGCTTTTCTGTTTTTTGTATTAATGGTTACGACATAACGACGTTGACGACGACGAGGACGAAGGACGCTTATATGAAGTTACATAATTTAATTTTTGTTGTTGTTGTGTTTTTGTTTTTGTAACCTATAAATAAGGTTTGCTTTAGTTTCGGCTGCATATTAAATTCATTTATTAGCATTTATTTTTTAAAATTTAATTTAATAATTTGCTAGTTAGCTTCAAATAAACAAATATGTATTTGGCATATTACAAGTAAATCATTAAATGAGTAAATGCTAATATGGCAAAAACTAAAGCAAAAATTCATACAAATTTTCTTTTGTTTTTTTTTAAGTTATAATTTTAATGCAAATTTTGGTTTTAACAAATTTAGCATTATCAATTTGATTAGCTTAATTAATGGTTTTTGTAGCAGCTGCTCAAACTACACAATTTTGCATGATTTTTTTTTTATATTTTGTTTTTTTTTTTACATTTATTTAAATATTTTATGTTAAACATACATATGTGTATTTTTTGTTTTATTTGGTTTTTTGTTAATTACGATTTATGCATAATTACAACACAACAATTAAAAATACGAATATATTTAGTTTTTGCGCGGTTTTCTTTGCCTTTTTAAATTGTTTGATTTTAAAAGTTGTGAAAATTTGTCTGCTTTGAATGGTTTTTGAGCTTTGCTTGATTTTTTTTTATTTTATATTAATTTTTTACAATACGGAAAATAGCGGTGTCTGTGTGTGTGTGTGTTTTATGCGTGTTGCTTTATTTTTTTTTTTAGTTTTTTTGGAAGAAAATGGCCAGCACTTTCAGTTGCTTAAATAATTAGGTTCTCTCGGTACACATTACTATCATAATAATTTTTTATGATTTGATAAATGTAATTTTTTTTTCAATTTTTTGTTTACGAATTTGTTGCTTTTAAAGTCTTAAACGTAGACTAGACACCAATTACGATTAAAACGTTTACTTTTTGTTGCTTTTTTTTTTGCTGCCAAGTTTAACAAGATTTAGCTTTTGTTTTTTTTTTGTTTTTAAGTTAATGATATATATATTTCTTATTGTATTTATTTTTTTTTAATTTTTAGTTTCGCCTCAGCTTGTGAACACCTGTCGACTGTTGGTATGCCAGTTAATTTTTTGTTTGTTTTTTTAATATATATATATTGTATATATATCTATATATGTGGCTTTACTTTGATTATCATTCTAAGATTTGTTTTAGTTACGCATTCCAAAAATAATAGAATTACATTTATAAAGTATTTTGGGTTTACCATAGTTAAGCTCATTCAGTTATATAGTAGTATGCATATGTATTGTAGAGTACATAGAGTAGAAAGTTATATTAACGATCAAACAAACAGCAACAATTTCAATTTGCAAATAAAACTCTAATAAGTACATACAAATACATACATAAGTCGTAAATAACAAGGGTAAATACATATTTTAGGCTGTTTGTTATTGCTTTCCTTTGCAAACTAGTACATAACTGGTATGTATGTAGCTAGTGTTTAAATTTGCCTAAAAGGGACTAAGTAAACGCAGCAGCCGCTTAGGAGAGAGAGAGAGCTTTTGGGAAAGCTCTTACTCTCTCCGCGTCTGCTAAATTTGCCTAGACCTTACAATTCATAGAAAAAACATAAAACTCAACATAAAAGCAGCTTAATTTTTTTTCTTGTATAATTTCTATATGCTTGCTTACGTCACACCACTTCACTTCCTTTGCCTTTCGTTAATTTTGTTTGTCAATGTTTTCTAAGTTGATCCCTTGCAACATATTGATTGTGCCTTTAGCCTTTTTTTTTATAAATTTATATCGTTACTACGTAAGCCTTTTACCCACTGCCAAGTTTTGAAAACTTTTGTTTATAATTTTAAAAAATAATGACAAATTTTGACAAATTGTTTGAGATCGTTTTTTGAGCCAGAACTGAATTTGAAATTAGACTTGTTGTAAGTTTGAAGTGTAAATAGCTTTTTTTTATATGAAACATTTTTTAAATTTTAAACTTTACTAAATGTTTTTCTTTTTTTTTTGGGAGGGGTAGGTTTTTTTTTTATTTGTGTAAACACTGCAAGCAGCCTCTTACATATAGACTAGTACATTGATTTGTTTCTTTTTTAACATTATTATTTTATAAATAAATTATTTTTTTTTTAGTTTTTTTCCTTTTTTTTTGTATAAGTAGTATAGTTATAAACTCTTTGCTTGATGTGTTTTTATTTGCTCTTATTGATATATGCAAGTTGCAAGTTCAATTGTTTCTTTTTCGATTTGTTTTATGTTTAATGTTTTTTTTTTAAGCACAAAAAACTAAATTAAAATTAGCAGCTCAACTTTGCTGCACAGCGTTTTTCAACATTTTTTTATTTTACATTTATGTTTAGTTTAAATATTGTGCTAATTGTATAATTTAAATAATATTTTTTATAACAAAAATTAATAATTAAACAAATTTAAAACTAAGCACTTAATATTTGTTGAGCTAATGATAGAATGACACAAAATTCATTGTTCACATTTGCGCTATATGCAATTAATTCACTTGCTCGATTTTTAGCTAGAGCTGCAAAGTTATCGAAAGTACTAACGTAAGCGTTTGTGTTATCGATAGTAGGCATTGTGCTGCTTTTGAGCATTTTTACTCGTTGTTGCTGTCAACTTGTGCTGGCATAGTCGTTTATAAAGCTACTTTTATTTTTAATTCTTCTTTATTGCGCTTTTTATCGACTTTTTGTTCTCTATGCTTGCTGCCATTTGCTTTTGGTTTATATTTTTACCAAACTATCAATAATTAGTGTCATCGAATTTCTTACAGCTCGATTTCTAGCTAGATATGCAAAGTTATCGATCGCACTAACGTGAGCTATTGTGTTATCGATATTCAACTATTTTTACTCTCGTTGTTGCCGTCAACTAGTGTTGGCTTTGTCGTTTATAAAGCTGCTTTTTTAAAATTCTTTTTTATCGAGCTTTTTATCGACTTATTGTTCTCTACTCCTGCCACCATATAGCTGCACGTTTATTTAGCTTTTGCTCTATTTTTTTTGCCTGCTTAACCAAACTATCGATAATTAGTGCCATCGATATTCTTGTCGTTTATAAAGCTACTTTTTTTTAGTTCTTCTTTAAGCTTTACATTTATTTTACTTTATATTCTAGCTTGCTTAACAAAACTATCGATATTTAGTGCCATCTCTATTCTTGGCGTTTATAAAGCTAATTTTTTTTTAGTTCTTCTTAAAGCTTTATCGCACTTTTTATCGACTTATTGTTCTCTATGCTTGCCGCAAATAAGCTGTACAGTTATTTTGCTTTATATTTTTGCTTGCTTAACCAATCTATCGATAATTAGAGCCATCGATATTCTTGTCGATTATAAAGCCTTTTTTTTTAATTCTTCTTTAAGCTTTATTGCGCTTTTTATCGACTTATCATTCCCCTGCTTGCTGCCATTTATCTATATTTTTATTTGCTTTTGCTTTATATTTTTGCCTGCTTAACCAAACTATCGATAATTAGTGAAATCGATATTCTTGTCGGTTATAAAGCCTTTTTTTTTAATTCTTCTTTAAGCTTTATTGCGCTTTTTATCGACTTATCATTCCCCTGCTTGCTGCCATTTACATATCTATATTTTTATTTGCTTTTGCTTTATATTTTTGCCTGCTTAACCAAACTATCGATAATTAGTGCCAACGATATTCTTGTCGTTTATAAAGCTACATTTTTTAGTTCTTCCTTAAGCTTTATCGCGCTTTTTATCGACTTATTGTTTTCTCTGCCTGCTGCCATTTAGCTGTACATTTATTTTTCTTTATATTTTTGCCTGCTTAACCAAACTATCGATAATTAGTGCCATCGATATTCTTGTCGTTTATAAAGCTACCTTTTTTAGTCCTTCTTTAAGCTCTAATCTGAGACTTTTTATCGACTCTACCTGCTGCCATCTGCGCTGTACATGCCATTTTGCTTTATATTTTTGCCTGCTTAACCAAACTATCGATAACACAGGTCAACATGGTTCAGTTGTTGGAAAGCTAAGAGTCATTTCCGAAGTAATTTGGTGCGTAGAATCCGAATCCGGCATCAGAACTGGCCCATCACGTCAGGATTTTGTGATATTTGAGGTTATGTACCCAAAAAACGGCGTTTTTTCCTACTTTTGAGGTTATGTACAGGGCGCAAAAAATGTTTGCGGTCTTTCTCTCCAGTTACATCATTTAGTACAACTCTTACCCTTTAATTTAAGGGTTCAAGAGATCAATTACGATTTTTTTTCGCAAAGTTATGGCTTTTCGAAGTTACGAGATATATCCCTAAAATAATACAGGTCTACAAATATAGGGGTCATGTGAGTTGTTGGAAAGCTAAGGGTTATATCCGAAGTAATTTGGTGCGTAGAATCCGAATCCGGCGTCAGAACTGGCCCATCACGTCAGGATTTTGAGATATTTGAGGTTATGTACCCAAAAAATAACATAACCTCAAATATCTCAAAATCCTGATTTGATGGGCCAGTTCTGACGCCGGATTCGATTCTACGCGCTATATTCGGCAATGACTCTTAGCTTGCTACACTGAACCATGTTGACCTGTGTTATCTCAAAGCTTATGCAAATGCTAATGACGTCGAAGGGATATATCTCGTAACGTCGAAAAGCTAACTTTGCGAAAAAATCGTAATTAATTCTTGAACCCTTAAACTAAAGGGTAAATTGTACTTGATGTAATTGGGAAAGACCAAAAATTTTTGCGCCTACATACCTCAAATGCAGAAAAACACAATTGTTGGGTACATGGCCTCAAATATCTCAAAATTGACGTGATGGGCGCCGGATTCGGTTCTACGTACTTATCGAAATGACTCTTGCCCAACCACATGACCCCTATATTTGTAGACCTGTGTAATTAGTGCCATCGATATTCTTGTCTTTTACCAAGCTACTTTTTTTTAGTTCTTCATGAAGCTTTATCGCGCTTTTTATCGATGCTTATTGTTTTCTCTGCCATTTTGCTTTATATTTTTGCCTGCTTAACCAAGCTATCGATAATTAGTGCCATCGATATCCTCACAGCTCTAGCTCTAGCTTTGCACGCATTGTTAACATTTGCACTATATGCAATTATTTCACTTGCTCGATTTCTAGCTAGAGCTGCAAATTTATCGATCGCACTAAACGTGAGCTATAGTGTTATCGATAATAGGCATTCTGCTGCTTTTGACAATTTTTCCAATTGTATTTGCTCTCGTTGTTGCTGTCCACTAGTTGGCATTATATATTTTTTATATATTTTTTGCTTTAATTCTTCTTTACCAGTGTTGCTTAATTAAACTTTATCGAGCTTTTTATCGACTTATTTTTCTCTATTTTTGTTGCCATTTAAAACGTTTATTTTGCTAATTGCTATTTCTAAACCTATAGCTTTATTTTCTTGCATGTTTAACTAAGCTATCGTTGCTATTATCGATAACATTCCCGCTCGTTAGTTAGTGCCATCGCTAACCTCACAGCTCTAGTTCTAGCTTTGCTTAGTGATGGGCGTTTTGGTTTCTTGTTTGGAGCGTCTATTTGTAATTGCTTATTTATATATTTTTTGTTTTTCATTTTGTCATCAATACTATCATTATTTATAAGCTTTATTTATGTTATTATTTTTAGCATTTGGTATAATTTATATAAATGATTTTAAAATTTTGCTCACTTGGTTTTTTCACTTTTATTATCATTAATATTTTTAATTAATTTTTAATTTTTAGTTGATGTTCTTTGCTTATAACATAAATCAAATTAGCTTTTATGCTTAAAATAGTTTATATATTTTTTTGTTTTTGTAAGTATAGCTATGTCCGGTTGGAAGTATGTGCGTCTGTTTATGTATTTACTTGTACATGTTTGTGTGTGCGTGTATATGTATAAGTGTTTTTGTTGTTGTTGTGCATTACATTTAGTTAGTTGTTGTTGCTCTTGTATTGTTTCGTTCACTGCATTTAATTTGATAAATCATAAATTTATTTATGTTTTTTTTCTATTATTATTATAATTATTATTATTTTTTTTTTGCTAACTTGCCTATAGTACATATATATTGATCGTACTTATGTGTGTGTGCTTCTTGCTTGTTGTTGTTGTAGTTGTAGTAACTGTAGTGCTTGCAGTTTGTTGTTGTTGTTGTTGATGTTGATGCTGTTGTTGTTGTTGTTTTAGTTGTTGTTGTTGTTGTTGTGGTAATTCAGACTTTTTATCGTGTATCGGAGATATTATTTTTGCTGCCAAATATTTTTACTATCTGTGATTCATAGTCATCTATATTGCGCTTCATAATATCCATACAAGGGCCCAGCAGACGCTCAAATGCTCTGACATCGAGGACTGTTTATAAATAACAATTAAAAGTTATTAGTATATAATATACATATATACAATGTAAAGACATAAAACATGCGTACTTATTGTATATACATATTGATTCTTGGGTGATTTTCATGCTTACTTATGACTCAGTACACCAACCAACTACTTAGACCCAGAAAAGTTACCAAACCAAGTTTTGAAATAAAACCACAACCAATTGTATATATACATATACGTATAGGCTAATATAGTATACTATATATATAAGTATATATTATTGTTGTGCGTTCTCTTACCAATTTAAACATTTGACGTTTTATGTGTCTGTGTCAGCTTTAGACATTTGAGGCGCCAAACAACGTTGCGTATACGTAATATTTTGTGTGAGTGTGCATGAGTGTTTACTTTGTTGGTTACTGTTTAGCTTTGTTAAATCTATTAAATAGTTTATGAGATGTATCTATATTGTTCGCACTTTTCTTTTAGAACGCAACTATTCAAATTTTTGTAGAAAAATAACAAAGATAGCTGTAGGATTCTCCGAATTTTTAAATATAAGAGAGACGACCTTCTAAACTTTATTCATAGCGTACATTATGAAGAAAAAGTTGAAGCTCTAAGCTGTTTGATCAACTTTCTCAGCAATATTAGGCAAGACCTTCTGAACTTTATTCATAGTGTAAATTCTGAAGAATCAGTTGAATCTATTAGCTTTAAAGAATTTTTGGGAATATTAGTTTCTTGCGCTATAATTTGCTTCTTTAAGTTATTAATTCTTTTCTCTGAAAAAAATGTTCTAGAAAAAATATAGTCGAAATTTGTTAACCATGGCGATTTAGTTAAGATTGGCTTTTGTTTATCGATAATGATAATTATAGTCGCCATATTATTAGAGGCTATTATCTTTTATAATTGTCCGTATTTATAAAAAATTTACTAAACGAATTAAAACAGTAGAGACAGCTCTTCATATTAAAGGCCCTAAATTTTTGATGGTTCTGCTTTTGCAATACGCTAAATTTGGACCTCTATTTAACGGCATGTGCGGATTGTTGCATTTGATTTCAAATTGAGTCTATTTTAAAAAGAAATGGTAAAAAAATAGATTTCTTGGTCAATTCCGTGGTACTTGCCCCCTTAAAAGGATCTCTTTTTAATAAAACGTTTTTATTAAACATTTTGAAATACATTCTGTTTTTTACTTATTTTAAGAATGTTATCGATTGTTAACTATCTAAGTCTAAACAAGTACCTATAGTGTAGTATCCCAACTCTAGTTCTCACAATTGGACATGTTTTGCTGAAATTTATTATACAGTCAACCTTGTTGCAATATAAACAGCAAAAAAAAATCATCCAGAACTTTACATGTAAAAAATAAAATTAAAAAAAATATTTTTCGAGGCGGATAGGGTCCGCATTAAGACTCATGTAAAAAACAACCTCAAACCCAGATTATTCTGATTAAGAAAATACTCATACTCATTTTTATATATACATATTTTTTTTATTTTTACATATTCTACAAACAAAAATTGTAAAATATTATCATTCGCAGTATGAGAATGTGCGAATTTATTACTCATAACTGTTACAAACTGACTAAATCGCAAAATAAAACATATATGCAAATAAGTATATATTTACACATGAACTATCCCCTTTTTTATTTGACCCAATATTTATATAATGATATAACACCGCACAAAAAAATAAGCTAACAAAAGTAGGTTTGACTGTATTTTAATTATGAATAAAATATTGCAAGGAGCTTTTAAATTTAATTTTGTATATTTTTCCAAAGTCTTCGCTTCTCAAATAATTTTCTTTTAAGATTTTGCATCTTTTCGATCATTGTAAAGCTCGCTCTCAATTTTCAACTTTTCAATTATAATATGAATCGTACCATTCCATTGTGGGCCCAGATTCTCAGATTTTGATAAAAAATCTGGAATTTCTATAATCATTTTTTTAGACTAATAAAATTTTACTTTTTTCAATTTTAAAGGATTGAACTATTTTTCAGGGCAGTTTGAGAACCAAAATAGGAATTAAAAACAATTAAGTAAGGCACAATTTTTATTAGACTAGTTTCACAGAAATATTATAACAAATTTTAAAAAATATGTTTGAAAAATTTTACTTTCTAGGAATATCAAATTACTCCAAAATTCTTAATCGCAGCGTTTTCCCTTATTTTATTCGACCAGTAGATCTAGATCTTCCTATTTTGGCCGAAAATTTGGCATTTCCATAATAATTTTTTTAAGAGTGATGAAATTTTAAAAACTATTGGAAAAAATTAAAAAAAAACAAAAAGTTTTAACTTAAAACAAAACTATTAACTGGAATTGAACCGTATTTCACATAGAGGTGTGTATGAGCTCCACATACATTGCGAAAATAGTCTATACCCAAAATATTGAAAGGATTTGAAGTTATAGTCCCAAACAGATTCAGTTTTTCAAGCCGATTATATATCAATCTAATTTTTAAAAGTTATTATTGTTTTGGCATTCTATTAAATTAAGAACAAATTTTTAAAAAATCTATATTTAAATTTTTGGGTTTTTTTTGTCAAAATTTATAATTTTAACAATTTTTCATCTTTGCAAGTATGCTATAAAATTTCCAAATTTATTATCTACAATGTAAAACCTTAGAATTTTGAAAAAAGGCTTATTAATGCTTTAGGCAGCCAAAAAATTAAAAAATTGCTAAATTTCTCCTTGGTTCATTTTTTAAAATTTAGCTTTTGGCTACAATATGCCATTTCCGACTATCGTGAAGAATTACAATACATTTTCTTGTTACCTATATAAAGAAATTTATAAAATGGTTTTCGATCAAATTCAGAAAAAAATTTCCAATAATCCATATTTAAATTTTAGATTCTTGAGAGTGAAAAACCATTAAAAACCATGGCATGCTTTAAAATGAATTTATGTAATCTAAAAAATTTATCGTAGAAATGTCGGAAATACTAATTTTATTAACAGATGTTCTGGTATTAAAATGTGCAGAAAAATATAAGAACTTAAGAGCACAGCAACTATAATATACGCTGAAATATTGAATTTATTCGATATTTTTGATTTAAAATACTTGATATCGATTTTAATAGTCATTTTTTTATTTGATGAATAAAACAATTTAAAGATTTTTTTGCTTTGCTTTTAATTCGGTTTTAATGTTTTCTTTACGATTTTAACTTGTGTCAATTTGGAGAATTTCAACAGTATTTAAATAGTAAATAGAAGAATTGGGAATAAATAAATATTGGATCAACGATACGACGTTTATTCGGCAATATGTGTAAGGACTTGATTGCTGGTCTTGTATTGGATAAGATTTGCTAGGATTTCATGTTTGCTTGTCTAAAGTTGGGCATTACGACGCGCCATATCGAGAGTAATTTGCTCGTAAAGAATAACATTACGCTTGAGCACATCGGTAAGAAAGCCAAGAATGCGTTCAAAGGCTTCTGTATCTAGAACTGTTTTAAGGTTTTATTTATTTGCAGGCTATCAAAATAAATGCGCAAATCCTGCTCTAGATAACGATAATCGCAGATGCCACGTTCAAGCAGTTGACTGCATTTGCCCAATAAGCGCTCAAAACAAACTACATCTAGAACTAGTTAACACACATACACACAAACACATGGACAAAATGGTATGTTGCAGCAAATGATATAAAAAAAACAAAATGAAAACGATTTACAAAACAAAAAAAAAAGCATTAAAATACTTTAGCGCTAAGAAAAAGCCATTTTAAGTGCAGACTACAACAACAAAAGAGCAGACATTTTGAAAATGCCTTTGGCATCAAATTTTGTAGAAAAGAAAAGAATTTGATAAAGGAGCGCAGTGCAGGACTTACATGCTAGTTTGACTACGCCACCCGTGGCATAAACGGAAGCAGCACGTGGTCGATGTGTTACCAAGGCCAATTCGCCAAAGTACTGGCCCTTGCTCAGGCGCGATATCTCAACTTCGTTATCGTCCTGATCCATGCGCACCGAGACAGTGCCCTCCTCAATGAAGTACATGCCATCCGCAGCATCACCTGCGGCGTTCACAAGACAATACAATAAAGAATGAAGCTAAGTACAGTGAGCACTCGTTGAGACTTACCCTGCTTAATAATGCGATCACCGTTTTCATAGGTCTTGGAAACCAAAGCATCGGCCAAGTTCATGCGTTCATAGTTCTGAATAAATTAATAGAAAATTATATTTTAGGATTTTAGGTAATGCTGACTGGAATTATTTTTGCTATATTTACCTGCAGTGCCTTTAACATGGGCACACTGTTCAACAGCTCCTCATACATTTTTCGCTTTTTGAATGCCGACTTCAAGAGAATGCGTCGGAATGTCTGACGATCCATGGCCCATAGTAGACCAGTTGTATCTGCCTGCACACTGGCAGCTCTATTATAAAATAATAATAATGGGAAATAATCAATATTAAATATTAATTTTAACATGCGGCTAAATTTTCCATACGATGTGCTATATTTAAATTGTTAAAGTTAATTTAACATCTCAATTGAAATTTTCATGCTTATATACATGCTGAACATAGTTCGTACCGTCTTGAAGAAAATCATATTTTTTTTAACAAAATTCAGAGAGAATAGCACTTATTATAGTGACCTTGCCAATAATATTTTTGGAGTCCAATTTGTCCTTTGTTTTAAAAAAGGCCTCAGTCTTTTACCTTTTTGTAGGCTTTATGCCTATAGAGCACTAGAGCTTTTCAATGCAACACGTTCTCTTAATATCCTTTGAGTGCAAGCTATCTTGATTTATTTCACTTAGCTATCATCCGGAAATAATTTGAGAATTTTAGAATTTAGAATAACCACTAACTGTTTTCCTGCCTGGCGTGGAGATCTCGAGCCACTTTATTGGTATAAAAAGCATTTTTGTTTATCGAATTATTGTTTTTTATTGGCACGCGAAATTTCTTCCAAATGATCAAAAGTTCCTTTTTTCAAAATGGTATATCTCAAAAACTAGATCGCTCAAAAGCTGTGAAATTTATAGACGTATCTTTTGGACCTTAGTACTAACTAACAATGTTAAGGATAAAATACTTAGTTGCCTCTTTGAGATAGAAACGATACAAACTTTTCAGCGCATCTGTTTAAAAAATATGTGAAGTGTGCTTTCGTTTAATTTTTAAAAATTTCTAAAAATTCTAAAGGGCTCCCAATATACAATAATTGTCTCCATTTAAAAATAAGCTTATATGTTTTAATGAATTTTAGAAGTTGAGATAATTATGTTTATTCATCGAGTTATTGAATTAGATAATTGTTTATTTAATTTATATAAGACTTCCCTTAGTTTTTATAGATTTCAAAAGATTCTTAAAGGGCTCCTAATATCAAATAATTTTCTCTTTTTAAAGTTAAGTTTATATTTTATGACGAATTTTACAAATTGAGATAATTACGTTTGTTCATCGATAAACTCAATTAGACTTCTCTTAGGTTTTGATATTTTCTAGAGAGATACTTAAGAGCTCCCAATACACAATAATTGTCTCTTTTTAAAGCTAAGCTTCATATGTTTTGACGAATTTTATAAGTTTTTCCAACATCCAGCTGTTAAATTTTGTTGAAATAATTACGTTTATCGAGAAATCAATAAATGCAATTAGTCTTTTTTATCAAGTTGTTTCTTGACATACAAATTCTTATTTATAAAACAAGTTTTTTAAATTAATTAATTTTTAAACTATGGAAAATTTTCATCTGGGATGTGCTTATGAATTAGACTGATAAATGAATGCTAATATGATGAAAAATATAACTTTTATAATTAAAATTAAATTAATTTTGTTGCCATAATGTCGACAATCTTGTTATTGATAAATGATGAATTGTGTCGCATAAACAAACTGAAACTTTGAATAATTTGCCATAAGATTACAAAATTTATTTTTTCAGATAAACCAAAGCAAAAAGAAATAAACCTAAATTATTTTGTTGGATTTGTTATAGTTAAACAAGAATTTTATTGTACACTAAGTTAAAAAACAAACAACTGAATTGCATATTGTTTTATTTCGATTTAAAAAACAAAACATTAGTAAAAAAAATGTTATGGATTTATTTTATAAATTTATAATGTAAATTTGAAGTTATTATAACAATATATAACAATTTTTCCTGAAGGATTGCTTAATGAATTATGTTGATAAATGAAACTAAATGATTAAGTATGAACTTTTATAATTAAATTCAAATTAATTTTGAATCTTGCCATAATCTTGCCAATCTAGTTATCGATAAATTATTATTTAGACAGACAGTGTTGAAATTTTTTAATAATTTACTATTAAATGTAGCAAATAATTTTGAATTTGAAACAAAATGTTATATTTTTAATTTCAATAGTAAAATTTTGAAATTTTATTTTTTATTAAAGGATACTAGAGAAGCTTTTGGAAGGGCTACGTAACCATATTATAGAATAGTAATTATTTTGCTTTTTGTTAAATATAAGAATTTTATATTTTTAACGCTAAAACAATAAAAAATATATGTTGAACAAAATAAAACACAAATCATTAAAGGTTTTGGCATAAGGCTTGAAAGCAAATATATAAAAAAATCCGTAATTTTTCGAATAATTAAATCCGAATGTTTACGATATTGCTAGAATGGCAGCATGATTGCATATTTTGCAACATTTTACTTTCTATTTCTAGAAAATAAATGTGAATGAATAAAATTGGAATAGTCGCGCCAAAAAAAAATAATCTGTATGACAAACCTCGGGTCATAGAGCTGTCATCAGCGTTATAATTGGCAAAGGTGGCAACTCCGTTGCTTGAAAAGATTTTGCATGTTGACACAGAACTGCATATTTATAAAATTTTAATAAAGATTTTGAAAGAATGAATACCATGAATAAAAACATTAGATTTATAAAAACATAAAGAAATCAAATAACACTAGTCGACGATATATTTTATGTTACGGCAATGTTTCAGCATTCAAAATACGTTTTTTTTTTCAATCCTTTCATCGCTTGTTTTTTTTCTACGACTATTTTAGTGAAAAATGACCTTTTTCAAAAAACGGTTGCACATATGATGTCATAAAATCTCTACTCATTCGAAATTTTTCAAAATTTTGTTTTCTTTAAAAGTACAATAGAGTATCTTTTCATAATATCCTATATGATATAATTGGCACACCAGATAGAAAAAATTTTGGATTTTTATAAACAAATTTATGATGCAAGTTTCAAAAATGTTTAAATTCCGCCTATTCTTTACCTAAAAGCAGCAATAATATTTAAATTTATTTTTATATTGTCAAGGAACTACATAAAAATAAATTTAAGAATAAAATTTAGTCTTGTACATTTGAATATTGTATTTTTTTAACTTTTCAAATTATATAAAATTATTTAAGCAATGACAGGAGCAGCTAGTCTCCATAAGTTTTAGATATAACAAAAAAAAATTATTCAATAAAAAAAAAATCGGAACTGCTTGAGAGATTTGACATGAAATCCATTGTCTTTTATAGCTTTTAATATTTTAGTGAAAATTAAATTCTATATCTTGTAGAATAAAACAAGTTAAGTCTGTTTAATGCCTTTTAATACTCCGAGTTACTAATAAATAATTATATGAAAAAAGTTTTTACATCGGAATGAAAAGATGAATTATCCTATAGATGAGACATATCAAAAGTAACGACCAAACATTGACCCCGCATAATCTGAGCTCAAACCATAACTAAAACCCGCATAAATCGATTTAAAAAACTGCCCCACTTCACATATTTTTAAACTTACACCTATACCGAAATATGTATATTTTAAGATTTACATATCCTTTTTTTACATACCTGGGCATATTGTAGAGCAGCGCTAGTTCACCGAATAGACCCGAATGATTGTAGGTCGTAACATGCTTATCATTTATATAAACTCTATAGATGCCACTGTTCTCGTTGTTGTTGTTTTTGTTGTAATTGTACATGAAATATAATAATAATAATAATAATTAGTTAAATTAATAAGCGCATGTTGTAAAGATTTTTCGTTTAATTAGTTTGTTCATTAATACAGATTAATTTCAATGAAATAACGCATACGCCATGTTGTATGCAAAAAAAAATTTTATGGGGATACGCCAGAGCCTGAGTATACCACCTATTTAGCCCCATTAAATAGGCCATATGCCCCACGAGCTGAAATGAAACCTAAGAAGAATCCCCTTAATCGTTCATTAAAGCCAAATAGCTTTAAGACATTAACTCAATGAGGCAGCAACATTTTGACCGCCTTTGGAAAAGTCGCTCAAATTTCTGCTTATCTAAACATATTTCAAGGTATTTTATTACAAATTCATTAGAATTTGTGTTCTAGGAACCAGGGTATGAGCTGAAGGCCATCGCAATCATGCGCTATTGTTTTCTGGACAGCATCTGGCAGCTAATCTTGGTTAGCCATGGAAGGAGGACTGACATCCCTGCTGCATGCATTTGATGCCTGTTTTGATAAACGGATGTTAAAAAATAAAAACAGACCGTCGGTGCCACCTAGACTTAAAAAAAAGCTTGGCAAAAACCCAGAGTTTCAGTCTACTTCTTTAAAGGAAAAATCCCTGTGATGTTCATCCATTTGCATTATGATTATCCATCCAGAACTTACTAAAAAAATTTCAATTTTCTCAACTCTAAGCCAAACTACCTAATTGGCCGAATAGCTTTTTACGCTTGAGCTACGAATGGAACCCATATATATATAGCTATGTACTTACGATTCAATAACGTAGAAGTTATCGCCATCATCACCCTGGCGTATGATATAGTCGCCGGGTTGAACCTTGCGTTCGAACATGGCGTCCAGTACTTGGTTCATCTATGCAGGGAAAAAACAAAAAGAAAGCGTAAGTTGGCATTTATTACGGAGTCCTAGCACACACACACACACACACACACACACTCTCAGAGATGCCCCTAGACAACTCCGTACACCAACCTCCACTCCCACCCCCCGCACATAACCGCAAGCACGCATACTTTGGTTTAAATGCACGGTTAGATGATTTTTGACGAGCACAAAATGGGGGTGTGCGCGCGTGTGTGTGTGTGTGTTACGTGTGTTCAGGATTTTTACGGTTTCCGGTTACACCCACCTGTTCCTTTTCCAGTGAACGAAATAGCAGCACATTTTTCACGGATTCAACGAGTCGTGCACGTTGATCGTCTGTTTTTGGGAATATGGCATTGGCGCCCTCATCTTCATCATCCGCCTCGGGATCGTAGGTCTCGGCGAAGACGGATTTGCGACGTGAGCTTGCGATTATTGGTGGTTCTGCTGGGATAAACAAAAGCAAAAAAAAACCCCATATGAATATAAAGTCATATAAATCAATGGCCCTTAAAGTCAAGCGGCCATTTGGAGCGCTAACAATTGCTCCATTACGTTATGCCAATAATAGCTGCAGGACGCAGGATTCAGCCTTGCTGGCTGGAAACGACATGTGCTTTTTACTAGGACTACACAGGGAGAAATACAAAACAAGTTTGGACACACATTCGTTTGTTTAAAGAGTGGAAGGACAGAGAAACTCATTGTTATAAGAACCCATTTTGAAGAGTAAAATTTTTAAGCTTTAAGAGAACTCCAGTTCGTTCTTAATATATGTTTAAAATTTTATTGAATTTAAGAATTAAAGTGGTTTTATTTATTTCAATTATATTTTGAATATGTTGTCAAAATATATAGGTATAATAGATTTTAAGGCACTACGAGATCCCCAGTTTGCTCTTAAAATTTTCCAAATATTATTGAGTTAAAAATATGAAGGTTATTAATTTATTTTACTTATATTTTAAATTAGCTGTTTAAATATTATGTGCCTATTTGGTTTGTTTTTTTAAAGGCATTAAGATCTGATATAACTAAGATAAAGCAGCACATATATAAAGCTTATATACGATTTGTTACTTTTTTTAAAGTTAGTGAGAAAAAAAAAAATGTATTTCAAGTTACTTTTATGGATTTTTTAAATCCAAAATTGTTTAAAGCGGAAATTTAAAAAAAAATATTTAAAAATTAAAAAGCTCATAAAAACCGAATTGCAAAAAAAAAAATACAAATCGAAAAGCCACAAAAAAAATATTCAATTTTATTTATTTATTTAATAAACATTCGATAATTTTATAATTTAATCATTTTTTATAAAATTATATTTAATTTTTATTAAAAAATCATGTCTTCGATGCATGTTTTAAAATTATTTCATATGCTATTTTAAAATATTTAATGCATATTCTTTTTTACTTGATTAAAAAAATTGTTTAATTCGAAAATTGTATAAAAATCTTTAAAAATTAAAAAAGATTATAAAAATTAGCTTGCAAATAAAATTACTAACGGAAAGGCAAGAAAATTATTTATTTTTATATATTTTTTATGTTTGATAAAAATTTATTTATTTAATAAAAATTGAACAAAAATATGATTTAATTAAAAATTAATAAATATTTACTTGATTACAAAATTGTTAAATATGAAAATGGTCAATAATCTTTAAAAATTAAAAAGTTTATTAATATTACGAGCCCAGCCCACTATTAATTCGTACGGCAAGCTTTTTTACCCATTTGCAATGTTTAACTGACGATATTTTCAATACTAAAGTAGATAACACATGCAAACCTATTTTTTTCTGAAAGATCATTTTATTCTCTTAATTTTAGAAAAAAAAATTTTTGTTGTACTTCAACAACAACAGCAACAATCACAATTTTTTTGAATGCTTTGCTGAACTGATAAAAAAAATTTGACCAGTATTAATTCGTACGGTGCGTTAGCTTAGCTTGGAATTGAAACAAGATCAAAACAAAAGCAAACAGTGTACCATAATCACTATCTAGTCATAATCTGGAAACATTTATGCAATGCAGAGTGTAAGAAATGGGTTATTACTTCAAATTATTCAAAGTTTAGCAACGATGGTACGTGGTAAGCCGATTTGCAAAGAAATAACAAGTTTTGTTCTAGATTATTATAAATCTGGGAACTCTTTTGGTAAAATAGTCAAGCAAATTAATCTGGCTAAGGCTTCCATTCAAGGAATAGTAAAAAATTTAAAGAAAAATGGCATTATTGAAAATATTATCGCAAATAGAGGCCGAACATCGGCAATAACAGCTCGTGATAAAAGAGCCCTGGCCACAATTAAGAAGGTTGATCGTCGCCAAAGTTTAAAAAATTTAGCATCAGAATGGTCTGATAAAATAGGAAAAAGTGTTAAGCGTCAGTGGACGCGCCTGCAGTTGTGAAATATTGGATATAAGTTATATAAAGTATGTATAGGGACTATCTATGTTACATACTCAATATTTTAAATTACTCTTAGGCCAAGAAAAACTATTGCTTACGCCTCGCCAAAAGAAGAAGCGTTTACAATGGTCTCGGGAACGGCTGTCTTGGACTCAAAAGCAATGGAAGTCTATCATATTTTGTGATGAAGCTAAATTTGACGTGAGTGTCGGTGATGCGCAAAGGAGAATTATCCGTAACAAAACTGAAGCGTACCATAACGATTGTCTCAAAAGGGCAGTTGAATTCCCAGCAAGCATAATGGTGCGGGGTTGTATGTCTGCCAAAGGGGTAGGACAACTGTATTTTATTGATGGGATGGTCAATGCTGAAAAATACATTAACATACTAGGAGAAAGATTGCTGCCATCAAAACCAAAACTGGCTGACTGTGGTGAATACACTTTTCAACAGGATGGACCATCATCTCATACTGCCAAACGAACCAAATCATGGATGCAATATAAGGAATTTGGGGTCTTAGATTGGTCATCAAATAGCCCTATCGAGAAAATATGGGGAATTATGAAAAGAAACCTTAAAAATCAGCCTCAAAGAACCCTTTCTAATGTAAAAACAAAATTGCAAGGCATGTGTGACTCTATTTAAACAGAACAATGCCAGAATTTTTTAAGATCTATGCCAAAGTGTTGTAAATGTGTTGTAAAGGCAAAAGGCGATGTGACCCAATATTAATATTTAAAAAAAATTCCATGTTTAATCAAATAGTAAATATATAACGCAACGTACGAATTAATACTGGTCAAATTTTTTTCATCAGTTAAGCAAAGCGTTTAAAGAAATTAATATTGTTGTTGTTGTTGTTAAAGTACAAAAAAATTTTTTTTTCTAAAATTAAGAGAATAAAATGATCTTTCAGACAAAAAAGGTTTGCATGTGTTATCTACTTTAGTATTGAAAATATCGTCAGTTAAACATTGCAAATGGGTAAAAAAGCTTGCCGTACGAATTAATAGTGGGCTGGGCTCGTACATTGCAAATATCATTAGATTTTGATTCGAGAAAAAATATTATTTTTTTAAAATTTATTATTACTATCATTATTTATTTAATTAAAAATTAGCTTGCTAACAAAACTACAAATCAAAAAGATACAAAAAAAATATATGACATTTTATATTTATTTTTTATTATATTTTTTTTATTCAATCAAAGTTCCAAAATGTTTGATATTAAATTTATTTAATTTAATTATTTTCAATTATTTAATAAAAATTTTATAATTTAATTAAATAAATAAAATTTACTTGATTAGCAAATTGCTTAATTCAAAAATTTGCAAAAATTTAAAAAAAATAAAAAAGCTTATCAAAAATGAGTTTGTAAATTTAATTACATTTCGATTTGAGAAAAATATTAATTTTGTTTTGATTTTATTTATTTAAAAACTTGCAAAAAAATTACAAATCGAAAATACACAAGCAAAAATATTTTTTGTTTCAACCAATGTAACGAAATATTTGACAATAATAAATTTTATTTAGTTTAGTTATTTTTATTTATTTTTTTTAAATTTAATACTATTATAATTCAATAAAAAATAAATATAAAGTAAATTTAAAAAATTTGAAAATTTATTATTCTTAAATGCTTTTCTTAATATTGAGCAATCATAAAAGGATCATTACAATCAACTTGTTTTTAAAATAAAAATCATTCAAATATTTTTTAATTTTTTTAATATAGCAAGTTTTTCACTCAATTTTAAAGCAAACATATTTTGAAGATTGCGTTTTCAAATATCTATTTTATGAAGCCAACCGATTATTATAATTTAAAAAAAAAATATACATTATTTACTATACTATCATTTCTTCCTTTATTTTATAAATACTTCATTTTTAAAAAAGTTTAGCTAAAAAAATTAAATTTATTGAATTTTAAGCACTTGAATTTTTTAATAAGCGTGCAAACTAATTTGCTTAAATATTAAAAAAAAAATGAAAAAAAAAATGTAAAGAATATTTTGTTTTCTTTTGCTCGTTTGATTCATAAATATTTATTTAAATAGTTTTAAGTGGTAAACACTTTGTACTGATATTTTCGCTAATTTTTTAAGTGCTAAAAAAAACAATTTTTGCCACAATATTTTTCTCTCGGTTTACAACACTGCTGCACTTGGCTTGGCTTTTATGTTTGCACACATTAATTGCATCAAATTGTTGCACAAACAGGCGGCATCTGGCAACGCTGTTTGCGCTTGATTAAACAAAGCCCGCTGCATGCCACATGCTGCACTGTGGTAATAATGGGCGTTAACGTGGGCGTGGGCATGGCTATATTGCAACATCAGCAACAGAGCAGCTACTTTTAATATTGCAACAAATACTCAGGAAAAATATCTATATATGTATATATATGTATGTGTGTATCTGCAAGATGTGTTTACAACATTCTAAACCAGCTGCAGCATAGAGGAGTGCTCTATAAACTTTGAATATTGACGAAGTCAGCAGCATCCTCTTTGTATATCTATCTATATATCTATCTACATATCTACTCGTTTCACTCGAATTATATAAGCTGTTTGGGGGGAGGGAGCTCTCTGCTCTCAGGGCAATACAAATACAAATGCAAATACAGATACTACAGACAGAGCGCACAAATCTAATGAATGCATTTGCTTGAAATATTGAAATATAAATACTTGGAAACGCATAATCAGCTTAAGATACACAAATACAAAAAGATAAAGTTTCAAACAATTGATTACACAAAGTTTTCCAAGTAGTTGGTTTTACTTCTAGTACTCTCTGCCATGTAATCTCTATAATTCCCATTGTATGCACTACACTCTCTGTAATTATAAAGCCCCATAACACAAATATAATTACAGCTGTTAAATTATAAATGGCGAACTGTTTGTTTGTATCTATTTAGATGCGTTTTGTATTTCTTAAGTGAATAACATTTTTGCAATTCTTTAAATTTAAACTTATCAATCAGTAGTTGTCGCTATAATAACGATAGCATTAGGTATCTAAATTCCTAAATTCCCTAAATTACCCTAAAAAACACTTTTATACGAAGATTCACTTGATGACCCTTAATTGTCTTATTTATGAATCACTTCTTTAAACCTTGAATTTCATAGAATGCTTTTCGTCGTAGCATTTAAAAATTTTTTTTTTTTTTATTTATCTCAAAACTTTAATACGTGAGGATAAGGGGCATAAGCCTCTTCAAGACGTATGCTATCATATGAAAACTTCAATTGTACACTCCCGATCAACCAAATAGACTCAACATGTTTCGTCATTTACCTTTTGATTTTCGGTGAGTTTTTTAGTCAAACGCAATTTCTACTTAATTAAATACAAATGGGGCGTGATACCGCCCTAACTCCAGAGAAAAGAGGCAAAATATTGGCTTATAGAGAGTGTAACCTCACAACTAGGCCGATAGCTGCAAAAATTTTTAAAAGTCAGACCGTACCGACATTCGTAAGCATTCTCGATTTGCTTTTGCACGGGGTCATATAACATGGAAAAGAGACTTGTACAAAATCGTTTTTTTTTTAAGAAAAACGTTTTAATTTGGATGGATCTCACTATTAAATCCATGACTTAAGAAAGGAAGAAAACCATTTAACCCGTCTTCATAGCCGTGATGGTGGATTAATATTGTGAGGGCCATATCTTACAATAGGACATTCGAACTGCAGTTAGTCTCATCTAGGATTATTGCGAAACGCTACAAGGAGCTGCTCCAAAAGGGTGAGGAAATGCCTTCAATAGTTTTGGGCCAATTCTTTGTACATTTCCTACAGGATAATGCCCCAAATCACACAGCTTGAGAAGTAAAGAAATGGATTAAGGACGAAAATGTTACTCTCATGGAGTGGCCTTCTTATTCTCCCGACCTTAATATTATCGAAAACGTTTTGGATGGCTTTCTCGTAAAGTCTATGAATCTGGTAGACAATTTGATGACATCTAATGGCTAACAAATGCATAAATACCGCTTGAAACAAAATTTCCTTAAATTATTTGCAGTCCCTTTATGATTCAATGCCTGATCGAATTTTTGAAGTCATTTCTAATAAAGGTGGATGCACACATTATTAAGTATGAAATAATAAAAAATTCAAATAAGCGTTACATTTTTGAACAATTTTTTTAATATTTGTAAGTTTTTAAACCTTGAGTCTATTCGGTTGATTGATAAAAAGGAGTTTTTTTTTTGGTTCAATTACAAAAATATATATAAAAAATAAATCATTTGATTTAGAGCTTTCTTTTGATTTGTTGAATTGTTTATTGAATACTGATTAGTAAAAAAATTACTTTTGTGTTTTTTTCAGTCTGCATTTTAATTTTCAAAGATAATATTTGGTTGATCGGGAGTGTAAGTGAATAATCAGCTTCTCGCTTATCTATAACATATCCCAGACAAATAATTATATAAGTATTCGTTTTTTTTTTTATATATTTCACGTAAATGCGGACGGACGTTAATTAAAGTAAGCAGATTTTTTGACACATCGTTAGTGTCCGTTTTTCCCAATCAACCTTCCCTTGTTTATGCTATTTTTGTAACAGTTAGGTTAAATCCTTTAACTTTTCATAGAAAAAAAATATTAATGTGCATAGAGAGTTTTTTGGTCTACGAGTTGCACTAGGTCTATAACTTCGCCAGAAAAGTTTCAGAAGCTACTAATAAATACAAAAGCAATCATTTAAAATGAAAAAATGACAATTAGTTTTTGAGAAAGATATCACAATAGTCAAAGAAGGATTAAATGGATCCTTTTATCTGGTTTAGAAGTGGTCAAAAACATTTAAAAAAAATACTGAAGACTACTCAATAAACAAGGGAGGGCTGGGGTGCATTTACTAAAATTTGTGGTTGATCTAAATGGCCCATCCGGCAGTTAAGATACTTATTATAATACATGATGACTTTGAAAAAGACTGGGTCGAAATCAATTCTTATTGTTACTAAATCGTAATAAACATTTCCATAAGCCGGAAACCATTTTATACCCATGATATGCCAAGCCTCATGCACCACATTCTAGAACTGCTCGAAATATTTTTAAAAAGGGGCCAAAGAGCACTGAATTTTAATTAATTTCGATGATTTTTATGTTATCTAACAAGAATTTGAAGCCCATAAGGTATAATTTTAACATATGCTCAATACGAATCGGTTGCCGAAAACCCTTCATAATATCGATGTAAGGTTATATTTATCGATGTCAAAACTGATGGAAAACAGCTGTGATTTATTTATTTGAACTATTACTGGCTACTAGCGCCATCTTTTGGAAAACGGAAACGAGCAAAGTTGTAGAAAGATGCGAAGACCTTCCCTGCCGAAACAGGATATTTTTGACTTGTAAGTCCTTGAACCAAGGAGCAGAAGTTCCATAATCATACTTTAGGGTGAAAAATATTGCATTTATGGAGTCGCCGACGACAACTCTGAGCAAAATCTGATTGAAAATATCTCACATATGCCATTTAAAAAAATTTTTGTTATCATAACGAAGTATGTCTAAAAATCCTTGTCGTGAATTAAGCCCAAAATTCACCATCATCCACCTTATAACATACTTGCTGACTTAATGCCCCGAGCAACATTTCTATACAGAAAAAATGAATTTTTTTTTTTACTATTCGATACATTAAAGGTTCTAAAAGGGCTATAGACATAAAAGGCTCGAATCAACTGACAATATTTATGGAACTTGAATCGGACCACGAACCGCACTTCATCTTAATTGTAAACTTTAAAAATCATCTCATTGCGATCAGACGAAAACATTCTTGAAAATGCTATAAAATTAGTAAAAACTTAGAAAAGAATACAAATATTTAAAAAATATAGTTCCAATAAGCAATCAGGTCGAGTTTTCACTCGCAGTTATCGCTCAAGGAATTTTTCGGAATTCAGAATGCAATTCAAAGTTTTTGATAAAATTTTTTTTAACTCGGAATGACCATTACTTGGCACTGAAGAGCAAAAGGAAAAATTTAAAGAATCCCATGAAAAATAAGAAAGCGAACCTTGATTCACAGTTCGCTCAAATTGATCCTTCAAGCTGCAAGATTTACTACACAAATTGGAACTGATCTAAACTGAAGTAATGAACAAAAATGGCTGCAAAAACAGTCTCGTCTCAGCTTTAAAACACTTATTAATATTTATTTTTTTTTGTAGATGCAACTGCATCTTAAGGTTATTAGCTGTATCTGTTTTATTTCAAAATAACTTAAAAATAACTTTTTATGTCTATGTAAATATTTAAACATTATTTCTATTTGTAGTTGTTGTTGTTGATTTTGTTAAGTTTTTTTTGCTTACCGGCCAATAAATTGCTAGACACTTGCGTAGACATAACTGAACTAGATTTTAGCACTCGTTTCAAGTTTTAGTTTTGTTAATTTTTTTCTTGTTTTTGGTGTTGTTGTTTGTTTATTGCTGTGTGTATTGAATGTTGTATAATGAAAATTGGCACAAACACAAAAAACCAGTTGAGTTTGAAATTTAAACATGTAAAGCACAAAAAAAAAAAACATTTCTATATATATTTGTTGTAAACTGAAGGTTATACTCGTTCGTAGGAATAGTAGAAAACTGGAAACTGGGCAGCTGCTCGGCTGCTCGGTTGACCGTTTTATGTTGTTGCTTTGCCGTCAAACGTTGCGTATGCGTAATAAATATTTGAGTGCCATTAAAAATGGAAACTGCAAAATCATGGCAAATGGCAAATGGCAAATTGCACCGAAAAATAATTTAAAATCAAAAAGCAAAAGTCGTGTCAAGTGGCAGCAAGTACAGCTTAATGATGCTTGTTGCAACAAATGCAATTACACAAACAAACACACACATATACAGGGTTGCGTGCAGCTGCAGCAGTGACGTAGATAGATTTTGGCATTTGGGGCAAAGTTTAGGGAGGCATCTACTATTTTGTATTATGTTTGGATAAGTGTGTTTGTACGTATAAACAGCCTAATCTGAAGAGGCGAACCTAAATAAGAGCGTAATCTTTCAAAGGTGAAGTTTGCGTGAACGGGTTCGTCATATTCGGCCGGAATGGTGGGCATACAATTCGTGGCTTTTGCATGACGATAACGCGCCACGAGTCACGATTGTGAACGCATTTAAGGCAAAGCACTCGATAAATACTATCGACCAGGTACCGTACAGTCCAGATCTGGCCCCGTGTGACTTTTTCCTTTTTCCAAAACTAAAATTGCCACTACTCCATACCGACCATAAAACAGAACGGAGAGCTGAACGACATCCCGGCCAACGGGATGTAATGCTTTACAAGGGACATATTTTGAAGGCGACACAATAAATATTGAAGAAGATTAACTATTTTGCGTTTTATTTAGAAATTCCGCAAACTTTTTTATCAAAATGTAATCCAACAAATTTTAATAAGACTTGGAAATATTAAAGTTAAAGTTCTATAACCTAAAAATCATTTCAGAATCATTTTTCTCTGATTTTAAAACATTTTTTCGAGTCATTTACGATTTTGTCATTTCTTATAAAGTTTTATGACGTAATTGGAAATTTTTTTGAAAATATTCGATTTTTTACCAATAAACGAAAACTTTTAAATTAATGGATGTTGGAGTTTGATACACCTTCAAACAAATGTCTGTTTTTAACAACAGGAAAAGAAATATCAATATTAAGAATATATTTTTTAAAAGTAAATAGAATACATTTTTTCAAAATAATCGAAATCACATCCAAATTAGAGCGCGTAAATAAGACAAATTCGTGATCACTTCAACTCTGAAGAATTTTAATATCGATTTGTATTACGTAAAGGTAGTATTTATAATACTTTTTTAATTTATAGATATTTAAAATTTGGCACTTCTAAATTTTCAATTTTCTTTTAACGTTTTTTATAAAAATAAGTATAAAAACTTTCGAAGTTGTGGAATTGAATAATAAAAAATTTAAGAGTAATTTTTTGAGCTACAATTTGGAATTTAAAAAAAATTTTAATTTTAAGTAGTTTTATACCATAGCAAATATCTCCAGCTCTACCAAAGCGATTTCAAATTATTAAATTAATCGTGATTTATTTGTTTGACATTTTTTTCGTCATATTCACGGCTCAATAACTTTTTATATAACTTATATTCATTTTTTGTCTTTCTTTAGAAATTCGTGATCACTTGAACTTCGAAATATTTTACCGTCGATTTTAATTGCGCAAAGATTCTATTTATAAAACTTATTTAATTTATGGAAACTTAAAATTTTGCGCTTCTAAATTTCTAAAAAAGCATAAAAACTGTCCAAGACTTGGAATAGAATATTACAAAATTTAAGATGAGTAATTTTTTATTGTAGCTACAATTTGGAATTAAAAAAAAATCTTAAGTCTAGTTAGTTTTACTTTTTAAAGCGATTTCAATTATTTTAATTAATCGTGCTTTATTTTCGTGATATTTTTTCGTAATTTTCACGGCTTTTATGGAACTTGGAATTTTTATGACTTTCTTAAAAAATATTTCAAAACTTGTACGTTGATATACAACAAAATATCATTCATATATTTTGAATATTGCCCAATTAGAAAAGAACGAAATATTTGTTTATCACACTTGCATAGAAATTAAAAATATATTTTTTAAATCGAATTTGGTCTCGCACAGCTGCAAATAAATATTTTTCAAATTTTTTCACTATAATCTTAAGATTCGTTTAAAGAACATTTTTTTGACGGCATTTTTATTATATTGCACTACAGAGTTGCAAAAAATATTGATTAGTTCTACCCTAAACTAGTATTAAAGATACTTTTCCTACGTAGAAAAGCATCACGATTTATGTCCATGCTCCAAAAGCTTTTCGATATGAACTGAGCTAAAAATTGCTACAAACATCCTTCTGCAGGCATTTTAGGTAAGAAGTTTTACGAAAATGAATTTTTCTTCCAGAATTGGACTTAAATCCATGACTCCTCATCACCATCAGGATTCTATATAATAATTCTAACTTTTTCTTACAGAATTGGACTTAAATTCGTAACTCATCGTCACCATCACCCAATAAAATATTGCAAGCCTATTCATAGTGACGTAGATGGTTAAGTCATAGCAGAATATTTGTGGTTAAGTCAAAAAATCGTATGATCTGCACAAGACTAAATACATATTTTGGAATGTTTTTGATTATTTTTTGAAGGTTGTACAGAATGGATTTTTTTACTTATTTAGGGCTAAGCGAAAAAATCGTATGATCTGTACGATACTAGACTCATATTTTGGAAAATTTTTTACTATTCTATGAGAGAAGTATAATATGGTTTTTATGACTTATTTAAGGTTGAGCGAAAAAATCGTGTGTATCAAATTTTCGGAAATTTTTTACAATTCCAAGTTTTTATTAATTATCATTTTATTTTTTCTATAATAACATCCATCAACCATACATTTCCACACTTTTTGCGAAAATTAAAAATTTAATAAAATTTGTTGACGATGATTTAGGAAGCCCATTTTTTTCTTGTTATAATTCATTTATGATTGTCAATTTTCTTCTACAATGCCAATAAATTTAAAAAACAGCCAAACAGCCGAATTTTTTATGTTTCACAACCCCCCAGCCATATTTTTCGCTTATCCAGCCATGACCCACATCCGGATGATAAATGATGACACAAACAACTTTTTTACATTATAATGCAAAAAAAAATAATAAATTATCCATTGCTGCCAGCTAATTTTTTTGTAAGTCTTTAAATTGTCTATTCAAATCGATGTTTTTCCACATTTTCAACTGAATTTAGGGAAAACTTGATAAAGTAGCTGTCAATTTTAAAGGCATTTTTTATTGTCATAAAAAACGTTAAAATCTTCATACAAATTTTTCTTATAAGATTGTTCTTTTTGAGGCTTTCGCACAAATTCCAAAATACTTGTCTTAAAAGATATCGAATATAAAAAAACTGATTACAAAAGTGATTTTGTGGGAATGAAAATCTTATTTTTTATTTAAGGTATACGAATTTATGAAGGCTGTCAGATTTATAAAATTTTGTTCGAACTTTTTTTTTAAGATTTTGTATTTTTTTAAGCCTTATTAAATTTGTGTAAATTAAATGAATGGATGTATTTAGAGTCACTTTTCTGTTGCTCCAAAAAAAGGTAAAATCTTTATACAAATTTTTTTTTAAGATTGGATTGGATTTCTGAGTCTTTTGCACAAGGTCCAAAATACTCGCCTTAAAGATGACGAATTCAAAAAAAACCAAGCACAAAATTGATTTTGTGGCAATAAAAATCTTATTTTTAATTTAAGATAGGAGCTATAGGAATTATTGAGCCACTATATTTTTGAAATTGAATATTTGGATGATTCTTTTTAAATGAAGATATTGTATTGTAAGAGCATTCAAAACGATTTCAATAATTGCAACTCTAAAAAAAAATTTACTATTCAAAATCCTTAAAATCGCATAAACTAAAGCCCTTCATACTTTCATTGTACGTTGAGGATAAGGTATCGTCTACCATTGAATTAAAAAAAAATAAAAGATGTACCCATTGTGGAACTCTGAGAAAGAACTAAGGTTTGAAGTTTCAAAAAATCCGAAGCAATATGAAAAAAAGATTTTTTTAAATTGTTATTTGTAACTCATCTAATCATCGGCTCATCCAAAATCCTCAAAAACGCATAAACTAAATCACTTGATATTGTGTTGAAAAGAATCTGCCTCCATAGAGGTATAGCATTAAAACAAACTAAAGTAGTAGATATCATTTTGAAAATCTGAGAAGACATTAACGTTCGAAGCTTTAAAAAATAAATCCGACGAATATATTTTTGTTTCTAACTTTCGTCAGCTCAACCATAATCCTCAAAAGCTCACAAACTCATGCCCTTCATAGAAGTTTTGTTCATAGTATGTATTACGTTTAAAAAATTATCGTCTACCATATATATATTAAATTAAAAAAAATAAAAGTTGTACCCATCATTGTGGAAATCTGGGAAAACTTTAAGGTTTGAAATTTTGAAAAATCCGGGGCAACATTAAAAAAAGTCGTACAAAAATATTATTTTCGTAACTTTCGTCGGCTAATTGGATCTGTAGATTGATAACATAATGGGGTTATTTAGAACGGCAGCCATTCCTAGGCTGGATTTGGCAGCCTGCTACAAAACCCCAAAGATAACCCAACTCATCCCTTTTATCTACGCCACTGAATTGCACTCAGCTGCACATAGCTGCTGACATAGCTACTAGTTCTATGTATTGACAGTCAGTCAAGTTAGTTGTGGTTGTTGTTGTTGCTGTTGTTGTTGCTATACTAACAACTTGACAGCAGCTGTCTTGGCTGCCCACTCCAAGTATATAATGTATAGAGTATATCAACCAACTGCAGTCTCGACCAAGTATTTATTTAATCTTGAAACTTGAGCATTGTGCTGCCGCCAAGCTCGAAATGATGACGTTCTACCCAAGCCCAAGTCGAAGCCAAAGCCAAAGCCCACGCCATGACATAGTTGAGTCAACCAAGACCAAGCCTGCCACAGCTCCAGAGCTCCTTATCACTTGCTGCAATGAGTGAAGATGAACTATGTAGCGTTTGGTCCGGAGTCGTAGTAGCTGGAAGTCGTCTTAAATGCTAAGCATTTTAGTAATTTGATTTGAGTCGAATAAAGTTGCTGAATGACATTTAAGAGGTTTTTGAGGTTAAGTTGCGAACGCACTTGAGCTTATTTAGAAGGAAACGGTGTTTAGTCGATGACATTTTCTTGAGAATTTAAGGAATAAACCTTGTATTCATTATGTGTACAGTAAAAATAGGTTTTCACAAGAAAAAGAATGCTTGCTGGAATTTCAAATTGGTTAATGTTTTAAGAACCAACCAAAAAGTCTAAAGCCAAAAATGTGATTTCCTTCCCCCATTTGAGCCCATTTATGTTGAATTCTATAAGTCGTACACAAAAATTTCCAAGACAAAAAATTTTAATTAAAATTTTTAGATATGTATTGCGTTAGGAATGTGTCTCGTGATTTTTTTTTTATTTTTGCATAGCTGGGGAATTAAATGTTTGCAATTTCCTGTGCGACTGCCCGGAACCAGTGATATAGTGAACATTGTTGCATGCCGTCTATTACACTGCGAGTCGGATGTCCGAAACTATGTTATCTTTGCATAGTACAACCACATGCCGAATTTAAGTGCTTCCTTTCCGTTAGTTTTGTTGCCAAAATTAGACTAGCCAAATGTTGAGATATCGTTGAAATTCTTACAGACAAGTGCATTCTTCGCAGATAAAAATTTTTGTTTAAACTAAAAAGAATGAGAGCAGTTTTAAAAAAAATTTAATCGAAAGGCAAATGCTTTTCGATTTCAGTGAAAACTTGTACTGCCACTTCGAAAAAAAGATGATTAGAATAGATAAAACTATAATAACTTTGAGGTCTTTTTTGCCATAGGAATAAGAGCTTGACACTCTAAAGATGTCGTGCATTTAATTATGCTTGTGATTCTCAGGACAAAAATTGGCTTCGTACTGAAGCTGTTTTATTAGAAATTGGAACACAGAAGTCATTTTGTTTCAATAAAGACTGTTCCAAAGAATGCAGAAGACTGGTAGAAGCAGATTGAAGGCCCTATATTGTTTTTTTACAATAAAGCGTTTATTTAGGGTTTGTATCTCTTTAATCTCCTCTATTTGAGCTTAAAATCTTTGCAGAAGAGCCAACAATCGCTATCTCCGATAAAAGATTGTAAAAACGTCAACATTCGATTGACGACAAAAATTTTAAAAGGCAATCTTTAAAGAATCAATTTCATTTACTGTCGTATACAGAAATATTATTCCGATTTTGACGGTTTGAATTAATTGAATATACTGTAATTGGCTAATTTTTATCGAAATCCTAAACAATCCTAAATTTTCTTACCATACCCACCAAGACTTTATCTGCATTCTTCATCTTGTCAGAGTCAGACATTTCTATTTCAGAAATTACTGCTTACAGTCTTTAAAATTTGTATTAACGTATCATCTACAATCCAAAATAAGCCATCTTGCTTGTAGACAATCTTTTTACTCAAAAACGATAATGGAAACAAAATAACGAAATGTCTTAAAATTCATAAGCTAAAATATACATTTCTTTTCGGAAATGAACAAGATTATAATTTATCGAAATGATTTGGAGACTCCAGATCTTTCTATTGATATACCATTTTGATTAACAATTTCCCGGAATCAACCCCGTGTGGCGCTCCCAGTCCACTGATTTGTGATGCTTTTTCTTAAGAGATCGCCACAATGCGATAAAACCGGGAAATTTTTGATCGAGATAGTATAATCATAGATAGATCTTGAGTCTCAAAACGTGCATATGATCATTATTAACGAAAGCTACGCAAGACTAAGTAATTCGTTTAGCCTATTATTTTTATGAATAAATGAGTTGGCTGACTAAAATCGTTATCCAATCCGAAGCCGTGGATAGAATCTCTTGCAACCGATTATCTGCAGGCCAAAACATGTCTTTTTGGCTGAAGAACCTCTTCCTAGTCAAGGCAAGCTACATAATTCTTTAGATATGCCATTAACCCGTCTGAATCGAATGCAATATCAAAGTTTAAAAGAATCCTAAAATTCTTAATAATGAAATCTTGTCAAACCAACATATATCATCTTACTATAATAATAAATCAATAAACTTCTATGAATAGATAGACCTTGAATCTTCCAACAAAGTTCTAAAGACCTAATCATACATTCAGGCTATATTGCCGGCATTTACTAATGAACGAGTTGGCGACTAGTCAAAATGACTGAAATCGTCATCCAATTTCTTTTAACTGATTTTCGGCAAGCCATAGCAAGTCTCGTTGGCTGAAGAGCATCTGCCTATTCCTGCCATTTCTTTCCATAATTAGGTAACACGACGGACCTCTGTTTGATTATTGGTCCGAGTAGAATTCAATATCAAAGTCTTAAAACAGTCCTAAAAACCCTTATTTGTGAAATCTTCTCAAACCTAAACATATCATCTTCGCTCCAACAACTCTTCCTACTCAAAAGCCGTCTGAATCAAATTCAATATCGAAGTCCAAAACAGTCGAAAAAACCCTACCTAGTAACAGCTATTCATGCCACAAAATATATCATCTTGACTCCAAAACAATATTAAGTTTCGTCGAAAAATTCAAACGGCTTCTAGATATGGGAAAAAATATAGAAATATATATTTGTATAACGAAATCCAAAACAAGCCTGAAGAATTGTATTGACGACTGCTCTGCCGGTCAAAAATGTAATAGAGAACTTAATTACGATTAATCGAAAAGACAGACCAACTCGATAGATATCGATCTCTGAAACCGGACTAAAAACTCTGCTGAACTAAAATACTGTTTGAATCCAGATTACTTTTTTTTACATCTTTTCAACCTGTTGCCTTTTAATTAAACTCAATGAGAGATATAAAGGCAAACAAAGTTAGGACAATCGTAGAAACTTCTGACGCATGTGTGTGTGTTTGTTTTTGTGTGTGTGTGTTGTAAAATGTAATTATAAAATGGCGAATAAAACTTGGATGCAATAATTTCATTAGCACAAAGAGTTGGAAAAGCGCGGAATGAAACGACAAGATAAGGTTGATGATGACAACGCGACGCGACGCGACGCAGTGAAATACAGCTAACTACATGATAAATGACAAAATGACGGATTGACTAACTGACTGACGGACTGAGGAACTGACTGACTGGCTGACTGACAGCTTGGGTTTGATGACGCGACGTGAAACAAACGAAGTGACTGACGGCTAAAAAACGACTAAACTGTTGATGGCAACGCAGCTGCCGCCATAGCATTGACAATGGGAAGCTGCCGCTGAGCAGAGAAATATGAGCAAAAAAAGAGCAAAGCAGAGCGTGGAGCGGCGGAGCGGAGACGAGCTGTGTAGGAACAGAATAGAGTAGAGAGGAGCGCCAGAAGTTGCCCACACATAAATGGTAAAACAGAGCGGAAATAGTGCCTGTAAGTAGGCAAGGCATCAAGTTGATGTTAATAACGATGACGCTGAAGAAGATTATGATGATAAAGATGATGGTAATGATGGTGGTGTTGGTGTTGATGAGGATGATGATGATGATAATGATGATGATGATAATGAAACTGATGTTGATGTTGATGCTGTTATGTGTGGCTCTCGCACTCAGTGACGTGTGTAAATGAGTGTGTTTGTGAGTATAAATATAAATAGCAGCTCATACAAAGAAAACCAATAAAAAGATGCCAAAGAACTATTAGCTATAAAGCAACGAATTTTATATACTCTGAAACTCAAAATATATCTAAGAATTTCAAAGTAAACAATTGGTGAATGTGTTTGGGTAGCGATTAAGGCTGTTAATGAGGGGTGGCTTTTAGAAGCAGCTTCAAGTTTTAGGCTCTGTTTAGAATATCTAATTAGTTGGGTTAACACCTGGATGTTGCTATCAGTCAGAGGGTTTTATTATTTATTATGGGTGTAAAATGTACTGCGACCCAAGTCGATCTATTTTACCATCTTCATGGCTCAGAGCTCTTCCAAAAGTTCTATGGCCTATGCATCTATCTTTTCCAGTGTCTTGTTTGGACTTAGGATAGCAACAATGTCCAGTAGGAGAGAACGTTGATTCCCGGAAGCTTGTTTCTTTTACTGATGAGTCAGAGGGCATAATAGGGGAATGTTTTTTCCTGACTCCGAAACCCACTAAATAATATATCTTTATTACATAAAAAAGTTTTTCATCGTTGACATTAATATATAAGGATATATACATATAGTTCGAATCGCGAAGCGATCGTAGGGAGGGCGGGGGTTTACAAACGCAGAGGGTAAGAAGCAGAACCCCCTAGTCTAAAATGAAAACGGTTTTTAAGAAAACTTGATTTTCAGTTTACTTGTATAAATGGCAATTTATCGGAAAATTCTGTAGATGGGCCTCAACCTCAAGGACGCTCGTATATTTCATTGACAGGTGTCCAAATTTATTAAAATACTGATTAGCCAAACTAAAGCTTGAGTGAAAGCTATGAATTTGATGACACGATGACTGATCTTTTTGAACTTATTTTTTACACTTAACCGCTTTATATATATGAATGTATATTTGAACAGCTGATATAGTTAGGCTTTTTTGTAAAATTTTTTGGAATAGTTTTTGTTTGGTGCCCTATCGAAGATGGGAGATCGAAAACAATTTTTTTTTTTTTTATTATTAAAAGGGAAAAATGCCATTCGTGCAAGGCAAAATTTATGTGATTTGTACGGAGAAGATATGTTGACCGAACGCCAATTGGTTTGCAAAATTTCGTTCCAGCAATTTCGATCTTGAGGATGCACCATTTTCTGGAAGGTGTCTTGAAGCTTATGTGGAAAAAATAAAGTCGTTGGTCAATGCAAATCGTCGATTAACAATTCGAGAGATTGCTGAAAGATTAAAAGAAAGAATAGTCAAGGATTAATTTCGAAGCTAGACATATGCGTTCCTTATGTTCTTCCAGAACGAAATTTGCTTCGTCGCACTAACGACTGTGGTTTGCTTATCAAACGTCAAAGAAGTGATCCATTTTTGAAGCTCATTGTTACTGGCGGCGAAAAGTGGGGTGTTTACAAGAATGTAAGGCGCAAGTGATCCTGGTGATCAGCTGGACAAATTGAGTGATGCACTCAAACAGAAGAGGCCAAAATTGATCAATAGAAAAGGTGTGGTGTTCCACCAGGATAATGCGAGACCTCACAGAAGTTTGATGACTCGCCAAAAGATGTACTACCAAATCCACCATATTTTCTAGACTTAGCACCTTCGCACTATTGCATGTTCCGGTCTCCGCAAAATTTTTTGGATGGGAGAACCTTCACCTCAAATCAGGACGTCAAAAACCACTTGGACCAGTTTTTTACCTGCAAGGATCAAAAATTTTATGAGCGTTGAGTCAATTCTCTTGCTTGAAAGATGGCAAAAGGCATTGCATCAAAATGGAGAATATAAAATTTTATAAAATGTTTTACACAATAAAAAAATTGTGTTTAAATTGCACTTAAAATAGAAATAACTTAGTGAACGACCCAATATAATATATTAAACCATTTTGCAGGACTATTTATGGCTTTGAGTTAGCTGACTGAGAAGCCAAACCACAGTTTATGTAAAAATGTCAGTTAAATTAATTTTAATATGGTCTTCTGAATATGATCAAACATCATCAAGTGGCCTTCTAATGATTCATGCAGTATTTTGTTTTTTCCTGTTTTACTCCTCTTGGAAATTTCGGACCTCTACAATTTCTCTATTATCCAAGTCTATTTATATAATCAACACACACAAAATACTTTCTTCAAACTAGTTAGAAGCAGAAGGCTAAAACAACAAATTCTATTTGGCAAATATTCGAAATATTTTGCAAAATTTCTTAACAATTGTTTAAACAAAGTTAAAACTAGACACATCTGGTACTTTTGATAAAATAACTTTTAAAGCAGAAAAATTTTAAAGTTTAGAAGCAGAATACAAGCGCACATTATCTTTTGACGCCCATTGTTGAAGAATTCATTATCATTAATATCATCTTAATATCAAAATCCAAAGTAACAATGTCAAAAGTGCTGAGCACCTCAGTAACCTCTCAATTCTATTTATTAAACTAGTTCTATAAATAAGACAGCCAGGAAATTAGCAAAGGACAAACATTGATTGATGCCCTTTGTGCGTGACCAAACTAACCACATCCTTTGAAAGGGTATAATGAATTTTTATGCATGTGCATGTATTTAACTAGAGCAGCTCTTTGTGTGGGTTGCTTTGTCTAGATTAACATGATGAACATTTTCTTTTTTCTTTTAGTATTCCGTTTTCCACTTGTTTTTCATATATACCATACATATATGAATGTACTCGTATGTGTGTATATGAATTTATATATTTTTTTTTATTATGGCACCATATAAAGCGCAACAGGAGACAGACCAACAAACACTATGGCAGTGACATGGATGCCGATGATGCTGGCAATATCCTTTCAAAGGGAACTGCCACCTGTCTTTGTGAGTGTATGAGTGCATAAGTGTGAGTGTGACAGTGTGTGTGTGCTTCAGTTTGACTTCAAACGAGACAGGCATGTCAATAATGTTGAAATGTAACTGCCAGCTCAAAGCTGCACATACACACTCGCGGCTGTATGTGTTTGTGTGGGCTTTTGAGTGTGTGACAACGAGAGCAGGCTGAAAAGTTAGCAAAATGTTGGGTGATGCTGTGGTTATGAGGGTAGCGGCTTTAAGCCGCGCTGCTTGGTGATCGACTTTTGTTTTAGTGATATTTTGTAAAGTTGCCGATAAATTTTATTCGGATTCTTATTTGCATGCTCCTGAGATCGAATTTTGTTGTCGATAACTTTGTTATTACATATTTTAAAAATTATTTCAGAGCAAAATGCGTACTTTCTTAAACCCATTTTGCATGTTAGTTTTTCGGTTTGCTGAAATTGGAAGCACCAAGGATGAGGTTTAAAAACGAATCCCAATAAAATGTTCGAATTCGTTTTCCAAAGCACGGGCGATTGATTTAATATGCATTGGATCAAGAGAATTTTGGTAAATTTATGTTTTTAATAAATTCACTAAACTACTACTTTAAATACAATAGATTATGTGACTGTTGGCTATCTTTCTATAAGGTTGCAAAAGTCAGATAAAAAAAATATGCTGCCGCAGGTAGAATAATAATTCGTGCAGATACAGCTTATCTAAATTACCAAGTCCTTAAAGATTACACTGAAAAATCTTTAATTGAAATAAGCTCGAAAATGGGATAACGAATCTTCAAGGAAGATGGTCTAAAAAGACCAGTCTATTTTTTCTATGAATTAAGTAATTTAATTTTTTTCCCTAAAACGGAGATGATACATGAAAATGGGATAAGGACTCTTCCAGGGCGATGGCCTTAAAAGATTCGTATTTTCTTTTTTTATGATATTTATTTAGATTCTTCCAGGAAGATGGTATAAAAAGACTAGTATTTTCTTTTTAGGAATAAAGCAGTTTATGTTTTTTTTAAGGAAAAATGGAATAGATACGTCGAAAATGTGATAAAGATTTTTTTCTATAAATTTAAGTTTTTTTTTTCGGAAAAATGGTACTACGATATAGAATGAAGATTTCTCCAGGGAGAAAGTCTAAAAATATCCGTACATTCCCCTTCTATAAATAAAGAAAAATGGAGTAGTTACGTTGATAGTTAAACCGGGTCCAGTCAGTAACTAGTCAACAGGGTGTAGCATTGGTTTTTTTGAGATATCTTTTCACTTCGAAACTTTTGACGAACAATTTTTTTGTCGGTAAAAGATCGCTTCAGGAATTAGCGGGTTATTCATCATTTTCTTCGAATTCGTTTTGAAACCAATTGTTTGATATTCGAAATTCCAACAAGCCGAATTTCGATGTAAAACCGTAAACATTTTAAATGGTTTAAAAATGTACTTATTTTATATGAAATCATTTTATTAATATCTATTCTTTGATATTCTTAGATTACACTGGCGTACAAATACAGGTGCTATGCCAGTTGTTGGAAATCAAAGGGTCATTTCTGAAGTAATTCGATGCGTAGGATTCAAGTCCGGTCTCAGAAAATCTCAGGATTTTGAGACATTTAGTCGAAAAAGCCTCAAAATCCTGAAGTAATGAACTAATTCTGACCAACAATAATATTTCTCTTTTAACAAAAAAAGGTAAGCCACGTTTAATTCTAATAAAATTTGTCAAATTTTATTTAAAAGATAAAATAATAAATAACTTTAAAAATTTTAATGAAAATGGGATATGGTGCTTTTTATTGTTGTAACATAGTAATGAAAAGAAGGGAGCTGCAGCAGCCATGTTAGTTCTTTTGTATCAAATAAAAATAATTTCGAGCTAACACAACCTCAGAATTTATCGGAAAAATAAGAGAAATATCCGAATTTTTTTAAAATGAAATGGAAAATTATCGACAAAAAAATCGTTTTTCCGGAGAATTCAAAACAGATTCCGAATCAAATGGCTCGGCTTTAATTTTTCGTTTCTCGGAGAACGAATGAATTTCTAATTATTATTAAAATATATATTTTGAAAATGATTCCTTCGATACGCTGATTAGAGAGAGTAAAGAGGAAGCGATATATTTTCATGAGAATAACGCTACGGTACATAAAACTTCACTTGGCATAGCAAAATTATCTCCTCGTTCCGAAATAAAAAAACGAACCCTAGCTCTCCTAAAGTATAACTTTTGAGGGATATTTCTTTTTTGTGCTACCTTTTGTCTAGCCCACCCTCGCTTGAGCATGTGTTTGTGTATCTGTGTGTTTGGTTGACTGAACTGAACGCTCAAATGAAGCGTTTTCAATATATGCCATGCGCCGAGGCCGTTGCTCAATATGTAGTTAGTAGCTTTTAGCCCCTTTCAGCGCTCTGCCTTTGTCGTCGTCTCCGGAGCTGAGCCGAGCTGAGCTGAACTCAGTTGAGTTGAGTTGTTGCTCATCAGCATGCTTCAGTGCGCACAGTGCTCGACAACTACTTAACAGAGCTTGTATATTTATTTTTTTTTATAAATATTATACCATATTATACTCATTGACAGCCCACACACAAGATGATTATTAAATGGCCGCTGGACCGGCATTTTGACACCCACAAAATGGTTGTGCATGCCAAAAACGTGCCAACTTTGGCACGCGCACAATGTGGCGTATGCTTAATAAGTTCAGCTCTGCTCAGCTCAGCTTTAAGTTGCAGCTTGTCAGCCAAGTTGGGGCATCTTTTTTATACTTTAAAACCAAAATAGACATCAAAGCGTAAAAATACTTTTTATGTACTACACATATAGATTAGAGATAAAAAAAAAGAATAAATAAAAATCGATAATCCAGCCGAGTGTATGGAGTGGACAATGGACAATGGATAAATACACACACATAGAGAGTTTTACACACATTTGCGTACCGCTTTTGCTCCGTTACACACTTGGGCTATTTGTGGCAACCTATTTGAGTTGGCTTCACTGAGCAAAGGTCCTCCCAACTTTAGCTACTCTATGGCTATTCGATTTAGATTCCTTTTAATAAATGTCAGCACGCAGAAGCGAGGGCAGGTGAAAAAGTTGAATTGGTAATTATGATGCGCCTTCTCAGGAAAAGGAATATTCAACAAGTGTGCTCCAATCGCCCAAAAAATATTATTTGAAAAGGTCTTGGGCGGAGTACACTCTGTAACAAGCAATGGTAGAAATTAAGAGAAGGAATTGAATATGGATTGGTCACACTTTGCGAAAACCTTAGAGTAGCATCCCTAAAGCAAGGATTGCGATGGAGCCCGCAAGATAGTCGTCGAAGGGGGTCTCGAGCACGCACCTGGCGTCGAACAATCGACCGAGAATTAAGGATGCCGATTACTCTAGGAGAAAAATTAATAGCAAAGCGTCAGAGTTAGATTTCGAAGTATTGTGGAGGCTCTATGCGCCACTAGGAGAGAAGAACGAGAGTAGTAGTGCTTCACGGTTGATCAAATCAATTGCAGAAAATCTCTTCAGAAAGTTCTTTCTTAATGTTCGGAAGTATATAATGGCAAAGAAAACTTTTTATAAGAATCACAGTGACCCAATTCATAAGAATATGTTGGTTGAGTTAGTATTCCACATTTCTAAAACTTGTTCTTGACTTCTTGGTAAAAATCGAACTGATTTTTCGTATTCTTTCCTTGTTCGATTTAAGCAGCAGCGACCAGATTTGATAGCTCTGAAAACCACTTCTTGGGATTTGTTTTCCCATGTTGTATTTATTGGACTAGATTTGTGTAGTTTCATTTGAAAGAGCTGCATTCAACTTTTTCGCTATTGCTTCCACAGAAGAAGTTCCCTGATTCAACTGTATCTTGCTCTTGGCATTAAAAATCATTCTTATTGAAATTTACAAGCGACTAACTCTTCTTTGGTTACAAATAGAGATAGGATCGGAAAATAATATAAGAAATACAGATATTCCCGTTCAATCCGAAAAAGACAAAGTATTATGGGATCAAAACGTCAAGCACTAGATTGGAATTTACAAGGTAGACGAAAAAGGGCACGTCCAAAAACTTCATGGTGCAGAAGACTACAAGCCAGACTTGTACATAAGGGAAATCGTGGAACGAATCAAAAGTAATCGCAAACAATCGTACGAGATGGAAGTGCGTCTCTGAGGCACTATGCTCCTCAAGGGGATAAAGGAACTAACAATATGGTGGGATCAAGGCCAGATTCCACACAAATCGCACATTTTAAAGCCCTTTAACATTCCGCCTATCGCGTAGATATCATCCTTAGTCACACTGTAACGCTAGTTTTCAACTGGGATAAAAATAAATAAATAATTCCCTGTTAGACCCCTTGGAGGAGGGGCATAGGGGATCTCTATTAATAACTGTTCGAACAGAACAGGGACTTACGGTTCATAGCCGAATCCGAACGGCGGTGTCTTTAATTAATAGAGACTTTCATGGCACTGGGATAGAAATACGAATATTTTCGCACCACCCAAAAAGACGAGGTATGATGGGCCAGGAAAAATCCTATCCAAATCGCACTTTTTAAGACCCTTGTCCACTTCGTCTATCGTTCAGATCCCATCTTTTATCACACCATTGCGCTTGTTTTCAACAGGTATAGAAATAAGAATATTTCCGCACTACCCAAAAAGACAGTATGATGGATCATGGAAAAATACCACCCATATCGCACACTTTTAAATCCTTTCCCATATAGCCTATCCAGTAGATCTCGTCCTTAGTCACACCATTACTCAAGTTTTCATCTCGGATATAAATTACTGCACTATCTAATAAGATAGAGTATGATGGTATGATGGGATCAAGGAAAAATCCTATCTAAATCGCCATTTTCAAAACCCTTTCCGGTTCCGCCTTTTCCGTAGATTCCTACTAAAGACAACATTATGTTAGCTTTTAACTCGGACAAATCACGGCAAGTATTGGCGCCCAATTCTCTTACCAAAATATTGGTATAATAAATTTTTTACTCGTTGGCTAGGTGGCTAGATGCCAATGTCCTCGCTCACATTCATGACGATTGCTTAAAGATCAAGACGATTCCGTGAGATTTTCTGAGAAAAATACCTTTTCTGGGCTTTCTTCAAATGCCAATTTCGTATTTGATTTAATCATTCGGTTTTTCTTTTAAAAAATTTGAATAGAATAATATCGCAGGAAATAGATTCCTCGAATATTTCTGATATAATATTAAGACGATACCGAGGATTTTGCTAAAGGTAAATACTTTCTCTTGGTTGTATTCAAAGGTCCATTTTGTATTTGATATAATCATTCGATTTTTCTTAAAAAAATTTAAATTGATTAATATCGTAGGCATTAGATTCCTTAAATTTTTCTGAGATCAAGAGTATTTCGTGAATTTTTTTAAGGCAAACAATTCCTCTGGGCTGCCCATTTTGTATTTGATATAATCATTTGATTTTTCTTTAAAAAAAATTTAAATCGAATCGGCAATTGAACATCGAAGCACTTAGTGTGGCTCAAGTAACTAAATCTTTGCCAGCAGTTAGCTGCAAGAAGATTCCCTAATTTCTATGGCAATTTCTTAGCCACCTCCAATACTTTTCAGCCTACCCTCGCACAAAACACACAAATACATCATAGAGCAAAGCCAAGTAGTGAGACATGGGCCTGAAAAAATGTCAGAACTGTCAGCTTAACTGTTTGCCCGGCACTCCAGCCTTGTGTGTAATTAATAGATTTTTAATGAAAATAGCTGCCAAGGATCTGGCCACACAATTTAGAGCTAACACACAGACGCAGACACACACACAGTTGCACAAAAAAAACAAACAGATAACACATAGTCACACACGACTCTCTTGAAAAAAACGAAGTTGCTGCCTTGGCTTGGGTTATGTCCTGGTTCTGTGATGACAGCAGCCGGAACTGCTATATATGTATACGTATATATATATATATAGTACATATGTGTGCAGTTATGTGTCTGCGTGCTGCGTGTTTGATTAACCGGAAGATAAACACGCAAAGAAGCTGTGAACAATGCATAAGGACGGGCACACTGTGCGGCAAGCAGTGTGACCGTATGTGTGCATATTTGCTTTGTGTACAACTTTATCATCATTATTATTAAATTTGGCGTGCACAATTTTTGTGTTGTTGTTTTTATTACTTATATACAGTCTATTGGACACGCTGCAGCATTTGGCCCAAAGCAGATTTACCAAGTCCTTGCCATATCATGCTTAGACAACACTAATTGCATGACTTGTAGGTATATATAAAATAATAAATATATATGTACTACCTACATATATACAAAAAGAAAAAGTTTTTTTATATATCGAGTCTGCTTTAAAGTTTTGAGCTGAAAGTTACACAAAAGCTGCACTAAACATCATTCAAAAAAAAGTTTTTATGCTGAAAGTGCCATAAAAGTTCAAATGCTCGGTTATAAAAATATATTTACTGTCATCGTGACGAACATAAAACTGCGTGAGTATATAAAATGTGCGAGTATATGCTATATACGTATATAATATATAAGAGCTTGGCATTATGTATGTGTGTTTGAAAATTATGGTCAAACTAAGAAAACTTTTTAATTTGGTCAATCTTGAAAAATGGCCGAAACGCATAAACAACAGACTTTTGGCTGCCGACAAAAGTTTGTATATGGAACCTTAATGGGTGGCTAAAACATAAGCCTCTTAAATGCACATTAACTTAATGTACTGGGGGTAAAAGGATAGTTTGCTAAATAAAAGTGAAATTTTTAGTAAACAATTTAAAAAAAAAAAGGGATCCAGTTTTCGTACCCTGAATCATATGGACAGAGCCGAAGAGGAGAATACGGGTCCTTGGAATCGGCACCTCTATTAAAACGTTATCTTAAATCACGCCAGTACGATGGCAATGACACCGGGAACCTGCGTAAATTACAGGTCCGGAAGGAATCCCCTTCTTCCCACTCTCTCTCTTCCGGCCTGTATATAAGCTATTATATATAAATTTATACGTTTGTCAGTTCATCTATAAGCTACACGTAGATATAGGAGTCCACCTATTTAGAAGAAGCTTGCTGTATTCAGGCAACATGCTCTTATAGAGAAATTTTGGTTTTTAGCTATGATTTTAAATGTTAGAACTTGAGAACTATTCGTCGTGGTCATAAGGATATGAATAACTTCTTAGAGGAGCTGTTTTTTCAAACAGTTTTGGGAACATCTGAAAAAGCTTTTAAAAATTGTTTTTTTTTTTTTTGGTTTTTTAACTTTTAACGTTCCCATGGGATTTCAATGGAGTTCTCGGTACGCATGGGTAAGGAATAAAGGAGACATGAGTATATGCGTTTGAGTGTATTTGGATTCGAGATAGTTCCACAGTGGCACAGTTCGAAGAATTTTGACATCACGTGAAGAGATCAAAGAGTACATATTTTTTGAGACTTTTAAAAATCTTTTATAAAGAATATGGAAGAATCGTAGAACTTCGAATCCACTGTGAGTATATAAGAGAAGGTAATTTTGAGAAATTAAATTCATGTGCGGATATCTTATAAGACCTCCATTTTCATTCTTTGCAAGCACTGCTGCAAATTCTAAATAATGAGCAAAGAACAGGAGAAGATGCCTCCGGCTTGCTATCGTACAAGTTTAAAACAATTATGTCAGAAGGAATTTTAAGAAACTAAATACCAATGCCGAAAATGGTAAGATCTCGTTTTTTCATTTTTTGCAAGCATTGCTGCAAATTAATTTGTGTTCTAAATAAAGAGAACAGAAGATGCTTCCGACTTTCTTAATCCTTGCAATCGTTGTGTTAACTTTAAAGCCATTTTGAAATCAATCTTTCCAGATAAACTCAACAGAAGAGAAGATAAAGGAAGATGATGCTGAGAGCGAAAATGGCTATGCCTATAATTTATAAGAGCAGCTTTCTTCATTCCTTGCAAGCATTTTACTAAATACTGTAAAACAATTTTAAAACCATTTCTTCTAGGTTAAGAAAGATAAAAGATAAAATGAGCTATCGTGAAGAAACTTATTAGGCTTAGTTTCTTAATCCTTGTTGCAAAATTTTACAGTCACGTGAGGAGATCAACGAGTACCCATTTTAGTACTTCCTAAAATCTTTTACAAATAACATATGAAAAAATTGTAAATCTTTGGATTAGCCGTGAGAAAAAAAAAGCAGATCATGGACTTAAAGAGCTGTTCCGATAACTTATATGATCACCTTTCTTAATTTTCAAAATAAAAGGAGATGATGGTGAGATAAAAAAAGGCTGTGCCAATAACTTACAAGACATCCTTTCTTTATTCTTGGAAATATTTTTGTATTTGCTGTAAAATTATTTTTAAACCTTTCTTTTAAAAAACAAAAGATAAATGAGCAGACGTAAAGAAAACCGGTGACTACCTCGGTAACCTATAACACTGCTTTTCTAAATATGTGCAAGAATGGCATAAACCTAAAAGATAAAAGGAGATGATGGTAAGAACCTATATGGCTATGCCTCCAATCTTTTTTTTTTAACTTATTTCTTTAAGATATAGAAGAAAAAGGGATTTTAAGAGAAGATAACATAAGATGACGTAAAGAAAGCAAACGGCTACAGCTCGGTAACTTATAAGGCTTCTTTTCTTAATCTTTACAAGAATGGTATACACCTAAATAAAAAAAAAAATTTTAGTAAGAAACTATGTGGTTCCAATCTTATTCTTTAACAGCAATTAGATGGGATAAAATGCGATAAAGTGAAGACACCAAATGAATACGCTTCTGTAACTGATAATCTCCAATCTTATTCTTTAGAAACCATTTCTTTCAGATAAAAAAAAAGAAGATTTTAAGATAATGTATAGAAAGGAAATCGTGGCTCTAAAAATTGATAAGACCTGTACTATAGCCCATTTTTTGTAGTCAAATAAAAAGAAGAGTAATTAGATGTGAGGAGATAAAAATAAATCTTCTCACGCCATCAACTTGGGGTGCTAGCAGTACCTTTTTTACTCAGGCGTACCTGTGCAGACCGGGCATAAAGACAACTGCTCCATGGTTCAGGAATGGAACGAAAACTTTGTCGCAGTATTCCCGGAAAGGGAAGATTGGATGCAAAACAACCCCTGAAAAGGGAACGAGCTGACGATCTATAATGATGGTTTGAAGTTGGATGAGGGCACAAGAGCAGGCTTTCGAAGAAGCTTTCATTTCACCTCCAGCAGTCTGGAAAGCAGCTAGACTTATTGGCACGAAAGTCCAAAGAACATTGTAATCCTTGTCGATAGTCAGGCTGCTATTAAAGCTCTGTTATCGCACCATAAAGAGTAAACTAATTCGTAACACGACGCTAGCGCTCAACCGCATCCACCACCACTCACTAAGATTCTGCTGGGTTCCGGATCACTCAGGTGTTCCTGGTAAAGAGGCGGCGAACAAGTGTGCCAGGAACGGCTTAGCGCTGGTAGCTAATCTTGGGGACATAAAAATACCATTAAAGGACATCATATCGCAAATCAGGGAGACGGCTAAAGCTCTGGCGGAAAGAGAATGGGACATGGTGTCCGGTTGTCGCATCTTCCGAGCACTCTAGCCGAGATATGATTTAAAGCAAACATCTGAACTCCTGCGCTTCCATAAAAACAGGACTAGGATAGTGGTAAACGTCTTAATGGGGGCACTGCACCATAGGTAATACGCCTGAGAGATTGCACGTTCTCCGAAGCTGCAGAGATGAGGAAGAGACAGAAAGCATCCAACACCTGCTATGCGACTGTTCCGCGCTTCTTAAAAGAAGAACCCTATTTCTGGGTAAACCATTCTTTGAGGATCTGGGATGCCTAGCCTATGTGCCCATAGCGGATTTGGCTGCTTTTGTCATATCCTCAAAATGGCTCTGCAACATAGGAGACTCAGGCGATTAGGGATGTACAGTTTATGATCCTCCTCCACAAAAAAATATAAAAATTATAAGTGGTAAAAGTTGATTATAGTGTCGAAACTAAAGGGTTTTGATGCTTACTTAAAAGACCTTGTTTCTTATTCCTTAGAAACTTTGTATAAACTAAAGGCCAATTTGAAAACCATTCCTTCTACATAGATTAAGCAAAGAAACCACAAGCTATTTCTGCAAGACTATTATACACAAAGTTATTCACAAGAATGTTTTCATATAAATCATAAACTCTCATAACTAAACCATTTATGAAGTATATACTATATGTACTATATACCAGAAACTGCGCTATATAGAAAATGCTTTATATACATATTCATGTACGACTTATGCATATGTATGCATATGTTCTAAGCAAATTCGCTCAGTCTTTGATTGCATTGTAGAGCAACTTGTACAAGTTAACGTACATAACGTCATGTGAAGGTTACGTACGGCACGGAATGACGCGTGACGTCAAAGAGAAACCGCCAGCAGCGGAATATGGCAAATCCCAGTGCTAAAAATACTATGCAATAATATAATAATCATAAAATGTCCAACCAATTGACGCAAGGAATTGTATAAAAATAGTTTCAGAAGGACACCACCAAGCACATCACTTGGCCGGAGTCGGAGTATTGAGTTTCGCGTGTGGCATTATAGAGCACGCAATGTTTTGAAATAGTCAAATTGTGGACTCACCATCGCCATCCTGTGAATTAATACTCAGCACCTCATCGTTTGGTTCACTAGCTGGCGCCGGGCGATCTGCTTGCAATTTGGTGAAATAATCTGCAGCAAAGTCAATTACATCGGGTGGCTGTTCCACTAAAAATGCTATGGAGAACTCCAAAAGCGTGTTCTTCAGTTCATCGGGCACCTGTATGCGTCTGCTTGAATCACTCGACATATTTGTGCTGAAAGTAAAGAAAATAAATTTTAAGTTATTATTAGGTTGAAGTAAGTGGTTTTATACGAAAATTTTTATACACACATTTTGTACTTTTTGTATTTATTTCTGAAAAAGTTCAAAAGTTAATGAGACATTATTTTTCTATGGTTTAAATTTATGAAGTGACAACTTTCTGATGACTACTTTGGCTTGATTGAAATTTGTTTAGGCAAAGCCTGCTCTTAAAACACAATAATAATAAAAAATTGTAAAATTGAATAAATGGAATATAGTCAAGGGGATGCCGATAGGGCATAGTGGGTATTATACCTTATTCCTCAAAAAAATTTGCATATTCCTTCCAATTTGAATTTCTCAGGAAATATGCGAATCAGGTGGTACACTTTCGTATCTCTATCTCTTATAGTCTTCGAGATCTACGTGCTCATACAGAGGGACAGATATGGCTCAATCACTACCCGAGGTTATGATAAGCATTTTGGTATAAAGGATTTGGGGTCTGCCACGCCTTCTTTTGTCCGTTACACACATTGCAAAAATCTAGAAAAGTGATGTTCTACAAATTCATTGCTGCATCTTTACGTAAGATGGCGCTAGTGTAAGTATACTAGATGGCGCCAGCGGTTGCTACAGCTGTTCTGGGCGTAACAAATGGCTGGTAGTAAAAATTTATTGCGAAACGATTTTATCAAAAACGTTTACTATTTATTATTTGTCGTGAGCTGTTTGGACACCAAACAACAACCCAAAAAAAAGTAGGCAATAAATTAATATTCGGCGTGATATGGATTTCGATTCGAGCAGTAATCAATATGCAGTTCTTGCACGATTGTGATTTATATATATACTCAATGATGTTAAGAAAGAATCAAACAAAGTTGGCTAAAAATAAATATCAGCAAAATAAAAGTTATTAAAATAAACTTATCAAGTTCAGAAAGTTTTATGATCGAGAATCAATCTATCTAGACGGTGTGATCTCCGGCGATAATGTTGCAACAAGAGACTTTTTCTTACGAATTACTAAAATTAAAGCTTCTTTTACAGCTACTTATTACTTATTCTATTTTTTTTCGTCCAATTTTATTTAAAATCTTTCCAAATACAATCAGTAAATTAAATCCATTGAGAGTAGATGCTTTATGCGATCTAGTAGTTCTTATAGGTATAACTTACAAAAAAGAAGGTAAATTCGGAATTTGAAACTACTTAAGAGATTGAAGGTCTTGTAGACGTTAGTCGTAAGGTGAAATTGCTGAGCGGTTCTAACAGGTGGAACCAGTGCGACCCTAATGTGGCTGCGGCTCAAGCCGACTCACACCCTCCTCGTGGGGACCTCTGAAAACTTTGGTTTGTTAGATCTATGACGAATATGCCTCAATGTGAGGTTGGAGCCGCTGGGTTTGGTTCCCGCCACAAAATAATATCAGTGAAAATGGAAAAAAAAGGGTCGGAGTATGACCCTCTCGACGCACGAAAATAACCCTTTACAAATTCATCATCATACCCGTGCTTCTCTGCGGCGCTGAAGCATGGACATTATCACCATCCGATAAGCCGATTTTTGGGGCTTCCGACTTATCTTTGGACCGATAAGTGTGGATGGTGACTTCCGTATTCAAATCAACCACGTGCTGTATGAGCTATAAGGCGACACTGACCTAGTTCGGCGCATAGAACTGGAACGTCTGCGCTGGCTAGGTCATGTTGCACGAATGGATGATAATGCTCCAGCCATAAAGGTATTCGAGCGAAGATCACTGGAAGGTCGACGTCGAAAGGGACGTCCGCTTCAGCGATGGGAAGATCAGGGAACAGGGGATCTTCTTAGCCTGGCGCCAGCAAGCACAAGACAGAAACCGCTGGAGTAGGATAATTTCCGTTGTCAAGACCGATAACTGCTTGTAATGCCCACAATAGTAGTAGTAGAGATCAAGGACATGAAATCTTTTAAGTCTTTTGAAGTTTTAACTATAGATCGCCAATATATAAATGAAAAAAACTAAAGCATGAGTTTTTAAATCAATCTTTCTATTTTTACTACTATGCGGCAGCGAAACTTGGCAGTCGCCCGAAGACATAAGCAATAATCTCCAATCCTTTTTAAACAGACGTTTCCGAAAACATCCTTAAAATATGGTAGTCCAACACAATATTAAATGCCGATATCAATAAAAATCAAAGCCTGAAATTGGGTTTGGATCGGTTACACTCTGCGCAAAGTAGCGAAATTTGCAGACAAGCTCTTAAATGGAATGCTCAATACCGTAAAAAGCAAGGTTGCTCCAAAACAACATGGAAATGCAGCCTGCAAAAAGATGCTGAAGAATCTGGAAAATCATGAAAAATCAAACTACTACCAAGAAACAGAACGAGATGGAAATGATTTGTGTATGCTCTACGCACCAACAGGAGTAAACGGAACCCCATCGTCATCATCATCTTACCGGCCTCATACCAAAATCCCATCATCATCATCATCTTACCCGCCTTATACCTAAACCCTATCATCATCATCATCTTACCGGCCTTATATCAAAACCTCATTATCATCATCTTACCGGCCTTATATCAAAACCCCATTATCATCATCTTTCCGGCCTTATACCTAAACCCCATCATCATCATCATCTTACCGGTGTTTTACCTAAGCCCCATCATCATCATCTTACCGGCGTTATACCTAAGCCCCATCCTCATCATCATCATCTTACTGGCCTAATACCAAAACTCCATCATTATCATCATCATCGTACCGCCCTTATACCTTAATCCCATTGCCATCATCATCTTACCTGCCTATACCTAAGTCCCATCATTATCATCATCTTACGGGCCGTATACATAAACCCCAAAATCATCATCAGCTTACGGGCCTTCTACCTAAGTCCCATCATCATCATCATCATCTTACCGACATTATACCTAAACGCCATTATCATCATCATCCTACCGGCCTTATACCTAAATCCTATCATCATCATCGTCATCTTATCGGCCTGATACCTAAGCCACATCATCATCATCATTATCATCTTACTGGCCTTATACCTAAACCCATCTTATCGGCCTTATACCTAAACTAAGCTTTTGGAGTTAAAACCCTGAACGCAGCTAATTCAGATTTCGATAATTACAAAGAGCCTTTTTGCATTTTTTGAATCTTTCATTAAATTTGTTAAAAATATGATTCAAAAAAATTAGCGCATAAAATGTCAAGGCTTCAACTAAATATTTTTAAACTAATAACTAAGTGAAGGATTATTTAATTTTCTTTTAGCATAACCTTTGCTATTTTTAAAATCAGATTGCACACAATCAATTGTCAGCCATTTATATACATAGATACTCTCACACACATCTATAATACTATATATGTTATACCATATACATATGCTCATGCATTCGAGTATGCAAATCAAGTGCTCATAACTGTGCTTGTCATCTGGAGCGTAGTTGTACAGGAAATACCATTGCAACATATTGAAAAAAAAAAACAACCCACAGTTGGGTACTCAAAACCCTACTTATATGCAGACACTGTCATATACCATCATATCATGCCGAGTAGCCGTAGCCGTAGCCATACAGTCTATGTATTTACGCAGCGTGGCGACCGACACTTGGCAGCATAACAATATCCGATTATACATATATACATATGTAAAAAAAATACATACATCAAAAAAATAAATATGCAACATGCATATTCATGTACAGTGGTAAACATATATCTGTAACAGGCACTTAACAGATATTGAGATATTGCATATTTTCAACAAATAATATACAAATTTTTAAGCCCAGAAATAAGCTATAGAGTGCGAGAAAAGTATCGACGGTGGGTGATTCCACCCGGGCCGGAATTTTCTGAGAAGGTAAATATTTTTTGAAATCTATAAAGTGCTAGTGAAGGACTTCGTGGAAAAAAGGAGAACCGACCAAGTGCAGCGAGTAAATTTGCAAAGGTCTGGACATCTCTTACGACAATTCACCAATTGAAACCACAAATAATAAAGTGCTGCACAAATAGATCCCTTTCCGTTGAAGGAAGAGGACTGGGGGTAGTAGCAACAAGGATAAAGTATCACGAATGACTAGGCAGACACACCAGCATTTTCCAAGCTCAAGTTTGTGTTATTGGAAGATGAGCAAAATTCAATCTGCAAAAGAACTACTACGACAAGGATATCTCTATCTTGTCTGACAGTCAAACAGTGATAAAGGCACTAAGCAGATTCAAGATCACATCAAGGCTGTTCAAAGAAGTTAGAACTACACTGGACAAATTAGGTGCCCGAAATAAGCTCACGATTAGATGGGTTCCAGGACATGACAATAATACTGAAAATGAGCTGACAGATAAACTAGCAAGAATCGGTATAGCAACGCCGCTAATTGGACCTGATCCCAACTGTCGGAATGGTAACCTTGTGGTACGGAGCCTATTGAGAATGGAGGAGGAAAGGAATACCAGTACAATCAAAAACCCTCCTCTATAGCTACAATCGTAAGAGGTTCAAACTTATGGTAACCCACGGGAAACATATCTTGAGAATCCTGGCGGGACACGGTAGGCTTCGCAGTTACTAAATAAAAATCGACAAAGGGGATAGTGAACTAAGTCGCTACTGTAGCATGACGGAAGAAACTTTAGAGCATCTACTATGTGAACAGATGGAACTCGTCAGCAAATGAAACAAGCTCCTGGACATGTACGTTGGCTCACCGGAGACCGTTGTTACCCTAAATCCACAAAAGACACTAGTATTCATGCAGGCCATAGGAATTTTGGGAGAGCTCTGCGCCGTGAAGGGGGTACACAAGATCCACTTGGTTCAAAGTAAGTCTTTATACCTATTACTATTATAGTAATAATAATAAATTCGCGAATTCTGTCAGATTCTGCTTAAATAGTAACGACTTAGATTTAATTGAATTCCGAAAAATATATATTGTTTCCAATAATTCTTTGTTACAACAAATATAGGGGACGTCAGTTAGAAGTGCGAAAAAATGTAGAAGTTATTATTGCAGAGGTCAGTCAGAATAGTAATATAGCAAACGAAAGCTCAAAAAATACGTTTATAGGACAAAAATACTTAGAGGATGAAACTTCCAGGGATAGATAGGGATCTTGTTCTTACTCTAAAAACGAGTTTTCGTATTTGTGGGTAAGGGGCGTGGTACCATGACAATATATGTTGGTATGGTTTTTGCATCACATCTTTTTTCCTATTAAACATAGAGTCATGATTAAAAAATTTTTTTCTGCCATACATCATTCATAATTGAAATGCCAAATTGTTGTAAATAAAATTATCTATCAAACCAGACTTAAATAATACTTATAGGATAATTGGTGCTGGCACAATGTCTGTTTGAAGATAAAAGTTGGAACTTGTGTTTGGTGCTTTTCAAACAATTTACAAATATCTCAAAATAGGTAGGTTGTTACGGAAATGTTACCTAAAGTACCCTGCAAAAGTTTGGGGTCAGTTGAATAATTTCATGTTTTTTGTATTTGTCGCCTTATTTGTCGGTCTTGGACCGTTTTATTTTAAATGATACATTGAAAAAACATTATATATAAATGAACTACAAATAATATTCGCCAAAATTGAGATTTTTCTTCGAAAAAAAAAGAAGAATGAAAAACATCAAATCAGGTGATTTTCATCAATATGGTTTCCTTTAGATATGATGATGGCTGCACAGACTCTCGGCATTCGTTCGACTAATTTTTGAAGCGTTTGAACTTGTATTTGTTCCCAAGCCCTCTTCAGACACTCCCACAGGTGATTCGCGCTAGTTGGACGTAGTTTTCGCTCCTCTCTATCCAGTTCATCCCACAACAGCTCAATGGGATTCGCGTCCGGCGTCTGGGGTGGCCATTCCATGATTTTGAGTGCCCCAGCTGTTTCTTTGGATTTTAAGATTTTTTGATAAAGTAATTGAAATTATCAACAAAATGAGTCCTCCACCACTTTTCTATGAGTAATAGTTTCCGAGCAATCGATTAAATAAGTAGCTTTCAAGCGACAATTTTTTTTTATTTTTAAATATGTAATGGCAGCTAAGCGAAAAGCATGGGAAAAAGCAGTAGTAAAGCAGATCGACTGCTTGATGTGTCAACTGCTTGCTGTCGTATCGCGCAAGTAGGCAGTGTAGTTCAATGGTAGTGCTTATGAGCAACTTTTTAGTTTGATTGCTCGAAATCTGTTTATCGTAGGAAAGCGATGAAAAACTCATTTGGAAACAATTTGATTTTTACATTTTGGCGACAATTTGACACAAAAAAAAAATGTAATCATAACTTCAAGTGCCAGAAAAATATCATGAAAAAACCGTACATATTGTATTGTCATGTCAATACGAAAACTTAGTTTTTAGACTAAGGACAAGATCCTTGATCCAGATAAAACTAGTTGTGCACTGTTTTAAAGAGACTTTTGAATACTTTAAGTTTGACAGAAAAAAAGATAAAGCAGAAAAATCGTACCAACATATATTGTCTTGGTGCAGTACCACGCCACCTACCCACAAAACTATTCTTTTTACTTAGAACAAGTTTTCCTAATGATCCCAAAATATTTCATCCATTAAGTATTTTTTCCAGATGAAGCCCTTCGTGTACTATACTATAGAGAAAAGATTAAGTAGCAACTGAGCCTGACTGCATCCATACAAAAATGCTCTCAGTCATCACTACTTCCACAAAAATTAATTTCTTATAATGAAATTATCATCAGTAATTTTTTCAGTAGATTTTGTCAATGCTGCCTTAACTCTTGATTTCGATCTTTTGCAATATTCACTGCATGGCAGCCTTGGCATAAACTTGACACCCCGTTTTTAATGGCTACCACAGTGCACAGTGGTGCAATTTGTCAACGTGCCGCCGCACTGACACTGACACTCGCGTATTTGTTTGACCCCGAAAAACCCATAGTCACACACACACTCAAACAATTTATGTTGCAATTAGTAGTCAGTGCGAAGTGAAGGCAGAGGGGCAGTTGCGGCGGGTATTGGAACCACTATAGATACCCCCAAGAGAGCAATTTCCAAAACGCGGCGCGTGATTCAACGTTGCACAATTTGGCGCTCATTTCATTCGTAGAAATTATTACGAACGTGAGTTTCATGTTAATTTTTGTTTAAGTTAACTAAATAATAAATGCATTGGACTTTTTTTTGTAAGTATAAACGAAAAAATTGCTTACGTTAAAAGTCGAGAGTGCGGGACTTCGATGTGAACGTTACTCAGAATAAATTTTTAACAGCTAAAGTTGATAAAGCAGTTGAAATTGGTAAAGTTGAACGAAAAGTTATTGGAATGCAGAAGAAAGCTGATGAAATGAAAACGGACTACTAAAATCTTTTGGGAATCCACTCTTTTGAATTCACGTCAAAGACAGAAATACATTTTTTCTTTACGATGTCTACTATTATAATAAAAAAAAATTATTGAAATTGCTATGAAATGATTTTAAATATTTTTTTATGCAAGCACTATATAATCCCTGTTTAACTCTAGTTTATTAAATACTTTGATATCTTGACCCATTTTCTGTGAAAGATTTTGCCATTTTATTAGTCGAAAATAAATAAAAGCTGCATTAAAACTCGAGTATATCTCGAATATACCAACCAAATTGAACAAAATTTGTAAGTAGCCTTATGTGAGCCTTATAAACAAAACCACATTGACGATGACGATGTTTTCTATTAAAACTCTCAAAATATGCACTTGAAGCTGAACACAAATATATTTTATTTAAAATTTGAATTAAATATTATTATAAGACTATTTAGTCTTTTTTGACTTAATTAATTTTCGGTCCATATCAGAATCAATTGAAATTTATGAAGCTCCTAATTATGAGCTGCCTACTGCAACTGAAAACTGCTTGTATACTGCCTAGAAGCAGTTCGGAAACATTCGGTAAAGCTGGAAAAGGCCTAGTTGGATAACTGCGCACAGCGATTTTTTAAAATTAAATATTGCAGTTAGATGCATATTGATAAAAAAAAATGTTCGCAAAGTTTTAGTTTTTAAACTAAACGTCTTGTGGATTAATTTAAAAAAAAATTTGTTTTTTGATTTATTTATTTGTGACAAAACTACTGAATATTTATGAGAACATTTTTTTTTCTAAGTTGGCAATAGGGTTATTTAAAAAAATATGTTTAATTTATAATAGTAAAAATTTTTACTTACAACAAAATAAAAAAATGGCGGACGTAAAGTCGGGCGCGGACGACTTTAGGATACCCTGTACCACTAGCTTGTAATAAAGTCCGATTTCTTCACAAAAAACCAAAAACAGAAGAATTTTTAAGCAAAAATTTTTTTTTTGACCGATCGTTCCTATGGGAGCTATATGATATAGTCAACCGATTTCAATAAAATTTGACACGGTGCTTAAATACCTTAAAAAAGATATGAACGCCAAAGTTATTTCAAATATCTTTACAAACAAACAAAACACATCGAATTTTGTATAAAAAACGTGTTTTTGGACCGATTGGTCCTATGGGAGCTATATGATCTAGTCAAACGATTTGGATTAAATTTAGTACAGTGCTTAGGAACTATAAAATACTCACGAATGTCAAATTTGGTCCCAATATCTTAACAAACAAACGAAACACAACAAATTTTGTTAAAAAATCGATGTTTTGGAAGATCGGACCTATGGGAGCTATATGATATAGTCAACCGATTTTGTTCAAATTTGGCACATTGCTTAAGTGGTCTAAAAAATTTCCAAACGCCAAATCTGGTTAGGATATCTTTATTAAAAAACGAAATATAGCCAATTTTTCTTTAAAAAAGTTATTTTGGCCGATCGGTCCTATGGGAGCTATATGATATAGTCAACCGATTTTGATCAAATTTGGTACAGTGATTGGGAACTATAAGAAACTTTCGATTGCCAAATTTCGTTACGATATCTTCATAAACAAACGAATTATTCATCTAAAACGCTTTTTTTTTTCGAGGTCGTCTCAAACACCCCCATGGGAGCTATATAATTTATCCCCGATATCAAAAAAATAAAATAAACTTGCCTCTATGGAATAATATGGGATCTAATGTGAAAGTTTGGTAACTCTAGCTCTTACCATCTCTGAGATCTAGGCGTTCACACGGACGGACAGACGGACGGACGGACGGACAGACGGACAGACGGACATGGGTATATCGACTTCTCTATTCACCCTGATCATATTTTAGGTAACTTTGGGGTGTCTCCGACGTCTCCTTCTATATGTTACATACATTTTCGGCTTGCACAAACTTAATATACCCTTGGACCATACGGTACAGGGTATAAAAATTAAATATTTTTTTAAACATATTTTTTTTAAATATATTTTTTCAACAATAGCAAAAACTGCAGTATACTCAACAAATTCTTTGGATTAGTTTTTGACTCCGGTATTTTTAATAATAATAAATAATTTTCGATTTTCGGATCATGCCCATTTAATACAATTTAAACTGCTTATCTGCTCCCGTACTCACCAACGTTCTACCGAATTTGCCATCCAATCACGTTTTTAGCTAAAAATCTTTAAAAAAAATTCAAGACAGAAAACTTTGCTACAAGCAATGAACTAAAAACCATTTCCTTCATTTGTAAGCGGGAACCGAACTATCTGAAACTATGAAAAGATATTCCTTAAACTTCAGATACTAATAGTAGTAAATAATTTTTAATTTTCGGACCATGCCCATTTCGCACATTTTAGACTGCTTGCGCTGCTTACACTCGCTTATCTGCTTGACGTACCCACAAACATCCTACCAAATTCACTTCCCCCTCCTTAGCTAATCAGCTTTAAAAGCACTAAAACCAATTGTCCCATAAGACTAAAATATTTCTAAAGAAACTTTTAAACTTAATTAATCTTCTTAAGTCTTTCTTTAACATCATCTGAGCTCATCCAAGCGTTAAGCACGTACTGAATTTCTTTCTCTCTCTTTATTTATTTTGTCTACCCAAGATATTTGTCTTTTGTATTTGTACGAGTATTTGATATAACTGCAATACTCGGAACTTGTGCGGAAATTGTAAGGAAATGAAAATGGTTCAAGTTTTTTTTTGCCCCGCCTTCCCCTTTTACTTTGGATGGATACCTGTAGATACTTTTATGGTAACAGCTGCTCCAATCATTGAAGCTTATAAATCTTTAATCCCGGCTATTTGCGTGCGTGCCCGCATTGGAATTGCAATGCTTATAAAAAAACTTGATCGATTATTTTTCACTATATTTGTTTTTTATTCTTTATTTTTAGTTTTCTTTTTTTGCACTATGTAGCTGTGGATGTATCTGCTGTATCTGTATCTAAATCTGTTGCTGTATCTGTAATTTATTGCAATGCGTTGAGTGGACTACCTTGACCCACTAATTGCTTGACTAGCCGCTGCTGCTAGAAGTGAAGTGGCAAACAAGTCATGTTGTTCTTGTTATTGTTGATGTTGTAGTTGCTTTTGTTGGTATTTGTAATTTGTTGTAGTTGTTGTAGTTGCTGTAGTTTTAAGTTTTCTCATGCACCGAGCTTAAGTGTGCGTGAGTGCATACTAATTCTATTTAGTGCAGCTGACGGTAGCGAGGAGAACTCACACAGACTGACGCATGAACCACACTGCCTACGAATAGTAAACATCACTTTGAAATGGCTTGCTGAGTTGTTTTTAAATTCGGCTCACATAGTGCAAAACTGTAAAGGATTTGTATACACTGCAATACAGCCACGGATACAAAAGTATAGGGTGGGCCAGCTGTTGTTTTTTTTTTTTTTGTTAATTGCATTTAATTTGTATGTTTTCGAACGAAATTGGGTACTAAATGGAAGTTGGAAACTCTCATGTAAAATTAATGCCGCCTAAATGGGCGCTGCGGCGGATTCCACAGCTCCGAGTGGGAACATGCTAATTTTCGATGACTTTTTTTTGACAAAAACTCATCTCTGTTCTCGTATACATTGAATGTATTAACGACCCTGATAATAGTCTGTGGTCTGTAATTGTTGCGTTGTTTGATTCTTGTGCGCATGTTAATGATAATCCGCGACCTGAATTTTTGCGAACAATGGCGCATCATGTTCCCTGCAACTGGGACTCTAGCATTTAACTATGTTGTTTGCACAGAACGTCCATTGATAATCCGAATTGAACTAATGTTGGGCATGCTCCAAATTAAAAATGGTGAATAATTAAACCAAAATGCATCCCAACGAGAACGGGCGGAAAGGGGATATTTACTCCGGGCCCGTAGTTTTGTCTGAAGCCCGGTGTAATTACTGTCGTAATTAAATTTTCAAAATTGTTTTTAGATGGACGCTTTTTTTGACGCTACTTTTCTTACACCTGAAAAGCGTGAAGTGGGGCAGATACATTTTCCTCCCGGGCCAAGGTTTTCTCTCTACGGCTCTGCCCACAAATGACCCACCCTATACAAGTTCGAGAAAATTCAGGCATTCCGACATTTATAATATGTATAGTAGGGTAGCCGAAGTTAGTATGGCAGATTTTTAAACAAAGGATATCAATAGGATTTCTTTTAACCTGAATATAGCGCCTGTAAAGTTGAAAGACGATCCAAAAGAATTTGAAAGGGGCAAAAAACAATTAAAAGTCATAATTTTCTCTTGTTCGACATCAACTTAAAAAACTTATTTCCAATCAAAAAGTATCATATAAATCTAAACATAATTTTTAAAAATATAGAGTAAGCCTGGCTCAAAGTCAAACGTTTTTTTTCTTGAAACTAGTCTTGAGATATTATAAAAACATGGCGTAAGTAAATTCCGGCGCGGATGACTTTGGAATACCCTGTACCACTAGCTTGCAATAAAATTCGATTCCTTCACAAAAAACAGAAGAATTTTTAAGCAAAAAATTTTTTTTTTTACCGATTGTTCCTATAGGATATGAAATAGTCAACCGATTTCAAATTTGACACTGTGCTTTAATACCTTAAAAAAGATTTGAATGCCGAATTTAGTTCAAAAATCTTTACAAACAGACGAAACACAACCAATTTTGTATAAAAAACGTTATTTTGGACCGATTGGTCCTATGGGAGCTATATGATATAGTTAACCGCTTTTGTTCAAATTTATATCAATTTTGGGGTGTCTCCGACATCTCTTTCTATATGTTACATATATTTTCAGCTTGCACAAACTTAATATACCCTTTGCACCATACGGTACAGGGTATAAAAATCGTTTTTCGAAATGTTCCGCTAGTTAAGAGCAAATGTCTCTAGTTGTACAAAACTGATTAAGATCATTTTTTTTTTTTACTTGACTATTATATTTAGAGCATATTTTTGTCTTACTTACGGTTTGGTTTATTTATGCATTCGTATAAAATTTTTTCCATAATTTTTTAGCCTTTTTCGTGTTCTTTAAATGCTTTTGGATCGCTTTTAAATTTTACAGGCGCTATATGCAGTTGATAGGAAACATGTTTAGCCGTTAGGGTTATTAAAATCGTGAGATGTTGCAAAAATGGCCACCCTAATATAAAGTCGAACTTCTTCGATAGCTAATCAGCTTGAAAGCAGAAAAACACTCTTAACTTAAATTTGAATCCGAAATTTCTAATATTTTGCTTTCGCTATTTTAATGGAATTAAGATTAAAGTACTCTCGAGCTCAGCATTCAGACTAAACGAGCTTACAATGAGCACGAGTTTCTCTCAGAGAGCACTTTTTACTTTAATAATCCTGAAAGTTTCAGCTTTAGAAAATATTAAAATAATGCTTAATATTAAATAAAAAAATGTTGCACTCTACTCAAGAAAAGAAAGCTAAAAAAATTCAAGAATTTTAAAAAAATTCGTTTATTTCACTGGTTTACAAATTTAAATGTATAACCTTAGAAATTTTTTCGAAAAACGAACTTTTAAGCACTTGTTCCAGTTATTCGTAGATATCTCGTTAGCAAAAATTTGTATCGACATGAAAAACGATTAGAAAGGGATTGATGTTATCTTTACAGTGGTATACGATAGTACCGATTAAATAAAAATCATTGAAATCACAAGTAACCAAAGTTGAAAAATAAAGGCACTTTCGACCATTTTTCAAAATTACAAAATTTTTGGTTTGCTTTTTTTCAACGAAAATTTTTTTTTTATAATTATGTTAAACTTTAAACTGAAAGAGCATTGTTTTACGAATATTTCGGGTCTAAGATCTTCAATATTAATCATAATTTGCATGTCGATTCAAAATTTTATTTACGAGATATTAAGGAATTACTGAAACAAGTGCTCAAAAACGTGTTTCTCGACCCAAAATTACCCTAAAAAAACCTTTTTACGAAGGTTCATTTTTCGTGTAACCTAGTGTTATTTTTCTTAAACCAAGAAAAATATTAAAATAAAAATCTATTTTGTTTTTGTTTTTGGAATACCACCACTCAAGTAAATTGCAGAGTATACAACAGTCGCTATGGCTCATTCCACTAGTTTCTGGCTACGTGCGTTTTGCGGGTGTTGTAGTGTAGGTGTTGCGTTGCTGCTGTTGCCGTCGTTATTTGTCGGATGCACTTTGCATACTAATCAGCTCCGTATGACGTATTGCCATTATAATACCATGCAAGGATTTGTACAATCATCAGCTAGTTATCTGCCCTATGGCAGTCATCCATCCATTCAATGAGTTTACCCCGTTGTTATGGATGCACTTAAAAGCCATCTACGTTGGGGCATGTGCCTCATTTCGTTAATGTCTAATGGCGGCGCTTGCAAATTGATTGTCTTACCAATGGCTAATAATTGTCAATTATGGCAGGACAGTCCTGCAAAGTCGAGTGAAGCTCTTAACTTAAATTGTTGCATTTTTAAGTGTTTTGTTATTGCAGCTTTAAGGCGATATAAAAACTATAATAGACTAGGCGGCGTCATGCCAACTTGTGATGATATACTCGTATAGTATACTATAATACTATATGTCATATATAAAGTAGTATATAATAAATACAATTATTATAGTAGAACAATATTTATTTATTTTTTAGAATATAGTATAAAAAAGAGATGGACATCGATTCGATTTTAAATCATTTAAAATTTAAATCAGCATATTCGCTCGAAGCTCTAAGGGATTTAGAATTTTTGGGTCGTTTTAAGTATTTTTGCTCACATTTATAGGTCTACATGAATTTCGAGTCACCCATTTTTATTAAAGTTTTTTTCAAACTATTCAAAAATTGACAATCCTTAACAAGGCCAAAAAAGTTATTTTTCCCTCTAGCCAAATGTGTATTTGGGGTTTTTTAGTGTCTAAGGAATCCATTTCTTTAATCTATTTTTAATTTTGAGTATTGTTTTATTTAATTTTACAATTTTTTTTTGTTTTTTTCTAAGTTGACAAAAGATCTAACATTAGCTAATTTTTATGTTTTCTCTTATTTGCATACTAATCACATCAAACGATTTATTTTAGTTGATGTTTTTGTATAGACTTCCTTTCATGTGATTATCTACCGTTTTTCAGATTAATAGATTTTTTGTTAAGAACCAGTCGAAATCATCGATTTTCGAAAATTGAAGATTGAGCCCGGTTCTAGCATAAAATGCTAAATTGTCTTTCCTCTTTTCGCTATTATAAAATAATTTTTCTTTTAACTTAATATATTGTTCGCTAAGGTGCGTCGATAAATTTGCCTCGGACACAAAGTATTCCCTAGAGACCAGATCAAGGTGATCACCATTTTGCTTGACTATAGAGCCGTGCATACTTCGAAATGAATGAACTTAAGAAAAATTAATAAATTTGATAGTTGTCTTATTTATAAAATTCTACAATAAACTACAGTTGGAGAATTGTCGATAGTCACGAAGCGCCATAGAGAATTTGGTATATCACCAAAATTTATTTGTGGCGTCTACTAATTTGAAATTGCAAAAAAATTGTGAATATTAAAAATATAAATAAAAAAATAAATATATATGTATTAAATAAAATATATAATGAAAATTAAAATTTTGTACCTTATGAATATGGTGATTAAACCAATTGTGAATTACAAGCATAAAAATAAAAAATTTTATATATAATATGAATTCCAACATGTTTCAAATTTACTTTGTTGTTACTCAAAGAAAAACTTTAAAAGAGCCCAATCCATGTAAGGTCTTCTATATTTATTCCAAGTTGTACCCTCGTGCACTTTGCTAAGTTTCTATGAATTATGACTGCTGAAGCCCTACACTTTTAAAAGATCTTTAAGCCAAAGAGGGTTATATTATATTTATATGATTTTCTTCTTATATTGGATCGTTTTTGCCTACAACTCCATTTTAAATAAAATTGTCAATGATTGGATAATCCATAAGGCTGGTTATCTAATGAATTTTATCTCGCTTTTTAAAAATTTTTTGAAGTAATTTGTAAAAAAAATTGTTTCGGGAAACTGGAATGTAGTATCTCCTCCAAGTAAAAGAAGCTTTCTACAAGGCTGCTGATCCAGAATATCAGGAACTTTCCAAAAGAAGTTCATACCGCTTCGGGTTGTTTGACAGTGTTCAGTTAGAAATATTGCAGATAATCTGGCCCTATGGGAGAGAGGAGAATGGAGGGTTCACCCCGGTCCCGAAATTTTCTCAGAGGAATTACTGTTGAATTTATAGACTACAATGATGCAAGCTAAATTTCTTATAGAGGGGTCGGAACATTTTTCACTCTGGACTCGGATTTTGTCTCTACAGCTCTGCAGGTATTAAAAATTTATTTTGAATTTGATTTGGATAAGGAGCTTAAGGACTAGAAAGCAAGGGAAAAGAAGTAACCATTGGGAAACTACTCTGGAACACACGAAAATCTACAAAAACTCATAAACACATTTAGGCCTAAAACGAACTAGTTCCTAACTGGTTCATCAAAAGTAAGGATTTCTTTCAGCTTTATATGGGGGTAAAGGAGCTTAAGGACTAAACAGCGAGACAATAGACGTCTTTAAGTAAGAATTCTTTCGGCTTTCTATGGGTTAATGCGCTTAAGGACTAAAAAGCGAGACAATAGATGTCTTCTGGTCAACAGGTTGGAAACTAGTGAGCCTTAACCACATTTAGGCCTTAAACGCACTAGTTCTCAACTAGTTCATCAAAAGTAAGGACATATTTTTATTTGTTTATATACAAATGTCAATGACAGTCAAAGCTCTGTTTAAATATCAATACTGGTCTGGTACACCCGAAAATCTAGAAAAACTCAACCGTAATTAGGCATCAAACGCACTAGTTCCCAACTATTCAACAAAAGTAAGGACATATTCTTTGTTTGCTTATTTTCAAATGTCAATGACAGTCGAAGCTCTGTTTAAATATTTATTTATACATTAAGGTATGCAGATGTACTCGTAGTATATATATATATATATATAGTATAGTATATAAGTACTCTATGCACATAAATGAATTTGTCTGTTGACAACATTTGCCGGTTTGCCGCCAATCAGCAACGCCCCCCGACCCCCCAAAAACCTGGAAAATTCCAACCGTCCATGTTGAATATTAATGAACTTAATTGAAAAAGTTGGCTTCAAACAAAAGTAGTATGGCTAAAACGATGGTAGTCTGGCCAAATGATTCGTTGGTATGCCCGTGTACTGGACTCATGCCCAACATCCTGCGTTTTGTCCTGGCACAAAAATTAATTTCCAAATTACGACAAATAAAATGTTGCGGGTAAACTTTTCATAACAACAATAACAACAACAAAATGACAATAACAACAACAATGAGTAGTACCAACTACGTCATAGCTTTGGCTCAATGTGCAATTTACATAATTACGCATATTTGACGCAACTTATAAATATTTATGTTGATTTTAAATAAAGTTGTTTCAGATTTCTCAAGTGCCTGGCTCGACTCAAGTATTTCACAATTGCCCTAGACTAAACCAAAAACTTGAGCAACTTTGAAGGGTAGACAGCTCCTCCGTCAACAACAACAACAACAACAACTGCAACAACTACACCAAGAAATAATTGCAATTAAAAATGATTTTATTTTGTTTGTGTCAGTTTCAGAAAGTTTTCTATAGCTTTTTAATTTGCAAACTTAACCTTTTCCATTTCGCTTGCATTTAAATTTTATTGCAAAATGTCACCGCACGAAATTCGCATGAAAAATGCATCTGTCATATGACAACAAAAGGTAAATACTTAAAAGTTTGCCACGTAACGCCAAAAAATAAAGTTCTATATTAACTTTATATTTTATGCGCTGCCTAACTTTTAAATAAATATATTATTTATCTCTGTATTATATAAGACAATACTTTCAACAACGTTGTCTTCGTCTTCATCATTGCTTAATTTGCTGTTTTCTTGAGACGCTAGATGGCGCTAGCAAGTTAGTGTCGCTAGATGGCGCTAGCAAATTTTTGGTTATTTGTGTTTAGTAAAATGAATATTATTAAACATATCATAGGTCTAAGCAATTTTTTTTAAATTCCTGCATAATTCGTTTTGCCTTACATTGTCATTATTTGTAGAGAAGTTTTCTGTCTTGAATTTTTTCAAAGCTTTTAAAGCTGATTAGCTAAAGATGGGATTGGGTGCAGTCTAAAATGTGCGAAATGGCCATGAGCCAAAAATCAAAAATTATTCATTATTATTTGTTTCTGAAGATTAAGGAACATATTTTTATAGTTTTCGATAGTTCGGTTCCGCTTCCCAAAGGGGGAAATGGCAGATTATTTTTCGTAGAGAAGTTTTCTGTTCTGTATTTTTTTTTTTAATCATAAATTACCTTACTTGCCGGAATGATGATTTTTTTTGGCTATTATGAATCCAAAGGTCGTTAGAAAATTTATTTCGATGGCAGAGGTGTATTTTATTTATTTCATTATAGAGTGCCGACTCAGATAAAATTTGAGCTATTGAAGTTCACTTAAGGGAAGGTTCTTTCAAATTTGCCCGAAAAGAAGGCGAACTTTAGGAATTATTTGTGGCATGATAAGAAGATATAAAACTTCCGGTTTTGATTTTTAGATGCGATTTTTATTGTATAATAATTGGACATTTTTATATCGACCAAATTCAAAATGGCGGCTCTTGTTTAAACGCGGAACATCGTCACCGAATTTCAGTTCTCCTCTTGTAGTGAAATGAAATGAAAAATAATTTTTGTTTATTGAAATTAATAAAATTTTTTTATGGCTTATACTAAATCAGAATGGGTTTTGACGAAAAATTAATTGAAGTCTAGATGTTCGAAAAAAAATTTACCTATTTTTGTAACATGATCCTTGCTTAAAAATAGCAATTTAACTATATTGTTAATATAAACAATATAAAAAATTATATGCATTCAACATGCTTTAAATCTAGGACATCGGAACAGCAAAGAAATACCTGTGCTTAAAATTCTGATGGGAAATCATGATTTCGAGAAAAACGCGTTTGAAACGCGCGCGCGACTTTGGTGCGTTTTGTAAAAAGAATTCGATTTTCTCGACCAAATTTGAAAGAACTTTCCCTTAATTTGGAGGTATTTGAGATAATTATTTGTTTTGACAAAAACTTAACTGAAATCTGGTCGTTCGAAAAAAAAGCTTTTTCCACTTTTTTTGTGATTTCACCCTGCTTAAAAATAATAATTTAACAATGTTTCATGTGTATTGTTAGCATAGGCCATACAAAAAGATATATCCTCTTAAAAACGCTTCAAATTAAGGAAATCAGAATAGTAGATCAAGACCTGTGCTTGAAATTCTGATGAAAAACATGATTCAGAAAAAAACGTGTTTGAAACGCGAGCGCGATTTAGCTGCGTTTTGCTAAAAAAAAAAATTAGATTTTATTGACCAAATTTAAAAGGACAACCCCTAATTTTGATATATAAGACATAATATTTCGTTTTGACGGAAGATTAGCTGAAATTTGGACGTTCAAAAAATATGTATTTTGTGATTTAGCTAGGTCAAAAATAAAAATTTCTCATGTATATTATTAGTATAAGCCATAAAATATATCATTCCAAACATGTTTTAAATTAAGAAAATCAGAAGAGTAGATCAATAACCGTGCTTGAAATTCTGTTTAAAAACAGGGTTCCAAGAAAAACGCGCGCGACTTAGGTACGTTTTGAAATCAAAATTCGATTTTCTCAGACAAATCTTAAAAAACCTGCACTCATATAAATAGACAGTTAGTTAGATGCATATAAAATATATCCTTTCAAATATGCTTTAAAAAAATGGAATCCAAACAACAGATACATTTGCTTGAAATTCTGATAAATAACATGGTTCCTATAAAAACGAGCTTAAGACGCGAGCGACTTAGGCGCGTTTTGTGAAAAAAAATCGATTTTCTCGTTCAAATTTAAAAGAACCTCCCCTTAATTTTGAGATACTCATATAAATAGACACTTAGATAGACGCATATATTTTTTATTATAAATTTCTCAAGTCTACGACTTAACCTTGACCCCGCAGTATATCAAAAAATCTTGTTAAAAGTATGATTATTGCAAGCACTCAACTGCGGTTGGACTATCAGGCGAATGCGCAATATAACAAAGTCACAAAGACATTGTCTACATTATTTAAAGCCAAATTGCGTTGGCTCAGTACGCACTTGACACTTGTCTGAGCCATATCTAGCAGCCGCTGTCATAATCGTTACTTTAGTCACACTCACAGTCAACGTCATTTTCATCATCATCATCCTCATGCTCCTCATCATCATCATCATCTACATCGTCGTAGTCGTGAGTCGCTGCCACAGCCGCCGCCATTGCTTTTATGGCATTAACAAACCTCATTCGCCATTTTTGTCGCCATTTTCACGTATTGTCGCTTTACCGCTTTGCTCTTGACTCTTTGACTCGACTCTGCACAGACCGCCGCCAGAGTGTGTCCAGAGCACATTCTCGTCGAGCTGCTGCCTCCAAGCGCGTACGTTACATTAATGCCAGAAATTATTATGGCTCAGTTAGGGTCCCGCCGCCGCATGTGGACGTAAAATTTACTGCCGTTGCACGTTGCTACAATTTTAATGCCATTTTTAGTATTTAGCCGCGGTTGCAGCTGCCACCAACTGCCAGCTAAGTGCAACCGCTTGCTGCTATATACGTGCATGTATGTATATATATATGTATATATGCTATATACATACACACACGTAGCATTGGCTGGCTGGTTGATCCTGTTTGCCAGGACTAGTTGGACACAACCTTGATGGTTGGCATGCAACTAGCATGGCTTTTAATGATTGTGGCAACTGGGTGAGTTTTGGCACTAAAGCGCCCCCTATAGAGAGAGGGTAATGTTCCCATGTTGTCGCTAGTTATTTGCCTGAACGTAAATTCAATTCATTTTAAATTGCATTCAAAGTTTGTCACAAATTTAATTCATATTTTCATCATCATATTCGTATTCATCATCGTTATTTTATAGTTTCATACCAAGTTTATGAATATTTGGCCGGTTGGGGTGTTATAAAGGAATTTGAATCTTTATACAGGGACGGATTCATATGAAAGTCGGGTAGGCTGAAGCTCTAAAGCTCTTTGATAAATACCTGTGAATCCGTTCTTGAACCAAGGCTATTTTTAGATTTCACACTTCGCATTGTAAATCCGTCCTACCTATGTTATTTTTTTTTTGACGAATTTTGATACTTGGGCGCGGAATCTTTTAGCTGCGAATTCGTTCCTGAACCAAGGCCATTTTTTGATTTCACACTTCGCACTGTGAATCCGTTCTACCTATGTAATTTATTTCTTTTTTATGAAGAATTTTGTTACCGCCATTTTGTTATCTTACATTTTAAGAAATAAATAAAAATTCAATGGATAACCGACGTATTGGAAGCAGAAATATATTTTAGGCATACAGTGTCTATCTAGGGTGCAACGGAAAACAATTTCTTTTAAATTTCTTTACAATTCCAAATCTAGGTGCCACGGACATGATAAATTTTTTTTTTGAAATTTAATTAAATTCACCAATAAATCCTATTTTATTCAAAGAAACTTTTATATATTTTTAAAGGTTGTACAATTTTTGAATTATCTGTATATTTATGTTTTGATAAATCTAATATTTTATTTCATGGTTTTCATTTTTACAAAACCTTTATTAAAATCTTTTTAATTTTGCCATTCAGTGTCAACATGCAACATTTTTTCAAGCTACGGAGCTGCCACATAGTTGCTGTACTATAAATTAACCATTCTGAGTATTTTTTTTACCATAATATCATAGATGTTTTTAGTGTTAAATAAATGTTAAAGAATTATATTTTTAATTTGACTAAACAGTAATACAAATAATTTTCTGCTCAGTTGGCAACGTTCAGAGTGTCACTGATATTTGTGAATGTCAATGGATAACAGTGTCAGTTAGTAAAATATTTAAAAATTGAGAAGAAAATAAAAAATTATTAAGATCATAATAAAATCCAAAATTAAATTTAAATATAAACAAATTAATTTTGCCATTCACAATGCTACTGACTGCTTGAAAACTGCTGGCTCATAGGGTTGTCATTGAAGCTGGGATAAATATTCAAATTTACTTATCAGAAATTAAAAGCAACAAGTTGCAAAATATGACATAAGTTATTGACTAATCTCATAACAATTTGACTTTTTTAAATAAATATAACAAATCATTAATTAAAATAATTTTGAAATAGTTGCAACTCTTTTCTGTCATTCTAGAAAAAACGTAAACATTCGGAATTATTTGTCGAAACAATGAAATCTTTAAGATTTCAGTGGCACCAACGGTTTCTTTTACAGATTTGTTTTCAAACTGTTGCCAACATTTTTGAAGATTTCTGTGGCTCCCCCGTATATTATATATATTATATTTCTGAGTTTTATTGTGCTTATAGTATAGTAAAAAGTATATAAAAATTATCATAGTCAAAAATATAAATTTTAAAGGAGGTATAAAATAAAATCGTTTCCCTGTGCGAAGCATTATCTTGACACTCTCTCTGCTCTACTTGAGATCGAATTCATTCTTAGAACCGTAACTCTTAAAAAATTTAATCTTAAAATAATAAAAAATTAATTTTTTTTGTTTTCATTCAAATTGAAAAGTATCTCTTATTTATTAAAAAAAATATTTTAATATAAATTAAAAATACAAATTTATACATTTTTCGTAGGGTGCTTTAAAAAAATGATATAAGCCAGTTTTTGGCTTTGATATTTTTCATTCCCATTACTTTTATTTGCAGATCCTGATTAATTTCTCCAATTCAAAGCATGAAATGCTCTTTCTTATTAAGATTTATTTTTGAATGATGATAATGAATTAATAATACTTGCATTTTATATATGACAAATAATTTCATTAAATTCATCATTATTCAATTTTTGTAATTAAAAATTTTTAAAAATATATTTATGTTGCAAAACAAATTAAAATGATTTCAATAAGCTAAAATAAAATGAACCAACAGAAAGTTCAAAAGATAAGAGCATTTATTTTATGTTTTCTCATCGCTTGATTAAATGTGACCAGGCAAAAAAATAAAATTGTTTAATCAATCTTTATTAATGATACAAAGATGAAAAAAATACTAATTATTTTTGCATGTTTTTCATTCAAATTGAAAAAAACTTTTATTTCTTTACAAACAAAATTTAATATCATGCAACATTTTGATATAAATTAAAAATAAAAATTTATGCTTCTTACGTATGGTCCTTTTAAAAAAATTATATAAATCACTTTTTTGCTTTCATTATTTTCATTATTATTGAATATTTTCGTTCCTGATTAATTTGACAAAATTTTAAATGTCTTTTTTATTAAGTTTTATCATTCAAGGTTTTACTTAATAATACTTGCATTTTATATATAGTATGACATTTATGATAGGTTAATTAAATTAATCATTAATAATTTACGTATATAATTAAATTATTTAAAGATCTATTAATGTTGAAAAACAAATTAAAATGTTTTCAATAAGCTAACATAATATGATTCAACAGGGCGCAAAAATAAAATAAACGAGGATTTATATTATGTTTTTAATTATGGCTTGATTAAGTGTGACCAGGTACAACAATTTTTTTTAATCAATCTTTATTACCAAACACACAGTAGGTTTGAATGGAAACTTCTTATATTTATATAAATTTTTTTTTGTATCATTATTCACCAAATAAAATGTACAAAAATAAATCTATTTTAATGATACAAAAGAATAAAAGTAAAAAATGTTATGTTTTAATATATGTATATATTCTATCTATATATATCAATATTGTTTTAATGGAGTATTCTTTAAAAAAATGTAAATTGTATATGCCAAAGTAGGAGTAACCATTGGGGTCAGTATTTTTTATAATAAATTGTGTATTATTTGCACAATGAAATAATACTGTCTATAATAAATAAACATCTTTAAAATAAAAGTTGCTGAAAGTAAATTCTTTTTAGTGGGTATACCTGGCTAAAACCAAAATTTTGTTGGGATATATCGGTGGGATGATATAATTAACATGACTTAAAAAATTCTGCTAAATTTTTAAATTTTTGTAATTTGAAACGTTAATTAAAAGAAAAAATATTGGAAATTAATTTCTGTAAGGAAAACCAAAACAGCATCGAAGTTAATGTTTTGAAACTATTTTTCTAAGTAACTTTTTTTAAATTCAATTGAATGTGGGAACATTTTTTATTCAGATATATTATATTCTTTTTTGATATGATTCATGAAAGTAAAAATTAGCATTTTTAGTGCGAGATTTTCTTTATTTTTTTTTTATATATTTATAGAGAATTTAAAAAAAAATGTAAATCTTACACATTTTATTTATTCTATTCTTTAAAAACGATTAATTATATTATAGAAAATATATAACTTTTAAAAAATCAATATATGTACTACAAAAAAAGCATAGAATTAAATTTTTTTTAATTTATTTTTATTTAATTGTTGATAAAAAAATTCTAAGATCCAATATTGAGTACAATGTAATTAATCGCTACACGTAAGATATAATTTAGTGTGGGGTAGGGAAAAAAATAATAATGACAATAGGTATAAACTTTGACTGCAAATCGAAACCGGTTCTTGAGTCGACTCGAAGTTTTTAGACCAATACTTTACAAACTCAGCTAACTTTTAGAATTGAAAAAACTAAAGAAGAAAATACACAAATTATGTATTATGGGCGATCCTATAATAATATGTATCATAATATCCTATAATAATATCTATCATAACATATTATATAATTTAAACCCAGATTTAGGTTAGAATATTCAGAAATAATTCTTTCACTAGGGAGTAAAAAGAATAGTGAGAAGTTGATGGTGATGTAGTTGGATGGGATATCCGCTGGACCCTCTGATAGGTGACGCTCTCGCTCTACTTGTTGAACCTTTTTAAGGGACAACAACAGGCAGCACCGCTATGGTGAGATTTGCCAATAGCTCAGGTCTTCAAAAAAAGTTTTTTTTTTATTTAAATAGGAAATAAAAGTTTAATAGCAACTTTTTTTTTTAATTGAAAATAAAAATTGAATTTACATATACTTTGAACCAAGGATAGAACATTGTAGAACAATGATTGAACTATCTTTGTGTTGCACACTTCAAGATGCTTAAAGTGTCTTTGAAGGATCAGCAAAAAGCAAGCATTATAAGAATTGAAACGAAGCAAATATTACGTATAATAAAAAAAAAAATAGGAAATTTTTTATATCGCTTTTGACTTGCTTGGTACTTTCTTTGCTCCTTTCAAAACTTTAGACAGTTCAGTTTGGCGTGTAATCTTTGGCTTAAAGTTTCTGCAGCTTAGCCATCTCAAATAACACAACATTTTGCAAAAAACATTGACTTGACTTGACCTTGGCTAAGGATGCTAACAAAAACAACAGCAGCTCAAGAACTTGTTCCTCTGCATGGCATCTGGATTATATATGAGATATGATACAAGTTTTTTAGTCCATGGCCTTTGTGCTGCTCTGGAGTTTTGCGCTCAGCTCCTTTGGCTGCAAAATGCATAACAGTAAACGAGCTAAGGCTATAAAATTACGTCAGTTAGATGATGCCACACACAACCCACACACAACCAACCTACACACACACACGCTTGAGGGAACCCAATGCGGCACCTGTGCGAGTTTTAAATTCGGGCCACCAAATGACTTCATAATGTTGAAAGCAGGTAAAAAAACAAAACAAAAACCGAAAAAAAAGTTCCTGAATTGGTAGACAAGTCCATGGAGTTGATGTTTACGCTTTTTATCGCACACCTGTGCATAATTAGTTAAACCACACACACAGATACTCAAACACACACACTCACTCACGCTCCTTCACTCACGTTTATTCACTCACGCTTAGCACTCAATTAATTAGGCACGAAATTTTATAGCATTCAATGAGGCAACAATTTAATTTGTTAGCCCCCATCCCCATCTATGACATCCCTGGCTTCTCATGGCATCCCTGGCAACATCCCTTGGCTTCATTATTTTAATGCAATTTCCTCTCCTGCTCTTGTCGGTTTTTCACTTTTCACTGTCAGTTGCTACTTGACCTGGTCTAGCATTTAGTTTCTATTTACAAATTGGGTTAAGTGTTAATGGCGCAAAATCAATTTTCCATACAATCAGTGTACATATTCATCGCATCGAACCGATCTTACCACCTCCGAACCTCCCCAGCCAACAAAGCCCCCCCTCAAATTGCCCTTAAGTTAAATGTAATCAATGCCAACTATGGCATAACAAAAAGTGCCAGGAAAAACTAACAAACAAAAAATGTATAAAAAAAATTTCAAGTGAACGAGAGTAAAGTCGATGCAGTTCGACTAGAAAATACACTATAACATAGTTTGGCTGCCCATTATTATTTATTCTTTCAAAACAATCTAAGTACATAGGAGTAACTCATAGGCAACAGGACGATTGTTTTGGAAAGAAATTTGAGCAAAATATCGCATTTTAAACATTTTTTAGTGATTAATTTTATTAGGGAAATTTGTTAACATATTTATAACTCTCGATGTGTAATAAGAAATTTTTATGATTTAAAGTACTCAGGATATTTTCGGCAGGATATTGGTCGATTGTTTTGGAAAGGGATTTTGCGCAAAATATCTCATTTTAAATTTTATTGTGATAATTCTCTTAACATATTACTCACGATGTATAGTAAGAAATTTTAAAGATTTAAAGTACTTAGGAGATTTTTAGTGTTACTTATAGGCAAAATCTTACCAAGTTTGGTACGATCTTTTAAAAAGGATTTTGCGCAAAATATCCCATTTTAAATTTTATTTTGATAATTCTCTTAGGGAAATTAGTCATATTACTCAGGATGTATAGTAAGAAATATTAAAGATTTAAAGTACTTAGAAGATTTTTGGTGTTACTTATAGGCAAAATCTTATCAAGTTTGATAAGATCTTTTGGAAAGGGATTTTGCCTAAAATATCCCATTTTAAAAATTTTTGCGATAATTCTATTAGTTAGCATAATACTCATGATGTGCAAAAAAAATTTTTAATGATTTAAAGGGAGGATATCTTTGGTGTAACTTTTAGTTAACAGTTTATAAAGATTAGTACGTTTTGCATATGAACGGTTCTTCTTTCATTTAAAAATTTTGATGATAACTCTATTGGGGAAATTAGTTAAAATTTGTGAATTTCATTGAAACTGTTAAAGAGATTATGAACGTTATATTTTAATTAATTTTTCGTTATGAAGAAAATTTTCTTTCATGTGTTCCAAGACTTTTAAAAAAATTTAACATTTATTTGATGTTTTAAAAATAACAAAAATAAAGAGAGGAAATAAAAATAATATACCATTAGATCGAAAGGTATTGATCTGCCCTTCATGGTAATATACGATATCTGATGACTGAGCTAAAATTATTGAAGTTACAAGCAACTAAAGTCGAATGATTCGAAAAGTGAAATTTCCGACCATTTTTCAAAATTAAAAATTCTTAGTTGGCATTTCATACAGAAAAAAAACTTTTCTTAAAAATTTTTAAATTTTGGTCTGTAGAGAATTCTTTTTGCGAGGTTCGTTCTTATCAAATGCTTTCGATCTTTCGATGGTATTTTATGTAGGTAAAACATTTTACTCACGAGATAGTCACGAATAAATGAAAACAGTACAAAAAAACATATTTTTTTAAAAAATCTCAAAGAAGATTCTTAAGAACGAAAAAGTGGATGCTTTTTTCTTGTTTGTCCACCCAAAATTACCGTATAAAACCTCTAATTTTTAATACATTTTTTTAAACTCTATAAAAAGTGAATATTTTCTAATTTAACAATTTCTCAGTTGCTTTTTATTAACAATAAAAATTTTTCTTTAAATTTTTTAAGTTTTAGCTGAAAGATGATTCTGAGATTGAACGTCATCAGTACCTTTCGATATTTTAAGTTGGGAAAACATTTTATTCCCAAGATAGTCTTGAGAACATTTTGTTTCGTGTTTTCGATCAAAAATTATCCTAAAAAACTCTTAATTTTCAAGGTTCAATAGATGACCCCAAAGTTTATTAGCCTAGAAAATATCTTTTTTGTGTTTTTCGATCAAAAGTTACCCTCAGAACCTCATAATTTTCAACGTTCACTAGATGAATTTAAAATTTATTAGCCTAGAATATTTGCATTACTCCCGTTTCTGAACACAAATCTTATTTAAATAGTATGAAAGGGTGCTTTTTTTACTGAAGAAGTATAATTATTACATATTTTGAAAAAAACATTTTTTTGGGAGTGAACTTTTTTTGAAATTTAAAAAAATTATTATAAATATTGAAAGAACTTGTTGCGAAAATCAAAATTATATTCTTGTGTTAGGTTAAAATTTTGGCTGAAATAAGTTGAAATATTTCATTTTTTTAACTTTTTATTTTTCTGAACAAAATAAAATAACTTCTTCACATTTATAGGATTGATTATTTTTTAAATAAATCTTGATATCAATTATGAACACCGCATCTATAGCAAATTTTTGAACCGACAGTTTTCTTTTTGTTTATTTTTGTAGAACAATTTTCACAAATTCGGAAAAAGTGACAATTAAGACCTTTGACCTTTTACTTCAGGAAATACTTTGGGATCATCTTTAAATTTTACAGGCTCTATATGCAGGTAAAAAGGCAACTATTTATGATATTAAAATCGTGAGAAGATGCAAAAATGGACACTAAGCATATTTCTAATAAATCTTCATACTTTTAGATGCTCTTCGATTAAATTTACTGATTTATAAATATTTAAACTTTATATTTTTTGAAAGTTATTTGCACATTTTAATTTGTCCAAGAAAAGACTATAATATAAAATACATTGACTAAGTAGAGCCACATATTAAGTTCACGCCCATTTATAATTTTTATTCATTTAAAAATAAAAAAAAAATCAATTAATCGTAACTCTGTCAAAAAAAAAAGTAAGCAAAATTAGTAATTATTTAGCAGATGAAAAAATTCTATATCCTTTTATAATTTTTGCTCATTGTTCGAAAACTGCTAATGTACTTATAAGGAAACCTTTCCACGTTCTTTAAATTGAGAAGGGATTAAAAAGGTCTGCCCACATATTAAAATTTCATTCCTAAAATGTGAAATAAGAATAAATCGCAAATGAAAATTGGGAGATGTGAAAAAACTTTATGCCTGTTAAAAACTAACCCAATTCCCCAAGGCACTTTTGGACCAAACTTCATGGCTCTCAACTCTCTGGCCCTTCGAGAAGCAGCAACTACGTATAAGCAAACAATCCTTCGCGCTTAAATCGATTTTATTGATCATTCCGGTCTAACTTTTACACGTTCCAATATTTTCTTGCACTAACCACATATACCCCTTACTTCTCCAAAAAATAGTGTATGCAAAAAAACTTTATGTGTATCTATGTAAATGCTGTTGGCTGTTGGGTTCAATATTGTTTGTGTTTGGTACGCTGTTGCATTGGTGTCCTGTCCACCAAGTAAAACATAACCTCACAGACACGTAGCTGGGACGAAGGTCAGACCCACGGGTTGAGGTTGGCGGTCGGTCGGATAGTCAGGCAGGCGGGCGGCAGTCCGTGAGGCTTTTAGCCATCAACATACTAAAACAACAACTATAACTAGCTCAAGTGCAATGTTGTTTTTTTTCCTACTATTCTTTTTGTTTGTCAAGGGTGTGTATGTGTGTGTGACTGTGTGTGGATGTGCGTGTGTATCTATGTGTGCATAAAGCTTAGGCCGACAGACAGTGGCCCACGGCATGTCAGGGTCGAGCACAAATACAATACACACACACACACTCACCATCACCATCTTTTGACAAATGCTCTTGTTTCATATGCAAGGATTGAGCAAAGGAATCAATGTCCTTATGCGCTAATAGCTAGCCAACTTTTATTTGTGGATTTAACCAAATAGTTTATCGAAACAGGATACGCATAATTCGTCAAATCTGTCGAGTCACTCTACCCATCCCTTGTATATAAAATTCTTTCTCTAAAGCTTCAAAGCTTAAATGTATCTTTAAGCCGCCATTTTTATTTTGTTTATTTAGGCCATATTTATAGCCGGAGGTTCCGGCGTCGTGCTCAAAGGCGTTAACATAGCATGCGAACCGTGGCATGTGTTATTCCAGGAATAGTTGAGATTGCCTGCCGGGTTATGTCATCAACAATTTAAACTTTTTATTATTTTTTTTTAGAAAAAGCACAACCAGCTGCGCTGCCATGGCGCTTCCAAATCCTTTGAATAGTGTGCAACAATATTAGAACCAAGCGCTGGAGGGGATTTAGTTCCAAGCGTGGGCGTTAGTGCTGGGTAGGTAAGAACCTTAAAGGATTTAGCGTGATGGGAACGAAGTTTTAAGGCTGTGATATTTCTTTGTTAGGTTTACAGTTTTCATTCATGAAATTGTTATTTTAACTGAACTAAATAAAATATTTAAGAAAAATTACTTTTATTAAAATAAACGTTGTTACATAAAACAAATATCTGTTATTTTTCTTAGTCATCTTCTTTGAGATTTATGAAAAAAAAAATTTAAGCGACCAATTTAAAAAAAAAAATGTAATAAAAACAGTTAAAAAAAAAATTGTTTAATAAAAGCCTTTTAAAATTAAACAAATAAAACTCCTGTAATATTTTATTGTTAGACTACATTTTTTTTGAGATTCAGAAAAGTTTTATCTCAAATGACAATTTAAAAATATAAATTATTAAAGTAAATAAAAATTGAAATAAAAAAGAATTTAAAAAAATAAAAATAAATGTTTAACGAAAAAAATCTTTTCTAAATAAAATATATTTTTAAATCACAAAGAAAATAGTGCAATTTTCCTCATTAAGTTTTATATTTTGTCTACATCTTTTTGAGATTCATAAAATTTTATTTTAAATTACCAATTTAAAAAAAAAAGTAGTAAGAAAAAATTGTACACAATGAAATTATAACCAAAAAAAATGTATTTAAGAAATTTAAGAAATACATTTTTTTTATATTTATGAAATTTTAATTGACTTATTAAAGAAATTATTAAGTAAAAAAAACAAAATTTAAAAAAAAAATATATGTAAAAAAAATAAAGTCAAAATTTTATTTAAAAAAACACACTTTTAAAGCATCCAAGAAATATGTTGGGATTTTTCTTAGTCAGTTTTAAATTTTTGTCTACATTTTTTTAAGATTCATGAAATTTTTATTTAAAAAAATTATAAATAAAAATTTCAAATCAACCAAAAAAAAAATATTTTTGTTTTAGTCAGTTTTTTTTTTGTCAAAATTTGTTTTTGGATATTCATGAAATTTTTGTTTTAAGTGACCAATATGAATAAATAATAATAAATAAAAATATTTTTAAAATAAAAAAAACATTTTTAAATCACTAAAAAAAATATGCTCCTACTTTACAAAGTCAATTTTATAATATTGTCTACATATTTTTTGATATTCACACAATTCGTATTTCAAATAAACTTGTTCTTTTAAAATTAAGACATTTTTTTGAATAAAAACAATATTATTATTTAAAAAAAATAACTATCAATAAATGAAATATAAAAAAAAAGAGAAAAAAATTAATAAAAAAAAATGTATTTATTAAAAAAATATATAATATATTGATAAATAACAAGAAAAAAAAAATTTTTTTAAATAGAAAATATATTTTTGAATTCAGAACTCCCTAAGAAAAAAATTATAAAGGACATAAACGCAGGGTAGATCTCAGGGCCATCCGTAGTAAAAAGTAATTAATTTAATTTATTAGTAAAAAATTCTACTTTTAAAGCTTAAACAATAAATAAAACTCTCTTATTTGCAATCGATTGTAAACAAGCAAAACAGGTAAAAAATGAGTCTAAGAAGACTAAGCAAGAAAGTTCCATATAAGTTAAATTTTTCAAGCATGCTGCTCCTTTTATCCCGTTATAATGAATCTTTAGTAACGAACCAATATATCCTATGAAACGAACTGGATTATGTGTGTATGTCATGAAAGCTACCTATAATGAGCTCCTGAGCAACGAATTTTCCCAATTCCCAAATATTTTTTAAACCTGCAGCTCCTATAATACCCTTATAATGAATTTTTAATATAACGAATCAACGTTCTGCTCCCGTGGAAAATAACCTATAGGGTAGTTCAACCTACTAAAAACTTTAAGAAGAAGACAAAAATATCTTACAAGAGATCTGCAAGATTCTTCTAGAAAGGATCTTAAACTCAGTAAGTATATGCGCATATGATGTATAGCTATATACATATCTTCAGTCTTCCCAAAACCTACAGCGGTGAAGGTCCGTAATGCTAAACATATTAATTGTATCTTTGGAGTCTGTCATGATCCGCTGGAAATCCCTCCAACATGCTATAAAAATTCATGGCTATTTAACTAATCTTTATTTTTTAGACTAAATATCAGCAAAGCCATCAAAGGTTGGGTATATCGTATTCATACAGAAGTTAATAGTAAATCTTACTCTAGCTTACCCACGTCCCACATCTACAACCTCAAGGCCTCTGTCCTTTAAATAGTATGCAGAACTAATTCTATTTTGCAAAAAAAGAAATGTTATCCGTATAAACACTAAACTGTCTTTTAAAACTATCAGTAGCTAGCTATAAAAACTCTGAATTGTTTGTTGAATTTTTATTTCGAATGTCATTGCTAACCAAATTGAAATTCGTCAGATAAGCTTTCCTGAATTTATAGCATCGAGACTTCGACCACAAAACGTGATGCATTTCATTTGCATAAATTGCTCTCTTATAAAAACTCTCAACAAGTTTATGCGATTTTCTCTCCGTGTTAACGTGTTGCTTGCCACAAAAGTCAAACAATTTTCAACCAGCTTTTCTTTTTTATTTTTATAATGTTATCGAAAATTTGCTATCAAGAAACAAACAGCAAACACTAACTAACCAACTTTTTAACGCAAACATTTTCGGTTTGGCACGGTTGAGTTGTGCTGCTTATTACAAACATTTATTACGTATACGACATGTGTTGCTCGTCGTTCGTTGCTCGTTGCTGAGGCGTTAATAAATCAATACCCAAGTGTCGTATTTTACAAACATTTCAAGTTGATAACCTTTTTACTTTAACACTCTTTTGGTATATAAAGTGAGCAGTGTCATTGCACACACACTCAAACACCAACACCCATACGCATGCACACCGATATAAATCTACACCTACGGGCAATACAAACAAATAGGACACTTTTTTTCCGTTGTTGGTATTTTGTTTTTTTTTTTTCTTTTTTGCCATTAAAGTTGCGTGACGAAGTGAAATTTGCGCCAAATACTCACGGGACGAGTTTTTATTATGCCTCTGAATTTGCCTCACAATGTCTCATGTGTGTCACTGTGTGTGTGTGTTTGCACCTGTGTGAGTGTCATGTGTGTGTGTGTACTTTGCTGATTTCTAAATTTACCGTAGTTGCTGAGCGCGGCTTCGTGCTTTCTTCTTCTTCTTCCTCTTATATTATATTTTTTTTTTTGCCTTCCTCACTATGCCTGTCGTTCTCCTTGTCTTTCTCACACTGTTCTCATTCTCGCTGTTTTTCTTAACATTCGCTTAAGTGCTTGGTCCTAACCATCTTAACCGCCCGCCCTCCTGAAAATATGCCATGAAATTGCTTTGATGTACGTACAACGTAACACAACATACACACATACAAATACACGCACTCATACGCTCTCACGCGCTTATATACCGCTTACGCACAGTGGTCAATTTGGACTAAGTTAAAGTGAAATTTGCATCTTTGAAAATAATCAGCATAGGTTTATTACATTTGATTTTTGGGAATTTTTTGGTTAAAAATATATATTTGGTGAATTTTGACATATATCCTATGGGATATATGGGATAAAATTGTTATTTTGCAATTATTTTTTAGCTTAATCGCAGCTGAACTCATCTGCAGCAAATTTGATATTTTACAATATTGTATGCAGATAAAATATAGAGTCGAATTTCCCCAAGACGAACTCATATAAAACGAATTTTTCTTGAATTGAAATCTTTAGTGCTCAGTACTTTCTGTTCCTAGGATTCGATTAGTCATGTCCGCCTGTTTATCTGAATTGAAGAGAAAGAGCTGAAATTTTGCCACAAGTTTCATCCTGAAAATTAGTTCTTCATTTGAACTCAGCTTTTTATTGAGTCGACATTGGAATTTTGTCTAATTTTTACTTACAGACAATATTAACACAAAATTTCCTTTTTTTTAAACCCCCTTTTTGGTTGCTAATTTTTTTAGAATATGTCGAAAGCTTCGAGTATTATAGACAAAAATTCAGAAGCCCCACTAAAAACAAGTTTTAAGTTCATATTTTTGAAAAGAAGCTGCAGGCACTATAATCGGTCTGAAGATTCGTATTGGCCATAATATGAAATAATCTATTGACACAGACCTTCCATTGTACAGAGCCCATTCAATAAAGAAAGTTATTTTTAAATCGGTAAAAGAATGAGAAACACTTACTACGCATCAAAATCGAATGAATACTCTAGAAGTTAAGGGAAAAATTAAAATCGGGGTATCCCAAAAGCAACTGTCTTATAGCGGTTGGCGTGCTAAGCTCGCAGGGGCGAACTCTCCTAGTCTTTAAATTATGGTTAAATATTTCCTCTTATACTCCTCCAAAGGGCTACTATCCGTAGTTGCATATTTAAGCTCTACAGTAGTCTAGGAATAAATATATAAGAGCTAAGATTTTATAAGCCACTACAAAAATCCGTCAAAAACCTTAAGTCTAATATAATAAATAGCCCCAAGAAAGGATTTCTATTATTATGGTAGTCTGAATAGCAAAATTTTATCAAAAATAAGTTTATAAGTACGGATTCTTGGTTTTGAATAAATCTTTTTATCGATATTAAATAACGAGCTAAGCTCGCAGGGAGTGAACTCCCCTAGTCTTCACATCAAATAATAAATTACATTAAATTATGAATTAAGGTTTTATAAAGTACTACAATAAACTGCCCCAAGAAAGGCTTTCTATCAATATACAAGTCTTTTTTTCTATATTCCATAAAATATAATTTTATAAATATGGATTCTTGATTTTAAATAAATTATATTATTGATATTGAATGGCTTGCTAAGCTCGCAGGGGCCGGATTTCTCTCGTCTTTAAATCAAATTATAAATTACATTTAATTATGAGAAAGGGTCTTATAAAGTACTAAAAAAATCTGCAAAAAGTTTTGAGCTAAGATTATAAACAGTCCGGAGAAAGGCTTACTGTCTGTTTTACAAAAAAATTCGTAAAAAAAATTTTTAAAATACTAACTCTTGGATTTAAATAAATTATGATTTTTATATTTAATTAATTGGAAGTAAATTGGGAAAAGTATTATAGTATATACTAGTAATGCTTAAGCCACAAAAAAATGTATCGTTCTTACTCATTTAAACGTGGATGAAAAAACCCCTTCCATTTTTTAGATCTTTCGGTTCTAGCTGCTATTGGTAGAGCACAAGAAAATATACCATCAGTTTTTGCATGTATTATATATACAAATTAAATCTTTGTAATACTATTATTAAACATATTTTTAGTATACTTATTAAAAACGAAACCAAATAATCGGATCCATGAAGAAAATCAAAGACATACCTGTAAAGAAAAGAAAATAAGCACATTAGTATTTGAAATAAAATCTTTTCGATTGGTTTTGTTTTTTGTATAATCTTAATGTAAATGTAATATAATTCAAATAAAAATAAAAAGGAAATTTGAAACGATAAGTAATTTTCTTTTAAAGAGTTAGTTGAAAACTCTTAAGAGGCTGCGTGTATTCTTATTTTTAGATATTAATAGTCTTGATTTCGTTTGTTAAATATATGCTTCTTATGGAATTACACTAATAAACGATAAAAAAAAAACCTAGTGGACAGCACATATCGATATATGGTAGGAATAAGAATGAAGAAATTGTCAGATCAAGGGAATTTTTGAAAAATACAAAATTGAGCAGCGTCAAATATTTAAATATGTATGGATCCAAATAAATATGTTTAAGTTTAAAAAACTTCGTTATGTGTTCTTAATTTGCCGCCAAACCCAAACAAAACCCTTTGTATTGGGTATAAAAATCACTTTACATTTCTTACTAGCACTAAAAATAACTTCAAATCTTGGGGCAAATTACAATCGATAGCAACAAAAACTGTAACTCATTAAGTTTAATTGATCTTTTATTGATATCGATTTGGCGTACAGTAGGTGCAGCATATAAGGTATTTAAAGTCTTATGTATAGGAAAGATAAGGAGCCCATCTCTGGTAAATAAGTTATCGAATTCAATATAATCAGACATGTAAAAAACACTTATAAACTCTTAGAAGCAGCTAGTACTCCCATTTTTAGATAATAATTATTATTTTATTTATTCCTAAATTACCGTTAATTTTTTCGATAAAATCTCTTAAAGTGTTGGCGCGAAATTTTTTGTTTAATCTAAATGAAAACAGAACAGTTATCAAATTCAACACAATTTCCAAAATTTAAATTTATCTCCACCAGTTTGCCAATTTTGCCCACTGTGGCACGTGCTCTCACATTTTGCTGTCACAATACGTATGTATTTGTTTGTAAATACACGCACTCACACAGCCGCAGCCACACACACACACCGACACTCACCCTCACACTCACTTGGGCTGACATATGAAAATTAAGTAGCTGTCACATATCTGGCAGATTTTACGGCTACGGCTTTAATGCATTGACCGGAAACGGAAATGCAAAGCCAAAATGTCAAATGAAATCTGAAGTTAACTTATATAAGCGTAATGCACTCGAATTTTTTACAACAGACTAAACAGAGGCGTGGCAAATTGTTTTTATTAATGGATAAAGCGACAAATTTTTTGGGGAGTGAACAAATCTGTTGAGGAATTGATAATCTAAAAAAAATGGCAAATTGAATTCTTTGTAGATAAGAGCTGGTTTTCTCGAGGAATTTTAGAACGCAGCGCAACATTTTCCAAAACCGCTTAATTAGTATTAGGTTTTTTATGGTTGAAGCAATAATTATGGAGCTGCCCAATATGAGAAAAATATACAATATTTTGATGCTGGTACTAAACTACAGAAGTAAAAGCATGCTCGAAGAAGATCTAAGTATTAGTTATTTAGTATTTTCGATAAAGTTCGCTAAATGCTATGCTAATTATTTCGATAAATTGAACTTCTGCGTTCAAATTATTTTTAGAACTTTTATTCATCTAAAAATATCTAAAAATATTTTTAAAAAACTTAAAAAAAAATCTGTATAAAATAAGTACTATTTTGCCGATTAATTTAAATTTTCTTGCAAAAAAAAAATTCGTAGTTTCACATACCACAAAAAAAAACAAACTATTTGTTTTTAAAACGAATTATCGATATAAATTGTTCGAATTCGTTTTGCGCGAGATCACAGGCTGATTCGGTATCATATAGGTTTTGGAGCTTCAGTACAGAAAATTTATAAATAATTCTTTGAAATATTTATATGTAACTTTAAGTTGGCATATGTAATCTAAGAATATCAAAGAATATTTCACGAAATTATGTTCAGTAAATAATGCGAAGCTATCTTAGAAAAGCGTATTTTATCCGGAGCAGTCATAAACGTTTTTGATTGAAATTTTAGCTGCAATAACAATATTTTAATTTCAAGCCACATGAAAAATTCGACATGGTGATAATTGGAAGCTACCAAACATTCCTTTTCAAAACAAATCGCGAATAAATTGTTCAAATTCACTTTCCGGATCACGAGCTGATTCTATCATATATTTTGGGTTGTGTCAGTAAAGAAAATTTGTAAATATGTCATATATAATTTTATAGTTGGCATATACCCTAAATGTCAAAGAATATATAAAAATTCTATTTTTATCGTATATATAAACAAAGTATATCTGTTAATACGATGGCGGACGTAAAGTCTTGGTGCGATTCGGACGAGCTTTTTAGGATGTCAGAGCCTTCTAGGACCAGCATAGGCTATGTAATAAATGTCACGATTTCTTCAACGAAAATACTAAAAACAGACGAATCTGATTTAAGCAATAAATTTTTTTTTGACTCGATCGTTGCCGATGGAAGCTATATGATATATTCAACCGATTTTGTTCAAATTTGGCACATTGCTTAAGTGGTCTAAAAAATTTCCAAACGCCAAATCTCGTTACGATATCTTTATTAAAAAACGAAATTTAGCGAATTTTTCTTTAAAATAAGTTATTTTGGCCGATCGGTCCTATGGGAGCTATATGATAAAATTTGGTACAGTGTTTGGGAACTATAAGAAACTTTCGAATACCAAATTTACGATATCTTTATAATCAAATGAGTTATTCATCTAAAACACTTTTTTTGTCGAGGTCGTCTCAAACACCCCCATGGGAGCTATATAATTTATCCCCGATATCAAAAAATAAAATAAACTTGCCTCCTATGGAATAATATGGGATCTAATGTGAAAGTTTGGTAGCTCCAGCTCTCCAGCACACGGACGGACAGACGGACAGACGGACATGGGTATATCGACTTCTCTATTCACCCTGATCATATTTTAGGTAACTTTAGGGTGTCTCCGACGTCTCCTTCTATATGTTACATACATTTTCGGCTTGCACAAACTTAATATACCCTTGGTACCATACGGTACAGGGTATAAAAATTATTTCGATATAAAATGAGTACTTTTTTGAAAACTATTATATTTTGCCGTCTTGTATTTATTTCATTCAGTCGCAAATAACTTGAAAAATTCGATTTGTTGAAATTGAGAGCACCAAACATTCGGTTTTCGAGTTTGTTTTCAGGAGCACGGGCGTAGGATTTTTTTTAGTTCCTTTTTATATTTGTTTTAGAAAACTATCTAACCTTTTGATTTCTTTACATTTGTGCTTCTTAAATACATTTTCATTTCTCAATATCATTTAAGTGTATGCTTAAAAAAATTTCTTTTAGGTGAAATTGAGAGCAACAAACATTCGGTTTCAAAACGAATCCGCATAAAATGTTCGGATTTGCTTTCTGAAGCACGGCTGATTGATTTTTAAGTTTTTATAAATATATATTTCCACAATGGGAGAAAAATTCTTAAAGCATTTGAAATTTTTTAAATTTATAAAAAAAACCCACACTCTATAAAAACGAAATGAAATAAAAGATTATAGTATTGTGTCTTCGCTTTTATTGTCAGCCAGTTAACCTTTGTCGAAGTCTGTATTGTTTTATGCCCAGTCATGTATAGAGACATAAAGAAGATACATATATACATTATATATAGCTCCCACATGTGTACATATGTATATATATAAATATATACATATATATAACTCAACTGTCTGGTGAACTTTCGTTTAGCCGATTCAATTATATTATAATCTATTGGATTTGCTCTTTGCATGCATAAGATTTAAAAAATGTATTTCGAAGAATTCCAGATATTTTTGTTTACTTTTTTTTCCAATGGCATTTGGTAGAAAATCAAATTACGCTGTCAAGCAAAAAAAAAAAAGCTCCAAAATAAAATAAAGTAGCATAAAAATTGTAAATTGCAAATTGGTCTGCTGGCAAATTGATGTGTCTTAAAGGGCAACAACTTGGCCAAAAAAAGTTTAGATAAAAAAGTAACATATTTTTGGCAAATATTCTAAATTATCTGTTGCTATTTATGTTGCTTGTTAACTTGGTCGCCTGTTTTTAACTAAATTTTTTTTTGTCACTTAACTTAAACTTTGACCTTCAAAGTTTTAAGGACAGGCGTAGAGCAAAGTTTTAGACGATTTAAATTAATCTAGGGAGAGCTCTCAGCTTGTGAGTTGTGCAAAAAGTTTGGCATTATTTTTCGCATCTTTTTTGTTGTTTCTGTCAATTTACAGTGTTGAGCAACAAATGAATATTTTAACTATAAAGTTAAGTTCAAGTGCCCGAAGAACTTTGGCTAACAGCTTGGGCCCACGTTTACTTAGCTACAGCTTTAGATGTATCTGTATCTCTATCTATACAAATGTATCTTTTCTAGTCCATAGCCAACAACGCCAACGCCAAGGGCCATCCCTCTTACCCCTCGGCAACATGACAAACTGCTATACAAATTACTTGACGTCCATTAGCGTTAAATTAGAGCACAATTACGTTACGTTACGTTACGCGAAAAATGTTTAACTGAAACAGAAGAGACTTTAAAACGTTCAACGTGGGTTAAGCTGAGCGCTGCTTTTGGCCAACCCACCCACACGCCCATCCCAGCCCACACGCCCATCTCCTGCCCAAATTGTTGTCAGGCGCACATTGTACTTATATACATAGTATATATGTATATAAAATGTGTATATAATGCTGTGTATACCGGCTACAGCGATTATGTATTGTAACAAAACGTTTATCTACCTGCCCCCCGCTCCGCTGTTGTATCTTCTGGGTTTTATACTAGATACTTAACGTTTTTATTTGTCGGTTTTCTGCCATTTTTTTACCAATTTGGTTTTTTTTTCCCTGCTGCTGTCGAAGTTTAATTTTAAATGTGTTTTTTTTTTTGTACATCTAAATTCTCTTGTAGATTTTTTACGCGTGGCAGAACTTAAACGATGCCTGCCTTAGTTGGGTTCACAGAACCAAAAAAAAAACTAAGGGTAGCAAGCCGAAGTTTGTATACCCTTGCCGTAAGTTAAAATAGCATTTGCACTAAAAACAAATATATTTGATAAATATTTTGCGTAACACAAATCTTACTTAAAAAAAAATGCTTTTGTTCTTGTTTTTTTATATACACAAAATTTTATAGTTTTGGGAAATATTAAAATTAACCTTATAAATACAATTTAAGTTTTTCGAACTAAAAACAAATATTCGATTTTTTGCATCAATAAAAATTCTTTTAATAATATAAAAAATTAATAAAGAATTCAGCATATGCAGTAAAAACAATTATTTTTATTTTATATTAGTTTTATTTTAATTTTATTTCTATTTTATTTTTATTTTAAATTTTATTATTATTTTATTTTATTATTATATTCTGTTTTTATACATAAAAAATTGCATAATTTTGGTAAATAATAAAATGAATCATTATAAATACAATTTAAGTTTTTGGTAAAAAAAGTAAAAACAATTATTTTTATTTTATTTTAATTTTATTTTAATTTTATTTCAAATTTATTTTTATTTTAAATATTATTTTTATTTTAATTTTATTATTTTATTATTGTATTCTGTTTTTATATAAAACTAATTTTCATAATTTTGGAAATAATAAAATGAATCCTTATAAATACAACTTAAATTTTGGCAAAAAAAAAAAGTTCATTTTAAGATCGTACTAAAAACAAATATTTGACTTTTGCAAAAATAAAAAATTCTTTTAGTAATATAAAAAGATTAATAAAGAATTCAGAATTTGCAGTAAAAACAAAAAATTCATTAAAATTTGTATTATTTAAATTTTATTTTTATTATATTTATTTTACTATTTTATTATTTTATTTCTGTTTTCATATATATAAAATTTTCATAATTTTGGAAATAATAAAATGAATCCTTATAAATACAATTTAAGTTTTTGCGCAAAAAAAAATATGTTCACTTCAACAAATATTTGACTTTTTGGAACAATAAAAATTCTTTTAATAATATAAAAAATTAATAAAAAATTCAACATTAGCAGAAAAAACAATTTATATAGTTTTATTCCCTTTTTATAAATAAAAATTCTTCTAATTCTAATAAAACCATGTAAATTATATATTTTTATAATATAATATTGTATATAATATAATAAACCTCTAAATCTAAATCAAACGAATTTTAAATCTACCATTTTTTAGATAGTAAATTTACATAATTTTTTGTTTAAACTAATTGCGAATTACAAGCACTTTTATATAAAAATCAGCAAATATTTAACATATGCATCAAGCCTCTAAGATCCTTTGTTATTACTCAGTATAAAGCGTTTAAGCTGCATAAACTATCTAATGCGCTCTATATAACATATTTATTGCAAATCAAACCGATTCCCTGTTTTTGCTAATTTTAAAAATAGAAAATTTAATATGTTATACAAATTTTTCAAAATTGTTTCCTGCAGTTTTATTCAAGGTTCGTAAATTTCGATCGCTTGTAAAAAAAAAAGAAGTGGCTATTTCTCAAGATCGGTGAAAAAAATGTAGAAATTTTTTATAATTGATTTTTATAAAAAAAATTCTAAAAAAATTAGTTTTCGAACCTAAATTTAAGAGTCTAAAAAAATATTTCCCTACAGTTTATTAAGTGTCGTAAAGTTCAATCGAATAAGCAAAATATTAGTGGCTGTTTCTCAAAATCGGAGAAAAAATTTGGAAAATTTCTGTTACTAATTTTTATAAAAAGTTTTGAAAAAATAAATTTTCGAACATAAATTTAAAAGACCAAAAAAAAAATTTTCTACTCCGATCGATTAAGAAAAAAAATGAGTGGCTGTTCCTCAAAATCGGACAAAAATGGTGAAAAATTCTGTTTTTGTTTTGTTATAGTTTCTTATAAATAACTTTATTTTAAATGATTTAGTCTTATTCTGTTTATATTATACTTCTGTGTAAGATTTTAAACTGGAAGTTTTTTAAGTGGAGCTGTAAGAAAAAGGCATATTTCAAAAGACTTTTTCTGTCTAACAATAGGGTGCATCTTTTCTTTAATTTATTTTATTTATATAATTATAAAGTAGAACGTTAATTCTAAATTATTAAGGCTTGTAAACTTTACAATAAAATGACCCCTATAGCTCTTATAGTCGCAGAGATTCTTTTGTTTATTAGGACAGACGGATCTAACTATATCGGTTCTTGCTGTTCAAGATTATATATACTTCATAAGATCTGATGCGCCCGTTCTTTATGTTTGAACAAACTTATTATGCCTCTGTACAGATATTCCTCTAATGTTATCGAAAATAAATTGTAAAAGCGAATGGAATCTCTTACGAATCTGCACAAAAGAGTAGCATAAGTTATTTACAAAATAAAAATCCTTTTTTTGTGGTTTCAAAAAAGAAAGAGAAAGTTATTTTTGGCAACACGTGCCGGCAAAAGGCTCCGAGGGTTGTTTTGATGCTCGCTCTCAAAAAAGAATCTTTTATTGGTTCTCAGAAAAAATCATTTAATATGTCTTTGAGTGTTGCTGTGCAAGGACTTTTGTATAATCTTGCATATAAAATTAGTTGATTTTGTAATGACATAAGAAATAATATAATTTTAAAATTATTTAATGGGCCGGCAACATTAAAAAACTTAATAGAAATATTTTTTTTACATAGGACAATTATGTATATAAATAAATTTTTTTAATGATGTTTTAGTTTGACTTTTGATTTTTTTGTGTTATATTGATAATCATACATCCTGTCACGACCCAATGAAGGAACTAGAAATTTGCGTTTAAAAGTATTTGGCTCATATCAATTATAACCATAATCTGATAGTTTTTTCATACCAGTTTTCGCCAAAGATTTCCCGAGTTTAATCCCTACATTTTTCATTGAAGTTATTTTTACCCACCATAATAACGATTTTAAAAAGTGTGACCATACTTTATAAAGTTAATTATGCTTTACCCTTTCATGCACTCGTTGTTCCTGTACAACATTCCACTTTGAGCATATCTTACGAACCACGACGAATTTTTTGGTGGTTTCAATTAAAAAAATAAACATAAATCCCTTGACTTTAATATTGCAGTATATTTAGCTTGATTTTTCAGCGCTCAAGTATCATTTTTAGGCATTTGTTTGCTTGAGAAGTATTTTTGGAGAAACGATAATTTTCATTTTTTGGTTTATAATATACCTTTCGGTAAAAAATAAATACTGTTATTATATTCTTAAAAGCTAATTAAAATTCGATTCGTATTGAAAGACGTGCCGTAACCAACACAACTTTTAGCTTCAACCAATTGCGAATTATAAGCGCTCCTATATGAAAATCAGCCATTTTGTGTATTACGCTGCCGTGACCGTTTACTACTAATTTTGATGAAATAAAAGCTGAGTAATTATGACAAATAAAGAAATTATTTGAATAAAACTGGAGAATGAAAATTTAGAAATATATTCTACTTTATAATAATAAATAAAATAGCACAAATTTTCCATGTAGCTTATTTTTTTTTTAAACAAATAAAATTTAAAAATTAAATTAAAATTTAAATAATGAATAATAAAGAAATTATTTAAATAAAATTTGAGAATATCTAATTTTTAAATAACTTCTACTATATAATTATATATATAAATAAATAAGTGAAACTGTAGAGATTTGTTTTTTTAAGCAAATAAAATTTAAAAATTAAAATTTCAATAATGAACAATAAAAAAATTTTTAAATAAAACTGGAAAATATATAATTTCGAAATACCTTCTACTTTATAAATATGTAAAAAAAATAAAACTGTAGAGATTTTCAATGGAGCTAAATATTTTTTAAAAACACCAAACATTTTTTTTTTAATTTAATTTATTTTACGCCTTTAATTTATAATATTTACAGTTTACTTGAATTTTCATAACTTGAAGAGTTTGAGTTCTATTTACTTTTTCTAGCTAATAATAATATTTTATGACTTAAAAAAAAAAAAAACAATGAAAGAATTGATAAACAAGATTGTGAAAAACATTCGAAAACCAAATACAGAAATCAAAACTGTAAGTCCCAATAGTAAAATTATTGGATGCCTAGCGTATGCTTCTACCAAGATATTATGGAAAAAAATGTAAATATATTTTAACATTCTATCTATAGTAACAGAAAAAGAACTGTTTTAAATTTCGTAGCTCAAAATTGAAACTAAAATTGAGCATTCATTTCTTGATTATTTTCCACTACAAAATACTCTATTTTACAGCGTATTAGAAAAATATATAAAAAAATGGCGGACGTAAAATCGGGCGCGGACGACTTTAGGATACCCTGTACCACTAGCTTGTAATAAAGTCCGATTTCTTCACAAAAAACCAAAAACAGAAGAATTTTTAGGCAAACATTTTTTTGACCGATCGTTCCTGTGGGAGCTATATGATATAGTCAACCGATTTCAATACAATTTGACACAGTGCTTAAATACCTTAAAAAAGTTATGAATGCCAAATTTATTTCAAATATCTTCTACAAACAAACAAAACACATCGAATTTTGTATAAAAAACGTGTTTTTGGACCGATTGGTCCTATGGGAGCTATATGATCTAGTCAAACGATTTGGATTAAATTTAGTACAGTGCTTAGGACCTATAAAATACTCACGAAGGTCAAATTTGGTCCCAATATCTTAACAAACAAACGAAACACAACAAATTTTGTTAAAAAATCGATTTTTTGGAAGATCGGACCTATGGGAGCTATATGATATAGTCAACCGATTTTGTTCAAATTTGGCACATTGCTTAAGTGGTCTAAAAAATTTCCAAACGCCAAATCTGGTTACGATATCTTCATTAAAAAACGAAATATAACGAATTTTTCTTTAAAAAAGTTATTTTGGCCAATCGGTCCTATGGGAGCTATATGATATAGTCAACCGATTTTGATCAAATTTGGTACAGTGATTGGGAACTATAAAAAACTTTCGAATACCAAATTTGGTTACGATATCTTCATAAACAAACGAATTACTCATCTAAAACGCTTTTTTTTTGTCGAGGTCGTCTCAAACACCCCCACTATATAACACTATATAATTTATCCCCGATATCAAAAAATAAAATAAACTTGCCTCCTATGGAATAATATGGGATCTAATGTGAAAGTTTGGTAACTCTAGCTCTTACCATTTCTGAGATCTAGGCGTTCACACGGACAGACGGACAGACGGACATGGGTATATCGACTTCTCTATTCACCCTGATCATATTTTAGGTAACTTTGGGGTGTCTCCGACGTCTCCTTCTATATGTTACATACATTTTCGGCTTGCACAAACTTAATATACCCTTGGTACCATACAGTACAGGGTATAAAAATGTAATTTCTAATATACCAATATTACACAGATATTATGTATATAACAAAATAAAACATTTAAGCATATTGTAACTTTGTATCTCTTTCTACAGAATTGTTCTAAATTTCGTAACTCGGAAATGAAACTCAAAACAAGTCTTTATATTCCGATTATTTCGCCTCACAAACTTAACATACTCCCTTTTACAGCGTATCAGCACAAATTATAAAAAAATTGTGCAAACATTAAAGCAATTAACAGCAGAGACTTAACCAGCTGTAAATAAATACAAAAAAAAATGTTACCACAAAAACAAAACTGTTAACTAAACGACTTTAAATGAGGCTCAGTTAACAGAGGCCGCTTTTTTTTCTACTCGGTTGCTGTTGTTATTGGTTAAGTTACAGCTCGTTTCACACAAATTAAGTAAATGCTTCCGAACACTAATACATATACATACTATGTATTTGATAAATGTACATATGTATGTATATAACTAACAATTTAGTTGTTTTATAAATTGCATTTTTTAGCAGAATTTATGTCTGACGATTTGGTGATAATTGAAAATGTTTTTGCGCTATTAACAACACAGCAGCAAGTCAAGTACATAGAACTATATACATACATGTGTATATATATATATAGATGACAGAGCGCAAAGTAGATGAGCTGTGAAATGCGCGACACGCCCCAATATTACCCATACGCATTAAGTATAGCATACTGTGCAGCGCTGTAAATAAGCACAAACAACAGAGGCGGATCTAGCAGCAAGTTTTGAAAAAGGCGTGGAAAATTTTAGTCTAAATTATATACTAAGTACTACATATAGAGCAGTGTGGAAAAATTTATGACAAACTGTATTGAGGGGTCTCAAACCCCGGAACCCTTTCTCTGTCTACGCCACTGACTTCTACCCACCGCCTTGGATAGAAATGTTTGCGTTGATGGCTTCATCTGATTACCGCAGTGCATTAAGTAAAGGATACACATAAGTTAAGTAAAAATCACATTGTGCACTTAGAGTAGACTATAAAAATATCCAGCTATGTACTTTATAGACAGCTCCGCTCAATTGATTAGAAACGATAATTTTTAGGTACCAATAAAACAAATTAAGCGAAAAAAAAGTATAAAGAATTCGATGCCGTTTCGCGTTAAAATTTCGGCAAAAATGAGCTAAATTTCATAGATAATAAAGTTTAAAATTACGTCACTCAGGAAATATTGAGATTTAATCATGCTGACCAGGGTTGTCGAGCCACAATATTGTCTATCGACAAGCAATCAGCGCAAAAGTTAAATTTTTGATTCAGATGAAATCTGATATATTTATAATAAGAAAATGGAGATTAATATTCTCTTTTTAAATTATCTGAAATTTTCTGAATTCGTAAAAAAAATTGAAAGCAAATATTGAAAATTACTCATAGTGACCAGGGTTGTCGAGTTACAATATAGCCTAACACAAATTAGCGCAGAAGATAAATCTTTGTTTGCAATAAATGATATAATCAATAATTGGAAAATGGAGAATATCTTACTATTTTAAAATTACCTGAGATTTTCGGAATTATTTTAAATTTGGAAAGTAAAATAAAAAGAATATGATGATTTACGAAATTCTAAAAGTTTTTTGTAAAACGATGGACTGCATTTGGTTCACAACTTGCTTCAAAATATATCCAGACTAATCTTCAGACAGATTAGAATAAGAATTCTAATGCAAGGAAAATAAAGAAATTGTTTAAATAAAACTGGAGTAAATATCCACTATTGTATCTACACTAACACAATGTGGTCGTGAGCTAAAAACTTTTTTTAATTATTTTTTTAAATGTTAATTTGTTTTTGAAAATCAGTTTGTGTTTTTTTGACTGGTGAAAGTATCAAATTAACGTGGAAAAATCCAGATGATTTCGAATGAATTTTTATTATATTTATAAATATAACAGCTTAAAGACTTTTTGATTTTGAAAATACTCGAGAAGTTATAAAGATTTTGTTGGTTTTTTTTTATTATTTGGTTACTTTGCTTTAAAGGGGTATTTTTAAATTTTTTCCATTTTTCTGAATAAGCTATTTCTTAGCGCTAATTGAGTTGGAATATGTTGTCATTCAAACGGCACCCAATCCAAGCTATTTCTTAAAAAAATCTTAGGACGCTTAAATTTCCCAGAAAAATTGTTCAAACTCATCTTTTTGGCCAAATATGAGAATCTGGGTCCACAGTACACTGGCCATAAAATATTCGGATTCGTTTTGAAACCACATATTATTGGGGCTTGGAGCAAATTTCACCAAAACAAAAATTTGTTGCGAGATAAATGAAAACTAATTGTCGAAATAGTTTCAAAAGTGTAACCATATTAAACTGATACCATTTTTAAATATTCTTTGGTATTATTAGATTATATTTATCTCCATTTCAGTTTAGATATTTGTTTATAATAAAATCCGATTTAGCCTAAAAAATAGCAAGCAACACTCAAAACGAATTCTGGGATCTTACATGAGCCAAAACATGTGGAATTGGGAACACGCAAAAATGAAAGTTACAGAAATTTAGTTATTTTCGGAGCACAGCAGATTACACTAATTCGCAGAGAAATTTAACAAACATTTCAAAACTTTCGATCTAATTGACTTTTATGTCAATACAAAATTTCGATCACGGGATATTAGCGAGAAACTGAAAAAAGTGCCCAAAAAACATAATTTGCGAAAAAGTCTCGAAAACGCTCCTTTAGAAATTAAAATGGAATATGTCTTACGAACCAAAATTGCCCTAATAAACACGTTTTTACGAAGGTTCACTCGATGAACCTTAAATTTACAAACTAGTGTTATTTATTCTGGTTTCGGACTGGTAGCAAAATTGAACAATTTTTTCGAAACTGCTTTGGAATCTAATGACTAAAGACTGGGAGTACTACTGCTCTAGGCATTATTTTCTACTGCGTCTACACTAGTGTTGGGTCGTTCATGAACGAACGAACGAAAAAGAACTATTCACCTAAAAGAACGAACTGAATAAGTTCAACAACATCGTTCTTTTCGAGTCACTCGTTCATTGTTCGTTCTTATTCAGTCGTTCGTTCTTATTCAGTCGTTCGTTCTTATTCAGTCGTTCGTTCTTATATTATTCTCCTACTGTTGGTCGTTCTTATATCGGTCTTCTACTGTTGTTAGTTCTTATATCGGTCTTCTACTGTTGTTCGTTCTTATATTATTCTTCTTCTGTTGGTCGTTCTTATATAGGTCTTCTACTGTTGGTCGTTCTTATATTATTTTTATACAGCTGTTCTTTGACTTTGCTTCTGTTTGGTCTGTTTTTCTTAGTATGGCCACATTTTTCATCGATCTCTTTTTTTATTAGTAGGGCAACTCCATTACTGTATTTATTCCGCGCAAATGCAAAAATTCGCTTTGGCATTGTATTGATGTTTTAAATATATTATAAGTATAAAATGTCCCTGAAGCGAAAATACAGCACATTGTGGATCCACTTTGATGCATTGGAGGATGAAAACAAGGCAAAATGTAAGTTTTGCAAATCTGTATAAATGTAAACAATTTTTTAATTTTAACAATAAAAAAACAAATAAAAAAATTTAAATAAATAAAAAAAAAAAAAATAAACCATGTTTTTTTAGACAATATAATTCATATAGTATGATTAAGAAAGAAAAACCGGCATAAAAACGAACGACTGAACGAAAAGAACGACTTCGTTCACTGAAAAAAAATGAACGATTGAACTTGTTCAGTGAAATGAACTAGGTTTACCCAACTCTAGTCTACACCAAGGAACTTCCAATTTTCCGACTGGCTCAAAATTTGAAGTTAGATGTGCGGGGATTACCCACAAGCCCGGAGTTCTCGCAGGGTTCAGTGTAATAGAGCGTCCGGTCCCCCAGGGCCCGGATTTTTTCTCGGCCCGCGATTCTGTAATCGTGTTTTTCGAACCGGTTATTGCCTACATGTAATTTATCCTAATGATGGGGCTGTCATCTAACTCCAATTGTGAGTGCCGTCTCTTGGTGATGGGGCTACCATCAAAGCCCCCGTGGGAAAAGCTCATCTTACTGGATAAGAAAATTTTTTCTCGCTGCGCCATCTCTGCATTAAGAAGCTTTTTTAAACAAATTTTCAGAGCATGCAAAACTGTATACTAAAATTTCTCTTCAGGTTCACCAGTTCACCAGACCTACCGAAATGCTTTTTTTTTTAATTTCAATTGCTCCCAAACCAATTAAAACCCCACTTGTACACATTTGGTTTTGGGACATGGTTGGTTAGTTAACCTAACCAAAAACCACAAAGGCATTCCAGCATTGTGCTGGAGTGTTTCTATTCAATTGGGTTGCAGTGTAGCATAACTGATATCCTACTGAGTTTGTACTGAATGGTTCATTGAATGACGGACAAGCGAATAAATTGAACACTTAAGCATAATTAGACATCCTGTTGACTCGCCCAACCGCGTTGAAATTAAATGCGGTTGGCTCTTAGACTCTCTCTAAAGAGCCAACTAATTGACTTTGTTTGTAGAACCAGACGAGCTTATAAAAAGTAGGCCGCAAGTTCTTGGGAAATCAAAGAAAATCGTATTGAAGTTGAGCGCACTTGAGGCATGACGCCTGAATGTATGCAGCAGTAAATCAAAGGTGTTGCCAGTGTGAAGTAGAGAGAAGACGCATGAAAAATGAGAGCATTCAGTGACGACACTCAAAGCACAAACTTGAGACTATGCATAGTTATAGAAGATGATATAAGGTTGGGCTGTACAAAAAACTCCCACAATCGCTTTTTTATAGGATTTCTATTAAAAACGCAATTGCGTTATTTGTGTCCATTACTTTGGATTTCAACTAGACTTGAATAAATTTATAAATTAATGGCTATTAGGCAGGTGATTCATGCACTCCATTTGGTGCCGAAATATTTCCTGTTTTTGGGGTAACAAATTATTTATTATTTTCAATATTTGTATCAGTTTGACATTTTTTCAATTGTTATTCTCACTTCCTCTTAGGCAAAAAATACATTTCTAGCCTACAAATTAAGTATATCTCATGTTCATCAAAATATGGAACAAATGAACTAGTTCACTTCAATAGTTACTTTTCATCATACAAATCAAAAGTAACTAGTTCATTAAGTCTAACCTACTTTATATTTTCATATAGTAATAATTATTTTTTTCTACAGAAACTTTTTGCCATCAAAATCATATCCCATTTTCAGCAAAACACTCGACATGAACTAGTTCACTTCTAGAGTTTCTTTTCATCATAAAAATAAAAAGTAACTGCTTCATTAAGCAGGTGATTATTGTACACTCATTTTGAGTCCAAATATTAAATTTTTGGGGCAAAAAATATAAAATATAATAATCATTTCATTCATTTTTTTATATTTAATTTCTATTAGGTTAAAAATATATTTCTAACCTATTTTATATTTCATTAAGTTATATTTGTTTTTTTTCTGTAGAAACTTCTTGCCGTCAAAATCATATCACTTTTTCCGCAAAATACTCAACAAATGAACTAGTTCACTTCCAGAGTTACTTTTCATCATAAAAACAAAAAGTAACTAGTTCATTTAGCAGATGATTCTGCACTCTATTTTGAGTCCAAATATTGATTTTTTAAACTCAAAAAATGTATCAATATTTTTAATATTTCTATCAGTATTATAGTCATCCATTTTTTTATATTTACTTTCTATTACGTTAAAAATATATCTTATATTTTCATATAGCTATAATTATTTTTTTCTATAGAAACTTTTTGCCTACAAAATCATATCTCATTTCCAACAAAATACTCAACAAATGAACTAGTTCACTTCTAGAGTAACTTTTCATCATAAAAACCTAAAGTAACTAGTTCATTAAGCAGTTTATTGTTCACTCCATTTTGAGTATAAATATTGAATTTTTTGGGGAAACAAATTTTTCATTATTTTCAATATTTCTATCAGATTGACATTTGTTTATTTATTTTTTTTTGAATTACTTCCTTTTAGAATGAAAATGTATTTCTATCCAATTTTATATTTTCATATAATTAAAACTATTTTTTTTTTTTATATATAATAAAAACTTTTTTCATTCAAAATCATATTCCATTGCAGCTAAATATTCAACAATGGAACTAGTTCACTTTAAGACTTTCATTTCATCATAAAAACAAAACGTAACTAGTTCATTCACGTTTAATTTGAATTGACTAGTTCATTTGTCGCACTTTGAACTTTGGCAAACCAACCAGAAAGTATAAAAAAGAACTGCACAGGTACACCCTGGGACAGACATTATAAAACAAAATTTGTACAACTTTTTATAACTTTGAACTCAAATCATAACTTTTATATACCATTTCCCAAAGGATTAAAACTAAACTAAACTGAACCCAGACCTTACCATAAAGTTTGTTTTGCATTTAAAATTCGAATAATATATGACTTTTTGACATTACGGAAAAGTTGCTAAAACAAAAAATTTATTCAATATACAGCAAATGTGCTAAAAGGTCACAAAATGCCAAATCGAGAATTTAAAACGACTTTTATCTTGATTTTTACCAAATTTCTGGCAGAATATCAAATCAGTTTTGAAAAAAGTTGCATATTACTTTTTGCCTACTTTCATTTTAAGGACTATGGTGTCCATTCAAAAAATTACGCGTACATTTCCCAATGATGGGAGTCAACACTTTTTAGATTCTATTTAAAAATTAAAAAAAAAAATTGGTAAACCAATATTTAAATAAATAAAAATATGTATCTTTGTGTTAATTCTAAACTTTTTCCTATAAAAAAGAAACAATTAACCAGCGCCATCAAAAAATAACAAAAATTTTCAAATTATGGGAGTCTATTGTTTTAAACTTTTAAATAAACTTTGTTAAAATTATATAAATTATATAAATAAAAAAAAATTTTAATTAAATTAAAAAAAAAAAATGCATTTAAATATCTTTATTTGATTGCAAGATATTACATACTCGTATATATTATTTTTTATATATCTCCATGAATACCTATAATTTCGCAACAGTATTTATGCAATTTCTAACCCTTAAATGTTCTGAATTTTAAAATTAAAGTGTCTTTAAGGTAAAATCTTATCAGGCCTAAATCTGGTTCCAACAAAACTAGGTCTATGCTGACAATTGGGTTCGGAACATTTGGTTTGCTGCGTACTATTTGGTACCGTGAACTAAAAGCAATAGAGGTTGTGAGTAGAACTAAATTCACACCAAAGCAGCAGTCAGGCAATATTTTTCAAGTTTCATGGGTAGATCCAAAAACATATACTTTATGTCTATTTCAAAGAAGTCTCCTCAGAACATAGGAGAGGCTATACTTCAAAAGGAAAAAAAAAATATATTACATTATACAAAAATACAAATTTTGTTCTCTTCGAACGAGCTTCAAGCCATGTTTAAATTATTATTGTGAATATTTTTTAATTCTAATACTCTTTAAATTTTAGAATTTTCGATCTCAAGTGGAAGTTATTTTATTATTTCTAGAATAGTAATTTGTTATTAAAATACTGAAAAAAAAAGTTTTCAAGACTTTTCACCATCCGAAATGAGGTTTATGGCCAAGATTTTGTATTTTTTCCGAGCTTGCTTTAAGTTTAAGGATTCTTATTTTAAGATTTTTATTATTTTGAAATAAACATGATTAACTCTTAAAAGAATTTTTTTTTGACTTTTAATTTAATAACGATATTCTAGAACTGACAAAAAAAAATTCGGGGCCATTTTTACGATTTTACCAAAACCCAGACCATATTTTATCAGTGTATTTATTAAAAGATTGCATGTCAAAATTTAAAACTATTATGCAAACGATTAGTCAAAATGGTCCTGTAATTGGAGAACGTTTGTCTCCCTTTCTTTCTAGAAATTACAGCAATTCATTTTTTAAATAAATCAGAAAAACTGTTTTTACTATTTTTCACTATCCAAAAATAAGTTTTTTCACGATTTGTATTTTTTCCGAGCTTATTTTAAGTTTGAAGATTCTTATTCAAAGATTTTTCTGTGTTTGGAATAAACAAAATAAACTCTTGAATAAAGATTCAGACTGATTTAAAAAATTGGATATGAAAACAACAATCCGGAGCTAACATCAAAAATTAACTTTCCTGACCATTTTGCTACGATTTTATGGCCGATATTCACACCATTTTTTATCAGTGTACTTATTAATAGATTGCATGTCAAAAAATTTAAGACAATTATGAAAACGATAGGTCAAAATGGCGGCTATTTACTGTAATTGGAGGACGTTTGTCTCCCTTTTTTGCCTTCTAGTTCACCGTTGTGTATTCCATAAAAGTATTTTTGTACATGTTGAAGTTTTTTTTTTCGAAACTAGGTCACTTGGCTTGTTAAAATTCGCCCCCATGGATAATTATGCAACAGCAAAAAAATACGGTTAAATTGTTTTGCGTTCGCCATGAATTACAAAATGGCCGCCATTTAAAAACAATGCTATAAACAGTTGCACACATACACACACACACACACACACATACACACACACACACAACATGGTAACAAAGTAGCAAAAAGTTAGAACGAAAAAGGCATAAAAAAAAAATGATTTGCATTTGCTGCATAAATTTTCAAGCTTTGTGTGAGAATTGCCAAGTTATTTTCCGCACCATATGCATATCATTATCATCACTTGGGCAAATGTTTTGGCCTAAACAGCCACAAAATGAAACTACAAAAAAAATGCCTGCCACTTGGCCATATTTTGACTCTTCATAGACTGGTTTTTGCCAAGTACAAAGCACTTGAATGCCTTGGGGCAACTTGGGACATGTTTTGCCTTCAATTCATTTGCATTCATTGCAACTGCATTGAAAATCACTTAGAAAGGATAAAGCCGATGGACGACAACAATGACGACGTCAACGAGGACTCCCTGCTGGCCATTAATGTCATGTATGGTTGTTGGTTGGTTGTTGTTGGCCAAGCTTAAAGTAACAGGCAAAGTTTGAGGCGAGGCCATTGGAGACTGGAAGATACTCTTTGCATAATAGATGAAAGTGCATTTTGGTTTAAATATGTTGTAACTTGGTTATTGAGCTGTTATGGAATAATTTAATTTTGGAATTATTATAGTAAATTAAGATGCAAAGATGATTTTTGCTGGAAAGGCAAACTTAATTGGTGAATATTTAGGTCACCTTTTTTGAGGCTGAAGTTGAGTTTTTTCTAGTGACATCAATTTGATGCGATTTGTTTTCTTTTGTAACTTAGTTATCGAATAATATTGGGAGTATGCATTGAAATCCGCTGTTTGCCAATAGATGGAGCCACCGCTAAATTGGTGGGCAAAAAAGTATGGTTGAAAATGACAGATGACAAGCTTAGGCATCTGTCAACAATCTCTCATCATTAGATTTGTGATTTTTAAGCGTCGTCATATAGTTATTTTCTTCGAAAAATGTCAGATTTTGAGCCAAATAAGCGTCATTTGCGGGAAGTTTTACTTTTCCTCTTTCATTCAAAGAAAACTGCGGCTGAAGCATGCCGATTGATAAGAGAAGTTTACGGCGATGCTGTTATTGGTGAAACAACGTGTCGTGATTGGTTTCGTCGTTTTAAAAGTGGTGATTTTAGCACCGAAGACAAGGAACACCCGGGCCAAGCGAAAAAGTTTGAAGACGAAGAATTGGAGGCTCTGCTCGATGAAGACCCGTGTCAAACCCAACAAGAACTTGCAGAATCATTGGCAGTCGATCAAGCAACCATTTCCAGACGCTTGAAAGCATTGGGAATGATCCAAAAGCAAGGAAATTGGGTGCCGTACGAATTGAAGCCGCGAGACATCGAACGCCGTTTTTTCACGTGTAAACAACTGCTCCAACGTCAAAAACGAAAGGGTTTTCTTCATCGTATCGTCACTGGCGATGAAAAGTGGATCCATTACGACAATCCCAAGCGCAAAAAGTCATATGGATACCCGGGCCATACCTCAAAATCGACGGCAAAGCCGAATATCCATTGATCGAAGCTCATGCTGTGTATTTGGTGGGATCAGAGGGGCGTGGTCTATTATGAGCTGCTAAAACCGAATGAAACGATCACGGGGGACTTGTACCGACGACAATTGATGCGTTTGAGCCGCGCACTGAAGCAAAAACGGCCAGAATATGAGGAAAGGCACGACAAAGTTATTTTGCAGCACGACAATGCTCGACCACATGTTGCACAGCCCGTAAAAACTTACTTGGAAACGCTGAAATGGGATGTCTTACCCCACCCGCCGTATTCTCCAGATATTGCTCCTTCCGATTACTACTTGTTCCGATCCATGACAAATGCCCTGTCCGAGCAGCGGTTCACTTCTTATGAAGATACCAAAAAATGGGTCGATTCGTGGATTGCCTCAAAGATGAAGCGTTCTTCCGAGCTGGTATTCGAAAATTGCCAGAAAGATGGGAAAAAGTAGTGGCTAGCGATGGACAATACTTTGAATAAACAATTTGTATACATTTTTTTCACAATAAAGACTCAAATTTTGTAAAAAAACAGCGGATTTCAATGCATACTCCCATATAATTTTTGAATTATAATAGTAAGTGAAGGATTAATAAATAAGTTTGCTTGAAAAACAAACTTAGATGTTGAATATTTAAGAACATATTCTTTAAGGCTAAAATTGTTTTTTCTTTAAGTGGCCTCTGTCAATATTTGACTGGAGCGAATTTTTTTTACGATATCTTTATTTCTATAAAAGTTAGAGTTACGATTTAAGTTAAAAATGCTTGCCAATAAAATGATATATCTATTAAAACTGAAATCAATCTCATAGTTTAATAATTTCATGCACAATGGCGGTTTGAAATTTGAAAAATAGAAATGCTTTATGCTGTTTTTCGAAAAATCTGCAAATATTCTCAAATCGGTAGGTTCTTTAGCATACATATCTGAATATCTGCTTAAAAGTATTCGAAATTATCTATGATATGTGTTATTTATTGTCTATCAATGAAAACCAAAGGTTCAAGAACGGTTTGAAATATAAAAAGTGAAAATAATTTTTGTTTTTTTTTTTTGAAATCGGCAATATCCTCAAATCGGCACATTTTTTTAGCAATGTATCTAAATACTGTTTAAAAGTATTCGAAATTATCTAAAAACTTAGCTATCTAGCGTTTTTATACAAAAAATAATTTTCCAGCAAGCCACGTTTTGTTATAGCTTTAAAATGGATTTATATTAAGTATACGCGCAGTGGTCCTGACTTATTTTTCGTAAGTCAAAAATTCATACTTATTTCGATCAGATTTATTTTATAAAGAATTGATTCCGTAGAAAATTCATTATAAAAAGCTCATACGGGCATATTAATTTAAAAAAAACTTCGAAATAGGGAAAAATGTTCTGTATTGAGGTTTAATATAGGGAATTTTTCTGTGCATGCGCACAGTGGGCTTGAGTTATTTGAATAAGCCAAAAATTTAGAATTAGATTAAGTAGACAATTAATTAAGGATTTAAAAGTTCATTGTAATTGAAAAAAATATCTAAGTATGAACAAATTTTTTGCATTGAAGTTATAATGAATTTTTCTGGATTTTGTATATATGAAGTATACGCACAGTAGGTCTAACTTATTTTCATAAGCCGAAAGTTTATACATATGTATTTCGACCAGAAGCCTTGGATAAGGAAAAGATTTAGTAGAAAGTTCATTATTAAAAGTTCATAAGAGCATTATGATTGAGAATAAAAATCTAAGTATGGAAAAATTTGTGATAGTGAGTTTCGTTACAGGGAATTTTTCTAGATTTGATTTATATCAAGTATGCGCATAGTGGACTTGAGTTATTTTTGTAAAGGGCTCATAAGGGCATGGTAGTTGAAAATATTCTAAGTATGGAAAAATTTGTTGTAGAGAAGCTTGTCATAAGAAATTTTGCTAGCTTTCGTTTAACAATTTCTGAACGGCTGGAAAAATTAAAATAAAAATGTTTCCGGATTAAATAGTTTTTTCTTTATTCAGACATGATCCACAATTTGCATGTTTGGCTTATATTTCGCTTTATTTTCGGACTAAAGCAAGTAAACCACATTTTTATAGAGCACAAATTTATTTAATGTAATAATTTTTTGGTTTTTTGAGGTTCCTTATAGGGAATTTTTCAGGATGTCTAAAAAAACTCCATGAACGATTGAGTTGAATACTTTTTGCTTTATTTAGACCCAATCGGTATTTAAGAAATATCAACTATTTGCACACTGGTTTTTATTTCGCACTAAAGCAGGAAAACTAAATTCTTATAGAATAAAATTTTTGTATTTATTTTTAATGGTTTTTTGAAGTTTGTTATAGGAATTTTTGCTAGATTTCATTAACAATCCCTAGACGGCTGAAACAATTAAATAAAAATTTATGAGTTTTTGTTTGGGTTAAATAGTTTTTCTTTATTACGATCTGATCGAATTGAAGAAATAACGACTATTTCAACATTTGGTTTATATTTCGTTATAATTTCGAACTAACGATATAAAATAACAGCTTTATATTGTAATTTATATATCGACTGGATGGATATTATAGACAGAATTCTGCAATAGAACTTCTTAGAAGAAAAAATATCACAATTTTGGTGTTTTTATTTATTTTATCTAAAATAAACTTACCTAATAATATGTAAAATTGGGCACATTTTTTTATTTGAAATTCCAGCAAGATCAGGATATTTTTTTATATCTCAAGAAATTTTTCAAGGTAATGAAATTGAAAATATGAGTACCATGGCTCTAAAGGTCTCTGGTTAAGACTGAACTTTTTTTTTGCAGTGAAAAAATCTAAAGTTTGTCTTTTTCGAAAATTCAGCTGAAACTATATAAAGGAGTTTACAGAAGGTTCATTCATTCAGTTCCACGAATATCACTTATTTGAGTTATTATATTTCAAGAAAACTTTCAGGCAAAAATATAACAAATAATGGCTTGGAAGGTCTCTGACATATGGGTGTACAATTTTTTTTAAGCTGAACAAAAATTTTAAAATTTTTGAAACAATTATTTTTTAAAAAATGTATTTAATACAATATGAGGGATCTCATAAAAACTTTATTTACAATATGTATATATTATATTTTTATTTGGAGTTCCAAGAATATGACATATTTGATTTTTTAATATTTCAAGGAATTTTTCAGGCTGAAGAAATTATAAATTATGGATGTTCCTTGTTCCATAGCTCGGAAGGTCTCTGGATTAAAGCTGAACATTTTTTTTCATGGCCTTTAAAGAGAAAAAATTTTACCACAGTCCGAAGAAAGTTTTTTTATCAAAAATTCTGCTTAAACAACATAAAAGAGCTCAGAGAATCTTTTTTGTGAAGTATAAATATTTTTTTTATTTGGAGTTCCAGGAATATCACAAATTTGATTTTTTGATATTTCACGAAATAACGAATTCTGAACGTCCCATGTTCCATGGCCCGAAGGTCTCTGAGTTATGGCTGAACTTTTGTTTTATGACCATTAAAGTGAAAAAATTTTACCAATGGCTAATTTTTATTTATCAAAAATTCTGCTTAAACAATATAAAATAGCTCAGAGAATCTTTTTTTTGCAACATGTAATTTTTTTATTTGAATTTCCAGGAATATCACGTAGTTGACTTTTTTATACTATTTCAAAAAAAATGTCAGGCTAAAGAAATTAAAAATTATGTCTCGGAAGGTTTCTGAGTTACTGAACTGAACTTTTTTAAGTTGAAAATTTTTTCCACAATCAGAAGCAATTTTTGTTATTACAAAAATTCAGCCAAAACAACTTTCTCATTGAAACTTTATTCGCAGTATGCATTCCTTGGCCACACCACTGCCATAAATCTAATACGCCCCGTTTTCGGAAGTGTATTAAAAATCGGAAATGCAGAAGAACGTAAAGTTGGGCGTAACTCTGACGTCAAGTGTGTCGTGTCATTGCTGAAGTGTTGGTAGCACGCAAACAGACATACCTACACACACACATACGCACATACGTATCACAAACACATATCCTTACACACATACATACATACATATTCAAGTCCTTAGGCACTGACTGCATTGGAATTTGCACCTAACGGCATTTGACATTAACAAACAGCTAATACATAGACTATGTACACATGTATGTACACATATATACATAACCATATATTTGTTAGCTTTGGACAGCTGAATGCGTGTAATGGCCAAACAAACAAACATACAAATACACACACACAAATATACACACACACATCCGTTTGATGTAATGAAGTTTCCGACGTTCCCATTTCAAATGTTGACTATTTTTGTTTGTGTTTGGCATGTCTCTGACGTCATACTTACTATTAAATAGCTCCGACCATGTTACAACATGTAGTACGAAAAAAAAAACTATGCCAAGTTATAATTTCATGCTAAAATATGCCAACAACAACAAGTACCAATATAATTCTTTACTCAAAAAAAAAAACAACAATTTCTCTTAACTATGACAGCGTTTTGAAACGCTCGAGTGACATTTGTCGTGCCGATAATAAATAAAGTAAACCTATTTACTATATAAACACACTACTTACATAATAGTTATTATTACATATATGCAAGTGTTATGTATTTGGATATGGTTAATTAACTTTTGTGTGAAATTTAACTTTGCATTTAAATTGTTGCAATTTTAAATTGGTTTTAAAAGTAATTTATATAGTAAAGTATATGCCGTGCAAATTTCTGGAAAACTTAATTTTTTGCGTTGCTTGTGAGCGAACCGGGTTTCGAAATTTTGACGAAAACCGAGCTTTTGGCGAAATTTCAATTTTTGAAAACAGCTTTTCGCAAAATTAAATTTTAATTTATGTGAAAACTGATCTTCTTGCGAAATTTAAATTTAAATATTTTGAAACACGAAAATTTCGCGAAATTTAAATTAAAATTTTTTTAAAACTAAATCTTATCGCAAAATTTAATTTTTTTTAAATTTAGCATTTTTTTTTTCTACAATTTAAGGCTTCTATTGAGTTAATTTTAAAAATCAAGCTAACTAGTTAATAAATAAAATATTAAATAAATGTTGTCAGGGTTGACTTAGCCATCTAGATGAGCTAAGAGGGCAGAAGAAAACTTTTCAGAGCCTGCCTAATTTTAAAGTGTTTACTAAAATACATTTTGTGTAAAATATTGACAGTGTTGTTTGGTCGTGTAGCATTATATTGTCAGAGTTGCCTACTCGTAAGAGAAAAGTTATCACGGTTGCCTAGACGAGTAGCTCAGTTCACTGGGATTCCTTTCTTTGGCCCACTAGTGCCAATTAAAATCGATCAAAGATATAACAAAAAAAAGTATTTAAATTGAAAAGATTTCTGGAATTTACTAATTTTTAGGTGCCTTATAAAGAGAGCAAAAGAAAATCTGTATTTATTTAAGACATCGCCGTTTGAATTCGGCTCCTGTCCTCGTCCAACAGGTCTTAAGAGAAATCGCCATGTCCCTCTCGATGGGCGATTGTCAAAACAGTCAGTCCGGGAAATGTTATTACTAATAAAAAGATTATCCAGCAGGCCGTCTTCTAACTGAAGAACAACGAATATAAAAAGATAAAGACCTGATCTAAGCATCGTTGAAGCTCTCTTCTATTAATCGGAGATCAAATGAAGCCCTATTCTATTATGCAGAGATCAAAAATGTAATTATGTTTTTTTTTTGTTTTTGTATGAGATTGGTTATTTTTGGTCGGATTCGTAAAGTTTCAGCTCAAGGCAATCAATAAAATCGAGCAAAGTGAAGTTGCACCGTGGTATATGGGACAGAATGCATATCAAGGGGAAGGGTCCAAGGCTGCGAGCCAGCGGAACAAAACAGACTCTTGGTCTTATTTTGAACATCTTCATTTTCAGAAAAAACAGGCCAAAAATGATAATGAGAGTCATAACTGCCGTAGCTCTCGAGATAAGGACACGAAAGAAAGCATTCAATACCTAATGACTGATTGCCCAGCATCAAAGACAACACACCTTGTTTGTGAGAAATAATTTTAATGTTCGAATTTTCCACCAAGGGAGCTGCTTTTTTTTAAGATGATTCGGGTAGCAAACTATACTATTCAGAGGTTAAGCCTGGATCCGGCTCTAAACTAGGCGCATTTTGACGGTAAAAATTGTTGACCTTAGCTCTTATGACCTCCAATTTTTTGATGAAAAACGGATATGACTCTATTATTATTATACACTCCCTAAGATGATTTAGTAAGGAGAATGGATTATGTAAAGATTATACCTTGATCCGTCCCCTGAACTTCTTGTATTTTACGTAAAGATTTATGTCGTTAGCTTTATGGGCCACCGATTTCTCAATAATAAAACGGATATGACCGTATGAATATTATACATTCCCCAAGTTTATTTGGTACGGATTATTTACGCTTATGCATTGATGCGTCCCTGATCTAATGATATTTGACGTAAAAATGCATGCCTCCGATTTTTCGATAAAAAAGCCGATATGACTATATTAATATTATGCACTCCCTAAGAAGATTTGGTAAGGACAGTGGATTATTTACTGCTTATGCCTTGATCCGTACCTGAACTTCTCGTATTTTGATGTACAAATTATTGTACTTTAGAGCGGCCTCCGATTTCACGGTGAAAAAGCGGATATGTGCTATATTAACTTGACACTCGATATTAAAAATTTTAGCGTAAATATCTTAGAGTTTGCCAAGCCTGGATTTACCCCTGGACCAAATGCATCTTGGAAATGGTTTTAAGGCACTTCATGACCTCTGAAAATGTTTGCGTTTATAGAGACGCACAAAATCAGACATAACTGCATTAACTTGACTTTCGACGCTGAATCTACCCAAGGTTTGGCAGTCATGGATACGCCGCTGTATTCAAAATGGCATAAAAGCAATGAAAATAAGCATGACAGGATCAAATGGAGATTAATTTATGTGTCCTTAACTTTTATGGCCTACAAAATCTCGGCAAAAAACGCACACGACTACATAAACTTGGCTTTTCATGATGTAAATTTTGACGAAAATAAGTAACGATTCCACTCCCGAATGCAACCCAGGACTAAAATTGTCTGATGCTAAAATTCAGTTTCCTTCGATCTTAAGACCTGAGGAAAATTGTAGTATCCTTTGAAGGACCGATGAAAAAATAGTTAGTTTTAGTATAAATATAGTATATAATATAATAGTTTATAAAAGTTTTGTATAACGTGGATCAAATTGATTAAAATGTGATATCCTTAGATATATCAATGAAAATATAGTATTAGTTAGTGGAAATAACTAATTTTTGAAGCACCCCGATACGCTCCTGGACTAAACTCATGTAATGATAAAATGTGGTAACCTTAGATGCTACAGCCTCCAAATGTTTGATGCTCATACAGACTTCGTAAAATTGAGGTAAAATATGGTACCCTTTGAAATATCGATGAGAAATGGTTAGTTTTAGTGGGAATAAATAAGTTTTGTATTACATGGATTCGCTCCTGGACTAAGCTCGTTTAATGCTAAAATTTGGTAACCTTAGATCCAACGGCCTCGAAAATATCAGTGTTCAGACTTGGTAAAATTGAGGTAAAATATGATATCCTTAGAAACATCAATGAAAAAATAGTTAGTGATAGGGGAAATAACTAAGTTTTGTATCAACTGGACTAAGCTCGTATAATGGTAAAATAAGGTAACCTTAGATCCTAATGACTCCAAAATGTTGGTTGTTAAAATGGTTACTCTTAGCGAAAATAGCTAAGTTTTGTACAATCTCAATTCGTACCGGGGCTAAACACATCTTGTGTTAATATTTGGTACACTTAGCTCTTTCGCCCTTTCAAATTTCTTCATTCATACAGACCCACGCAAAAAATGAACAGGACTAAAAGTCAAATTACATTATATATCTATATCAAGGCCCTATGTTCCACTAGGAGTTAATGGCACAAAGAAGAAGAAGTCCTCCACATTCACATAAAAAAAGTGAATATTACTCTACGTCTGCTCTGCTTTTTCCACATATTGGCACAACTCTATTATATCCTTGACCCTTTGGTTACAGTGCTGCATAATGCACATTATTTACACTTTACACATTTACTTTCGTGAGCTTATATATATACATATGTATATATGCTTAGATACTGTGCCAACAAACGCCCAAGAGATGGTTCCATCAGATAAGTCTGCCCAGACAAATGACTGTAATTAATTTTTTGAACTTTCTTGGCAAGCGATGTTCGCAAATGATATAAATAATTTAAGTAATTAATTAAAACGCGCCAACAGAAAACACGTGGAGTAAGTAAATATATAGCACTAGTAAATAACTAGCCAAATTAGTAAATTATTTTATTTCAACATTTCAATTTGGCGGCTGTCGGTTAAAAAAAAAAAAAGATTCCCCACAACTTAAATATGCAACATGACAAAGGAAAAAGTAAACTTTACACAGAAAAGTCGACAGCTTTTGGCTTAAATGTCCCCCATGTACTAATGTCCTTTTTGGCATTACGCAAGCTAGAAATGTTGGCCAACTCGAAGCAGACAAAAAAAAAACAACAAAAAAAAAAGGAGCGCTTGAAACGGCAGCGACGACAACTTATGTATATTTATGGTGCATATGCCACAAGTCAGCTCGTTTGTCTGTTTGCCGTGCCAGGGGGGTGTTGGGTTCAGCGGGTTGCGGGTGGAAGTCTACCAAAGTGCGTGTGGGAGTGTGTGGGTGTGTGTTGGAGAGTTCTATTGTATAGCACAATAAGGCAACCAGCACAAAAGCGCAACATGTAGTCGCTTTTCAACACTGCCTTTGCCTTTGCCTTTTAAACACGCATACAAATACACATAAATTCCCTGAATTTGTAAGTGTGCGTATATATGTATGAGTCATAAAAAATTTATATATTTTTTTCCATTTTACCAACACTAGTTTTTATATAGTTTATTATATGCATGTGTTACATTTCCGGCACACTTTTTTGTTGTTTTTTATAGTTATACAACAAAATTGCAAAAAACATTTTACAACACGGGTTAGCATAGTTATTAACTTTTCGAATATAAAGTATTTTTCAGTTATTCCCATAAAAGGTGCAGTCTAGACAGCAGCTGTAAATTTAGTTAGAGCGCTTAATTAAGAGCTGCAAAAAATCGCTAATGAATTTTTTAAACGCTGCACAACACTTTTTGTTTGTAGCAAGAAATAAAACATAAAATAGGAGCATTATGGAAACACTCTTAAAAATATTTAGTTCACCAGCTTAAAGAATTGGTAAGTAAGGCATGAATTATTAAAGCGCTACAAATGAACTAGTTCAAAAATTGTTAAACAATAGTTCAGTTTATAAACTGATGAAATGAAAAGTTTTGAAAAATGTCATGCAGAAATTTTTTTGACCCTACGCTCCACCCGGAGTTAGAGGAACTTATATATATGTAGAAATTAAATTTTTAAATTGCCTGCATCCAAGAAATTAATAAGTTTATTAAAATAGACTTAATATTTCCTGAACTGGTTCCACGCTACAGCCGAAATTTTTCGCACTCATATAATTATGGCAGTTTTGATTAAAAAGTAAAAATAAGAATTGAATCGGTCATTTCAAATACCTCATAAGTCACTAAATTAGAATTTTTCAGGAATCAATAAAAACTGTTTCATACACAAACAAATGAGTTTTAACGGCCTTTTTTATGCTTAATTATTATTATTTGAAGAGGAAGGTTTGTATGGACTTATATAGTTTTTACCCAGAATACGTTTCTCCCATTAAGGAACCATTTTATCATTTTTAGCAAAAAAAGCATGTTGCAAAAAAATGTGACTTATGAGGTTTTTGAAACGACCGATTCAATTACTTGCATTTACAATATAGATTCTACACTTCATACATTCCTAAAACGCTGTACAGCACTGTTTATTTGAAGAAAAAAACACCAAATAAGAGCATTATGTACACACTCTTAAAAATATTAAGTTCAGAAGAATAAGGTTATAAGAATTGACAAGTCCATGGTAAAGGAGTAAAAATATTAATATTATAATACTACAGAAATTAACTTTCGTTAGATAACGAAATGAAGATTCATTGTCTCTAAATTTTATAAGCTCAAAAAAGTAAGCGACGATGACGTCACACAAACAGCAAAGTGTTCCAAGAACTTGCTTTCTACGTTACCTTACTTATTATTTTTCTTTTCTTTTCAACTTTACTGATTATATAATCAGTCGGTAGCAATTTACTTAGCATATTTATATCATGCTCTCAAATTATACCGCTGAGTTTATTTAAATAATAATAAAGTATTAAACTTTGCATTCTTTAAGTTAAATTGCTTAAAGTTCTAAGAAATTGTATGTTTATAATAATTCTCAGAAAAAATTGGTTACTTTTGTATGCATTATTTTAATGTTAAATAGGCTTAACTAACTAAAATCTTTATTTAAAAAAAAAATTCGGAGAATTTGGTGGTATCAATTACATTTCAAGGGTACAGAAATCGACAATCATCCTCTTAACTTTTTCAAAAATCATAAAATGTAACAAAATGCTTAAAAATACAACAATAAAATTTTTCTTAAGCTGGTTCAATAGTTCAGCCTAAATTTTTGGGAGAACTAGCTACAAAATTCGATTTAAATTTAAATTGATAAAGATTACCATTTTAAAAAACTCAATAAAATGTAAGAAAATGCTCAGAAAAACCACATCAAAAATTTGTCTTAAACTGGTTCAATAGTTCACACAAAATTTTTGGGTGTACTAATTAGAAAATGGACTTCAAATTGAAACCAATAAAGACTAGCATTTTTAAAATCTCATTAAGTGTACAGAAAAGGCTTAAAAAAATAGCAATAGAAACAATTTTTCATACACTGGCTCAATAGTTCAGGTACAATTTGCCATACTTAGTTAAAATTGGGAGTGCTTGTTAGAAAATTCACTTCAAATTTAAAATTTTTTCTTTTGCATACAAGTTTGAGTAACCAAAGCGCAACAGATGAGCAAGCTCAAAAATTTAGAACCAATAGTTTATGAACTGGCTCCACTGTTCAACTAGGCATCGTTTGCACTCAGACTGAAATGAAGTTCTTTGTTTAAAAAGTTTTTAAAACAAAGAAATCTAACTGTTCTTAATTTTGCCTGACATTTAAGAAATTAATAAGTGTTATGAATAACAGACTCATATTTTACAAAAACTGGTTCAATAATTTATCTACAATTTTCCATGCTTAGTTGGAATTGGAAGTACTTAGTTAGAAAAATCAAACATGTATGATCTAAAGCGCTAAAAATGAACCAGCTCATAAAGTCGGAACCAATAGTTTTTAGTACTGGCTATAATGAATAATAGTTCGTAACTGGCTCCAAAGCTTAGTTAAAAGTTACTGTAGGTACTCAGTTCAAAGTGGAAGCTATAAGTAAAAAATTCAACTCAAATTTCAATTTGTGTGTACAATTTTCTGAACTAGCTCCATAGCCCAGCCGAAATTTTTCGTACTCTGATAATTGTGGCTGATTTGGTTGCAGTTTGATTCAATTTTTTTTTTATTTTAAATATAAGCAGCAACAAATGAAATGGTAGAAATGAACTTGTTCATAAAAACGTGACGAAGTAGCTTGAAACCCCGCCCCCCACAGTGACTAACCATAGTAGATTCGACGACCTCCTTAAAAAAAAATGCACATCTCTAATCCGATGGATAAAGTAAGATTGGCTTAGGTTGCTCTGTCAATAAACCAAGCTCAACCAGAGACTATGGGGTCACTTGTCTTGCCTAATTTGTGTAAAGATATGAAAAAGAAAGGCAAGGAGAGAAAGGGGGCTGCGCCCTTGAGGCTCAGTAAGTCAAATCTGGTGGGCATTCCAAGTCTCCTAAGGCTTTGATAAGGCGAAATTGGGCAGATCCGCTATGAGCTTATTTGCGAGACCTAACATAGCTCTTCAAATGGTTTGGTAAAAATTGGGTGCGTTTCCAAATCGTGATTGGGACGTGCCTCCTCTCAGCCATTAGGCCTGCGGGTTTAGTAGGTCCGTTACTACTACTACCACCATTCTGTCTCTGTTCTTGTGAAATCGCAGGATTTCAGATAATCCCTTCAGATGGTACCGTGGCCAGAGATGCTCGGGAGAAGTAGACAATCGGCAACTCGACTTGTAAGTAAACTGTACTTACTTTCAGCATACTGTACCTAAAGCTTTATAGTATAAAATGTGGAAAACCTAAATAATTACATTTAGTTGGCTGATCAGCTTTGTTAGGCAGAAATGCAAGAATACCCAATGCTACAAAAAATTATGGCATTTCTGCCTAGGTTAGACACTCGACGGCGAAACCTCCAGCACTTCTGTCTAGTTTTAGCTAGACCACCTTTCCTGTTTAAGCCGTAAAAGGCACAAATAAATTTGCAACTTTTTCTTCAGAAGTATTTTTGTGCTTAAGACCCTCTCTAACAGATTATGGTGAGGGGTTTTTTTTAGCACCAGTTTAGAGTTATTTTTAGTGCTGGCGATGCTTGTACGGTAAAGCAGGATACCGATCTGGATGGACTGACTGTTTGAAATTGCTTGACTTTAACTCTTAAGCTAGAAATGATGATTATGATTAAAATAAGCTTTAGTTTTCCAATGAGATCCAAATTGAACCAAACTAAACCTTGTACATAACTGATTTAGCTTTAACTTGATATAAGTTTTTGGGCCCGACTGCATTTAAGTGAAATCAAGTTTTAATGCACACACACACACACACAGACTCGACTTGGGTCAAGACAAATAGGAGTTAACTTGTTAACTTGTCTCTGGCAAATGTGCCGTAATTTAAGCATCTTAACACACACAGAAAGCATCAACAAATACACACAAGGTGTACATTTTAAGCCGCTCAAGACATCCAACAACTACAACAACAACAACAAAAGTAAGCATGATGTGTCTTGTCTGATGTGTCCCCAGGCAGACAATGAAATTTAACCCTTTTTTTTTGACATTGTGTTGTTGTTAGCCAAGAAACTACAATAACAACGTTGATGAGAAGGGTCAACGAGTAAAAGTTAAGAAAATAAAGCATACAAAATTAAAGCGCCAAAAACTTGTGTCAATTCTTAACGAGCTGCTGCAGAACAACCCAACAATATCTCAAGACCCCCCTCAAAGAATAAGCAAATAATTTCTTGAACAAACAATGAAAGTCAATTTCATCTACAAAGCACAAATCAAAATATATAAAGTAAGTTATAAAGTAGATGTCGATAGCGAGTAAAACTAAAAGCAAAAGCGAATACGAAAACGAAAAAACGAAAAAATCAAATTCAAATTACTTTTATGAAAAGATTTTTTTTTACGCCCTCCCCAACTACCGGATACGGAGAGCTGAGAGCGAGCTTCGATGCCAAAAAAAAAAAGGTAGGAAGCCAGCGGCCACAACTTCCAGCCACTATATGTGGGGCGCATGACATTTGCACATTAATCAAGGTTTCCTTTTTCCTTTACTCTGTTTGTTGGCCAACAATCTTCTTCTTCTTTTTTCCTCGATTTACGGCTAAAAGCTTGCCATGATAAATGTTTCTAATCAAGACAGATTTTGGTGGCCAAAGCACATTAAATGTCAATAAAAGAAAGGAGGTTACGTATACGCTATTACTAAAAGTTTATGTAAATTTAACAAATAAGCGCAAGATATATATTCTAAAGAAAACGGTTTTTCGACAGCTTGTTTATTTTGGGTATTGGAAAACTATTAGTTTCCGGATGATTCGGTTAAGCTTTGAGCTTAGTGTGTGAGTTTGTCCTAGCTGTCGTCAGAGTAGTTCTGAGTACGAATAATATTAGCTGATTGGATCATATGTGAACATACAGACTCTTAGTTCCAATTTAGGAATAGGAACTTTTGTGATTTTATATTTTTTGGTTTTTAAGCATCAGTTGGAAAACGAAGCATTTTTATTTAATTTGAATTATTCACTAAGAACTCCTAGAATTATATGAACGCCCAACTGATCTTTGGAACTAGTTAAGGAACTATTTGTTTTGAGTAGAAAAAAAATTTTATTCTCTGAATCCAATTTAGGCATCATTGGTTCTATATTTGTAAGGATACAGAAATTAAAAAATTGAATTTGAGTGAAAAAAGACGTCGTTTTTTGGGAACATAACCTGAAATATCTCAAAATCCTGATGAGATGAGCAAATTCCTATCACGGAACTTAGGCCAAGTATAGGCCTGTTGCGATACCGCTACAGTGAGCCATTTCACCACTTCTCCCCACTTGAGAGGCCCCCCATATGAGGTGACGAAGCCATCCGGCAGTCTGCATGAACCTTAAAAAGCATTCTGGAGTCTGTTCAGCGAGCTGAGATAATTCGTCAAGAAATTGTGACTTTAGGAACCTGAATCTTTTACTGCCCAGCCCAGGGCAAAGACAAAAAAAGTGTTCCACCGTCTCCAGCTCCTCCTCATCGGCACAGCTTCTACAGAAGTCATGGTGAGGAGCATTTAACCTGGTTGCGTAATTTTCCACCAGCCAGTGGCCCGTGATAGCACGGATAACAGTTGAGCACTGGGCTCTAATCAGACAGCAAAATTCTTTGGTTCTTTTACTGCAATATGTCGGCCAAGTTTGCCGCGAGATCCTACGCGTGTTCGATGTCCGATTCCACGTTTTATTTGCATAGAGAGCGAACAAATTTTGTAATCTCAGTTTACAGCTGGCCATGGGTATACCTAGGCCCTCCTTGTCTTGAAGGAGATTGCTTGTAGTTCGGTAGCAGTGGTCCGGGAATCCTAAAGCAGTTCTAACGTTGAATTCCTCAACGTAGACACGACCGCCTACACGGTCGTCTAGCTTGGAACCGCCCGTGTAAATCTTTATCGATCCAGCTGGGCCTGGTACACATGTATTCCACTCCTGAATTTGGTTGCGAAATGTATCTGCGGTATGCAATAGTCTATGCTTTCGGGGATAAGAGAGTTCCCCTTAAGAATCTTTGCATGACCAAAGTCTTGGTCATTACATTTTTTCGCGGCTTAAAACCTTAGTTTGATTTACGAGGATACCTTGGCATGTAGATTGTAGATACCGAATCGTCTTTAAGAATGAAATCTGTTGAAGTCTTTAAAAGTATTGTAGTAATGTATTAAGCCCATTCCCTAACCCTGAAAATATTGCTAAAAAGTAGCTAAAAATACTGAATGAATTGTCTAATCTTTTATAGATACTGCAAATACGTCAGGAAATTTTCCAAGAAACTTACGTTCTTCGTCTAAATAAATTCGATATTTCACTACTGAAGTAATACAAAAATGTCATCCGCCAAGTTCAAGTTAAATTTAAAGTAAGTTCCAACTAGATGATATAGAGTATGTAAAAGAAAATTTGATTCAAAACGCAGCAAGAGCGAGCGGAAAATTGTATTTCAAACCATCGTAGATGAGTTGTTACAGTGCAAATAAAAAACTTAATTCGATTTCATTGCTGGTTTGATGCTCAAGGCACAAACTGCTCCATGGAGCTCCACAGGGCTGCATCACTAGCTTGGTAAATTAGTTTACCTTTTGCTGCTGCAAACCAGACAGTCATAACTTGCTTACAAACTTGTGTCATGAGTTGGCCCAAAAGTTATAGCCATAGAAGCGCATCTGTTACAAAGTTTGCGCCAAACCGAAACCCCTTTCTCGGGGCTACTAAAAATAGCTGCAGTTGGTTTTGGGTTGGCAAGAACTTTAAATGCACAAATTGTATCTTATAGAACGAACCATTTAGCGGAATTGGCGTGTTGCGTGTTTTGGTTCGAACAAGTTGCTGCTTTATAATTAAGCTTCATTAGCAAGTAACTGGAGTATGGATGGCTGGGTGGTGGCTATGGAGTCTTGACTATTGACCATCATTCGTTTTGTTGGCCCTGGACAAACTACACACCATATAAAAACGAAACCAAAAAAAAAAAATGGAAATAAAAAAATAAAACCAACAGCGACGAATGTTGCCTTTGGGCTGCTCCGTCTGGATTGACGTCACACAGATTGTAAACATAACATTGCTTTGATGTTGACTAGGGACTACGGGGGATCTCTCTCTCTGGGCTATATAGCTATATAGCAAGTGTAAAATATGCGCACGACCTCGAGCAGACATTAAAGCAAATTGTTTAATCGATTGAGCACAAAGTTTTCACTTGTATTTTAGTTTTTTTTTTTTGGTTTTCTATATACCCTATAATGCTACCCCTGTGAGGTATATTAAGTTGGTGCATATGTTTTATGTAACACCTGGACGAAATTGGAACCCATTTTGAGCACAAAGTTTTCTTTCTATATTCACTAGCCCAAGTATAAGGCTAGGTTAGTTTAGGTTGAATAGACTGCCCAATCTAAAAACTGAGATCAGTCGGTGAAAATGTGATGCCTAATTAGGAAAAGGATTAAAAAAAGCAGAAAGGAGGATCAAAAAGTTTTGGCATTTCTAGTCATCCAAGTCTCTCCTATTGCAAATCCAACAAATGTATACCAAAATGATCAAGACAACAAAAGATATAAATTTTTTTTGTCACAAAGTATAGGGTGGGTCATTTGTTGGCTTTGTTGTAGAGCGTGCGATATTTTTTTTCATAAATTACTGTCTGTCTTTGCTTCTTATTTATTACCAATAAAATTTTCTCACAAAGTAGAGGGTCGTCCATCTGCAGGTTTGGTTGTAGAACCACTCGCGCAGTCCATTTGGGCGATATTATTTTTCATACATAAATGAGTAAAGCTTAAACAGAGCATGTACATCTTATCGTCTAGTTCTAGCTGTTTTTTTCTCCAACGGAATTCAAGTACACAAATTTTTCAAGATCATGCAGACCATCTATCAGAAGTGAAAAACTTATGAAAGGGTTTGCCTTTTTAAGGAACAAAAAGGAAACACCAAATATGCAAAAAGGCAGTACAGAAACGTGGACAAACAAAAATTAAGCTTTTCTGCCCAACCTAGATTCTTGACTGCTAAAGGAGGGCACTTCTGCCCCAAAACTGTAATGTTGCAAGTTGTCACCAATTATTAACTGCTTCTGACAAACCGCCAAATTTTCGTAAAGCGAGCGAAAAATAATTATAGCTGTAGTTATTATTATTATTATTACCATGAAAGGTGTACTATAAAAAATAAAACTATTCTGTTTTTTTTTAAAGGAGGATTACAAATCTTACACCTTTCGGATTTAGAAATTTTTTTTTAAAAATTCGTACATTTAAAATTTAGATAATTCTCACAATTTTCTTGTAAATCATGTAAAAAATTTTCGTTTGCTTAGTTGTCATTAATAATTTTGTAAATAATCCAGTTTAGATTTTATATCATACATAACACCAGACTGTGCGTAGAGATTCTCTTGGTAAGTTTCCTAATAAATTATGGATATGGATATATATTGAAAAAATTCTAATTGCTGCTGCAGCGTGTCACAGATCCACATCGTTCCCTCTTGGAGCGCAATTTGTTGCAGGCGCGTTTTGCCATTACGCTCTTGGAGCACTCTACGAGCTGTCACGAATTGGATGTATATCATGGCGCCATCAAATGCAGACAGCTTTACGAGTGGTCCGAGCGTCATGAGAAACATGTCAACACTGTGCTGGACGCAGCTATGGTCTATGAGCAGGAGCGAGCTGATCTTACCGCACGCGGTTGTTACGTCATACGCATGCCGCATATATGGAACCATATGCAATACCTTTGTACCACGCCGGTGTCGGATCTGCCGGAAGACAATCAGCCGATGTGGACTTCAAATGCGCGTCATTATAAGCTGCAGCGAAAGTTATTGCCTGCTCATTACTATTGTCCTTTGACAGACTGTACGGTAGGACTCTGTACATATAGCTTTATGGCGCACATGCTGCAGGATCATTCCGCACGTCTGGAGAAGCTATGGCTCTATGATCGCCTGCTGCTACCCTTTCACAAGCACGTGTTTGAGCCGGAACAGCTGCATCCCATTGGCTTAATGGCGCTACTCCGCCGTAATAGCCAAGCTAAGCTGCCCAGACCACAGAAAATGCGCAATTTTGAGTTACCCTCCGATAAACTTTATTTTTCCAAACATTGGCCACTCTTGCTCATGTATACGGAGCACCGCTCAGCTCCAAAGGAAGCTACAGAGTCACCATCTACTATGTATGTGTTTTGAATAAAACTAAAATAATTTTATACTCTACTGACAAAAATTCAATTTAAAGTTTTGACATAAATATCATATCATCCTAAATAAAAAGTTTTTTGCGCACACTCGTAAACAGCCTATTATTGTTGCTCACATTGTTAGTCTGGCACTTCTGCACTTTTGCATCGCTATTAAAGTTGCTCACGTTTTTAGTGTTGCATTTCTACGCAACGAAGTGAACACACTTTTTACTTTCTATTGAATTTTTGAATCTATGAATTTTTGTATTCTTTTAATATTAGTTGTTCACAAGGCTCTTTCCGATAGTTTTTTTATCTTTGAAATTAAAATTGATTTTGTAATATCGTGAACATTACTTTTTTGTACATTAATAAGTTATAGCTTTTTGCCTAAACAAACACTTAAAAAAATATTTGTAAGTGCATATTTTCCGGTTCCACTAAGGATTATCCTGTCTATGTGAGACTCCCACTAGAGGTCATGCGGCGTAACCTAACCTAGCCTACATATATACCTCTATTATAGACAAACATTTTTTTTTTCATCTTTTTGAAAGTATAGAACATGCCCAGGAATAAATATATAAAAGTTAAGGTTTTATAAGGTATTACGAAAACCGTCCTAAGCTAAGATTATAAACAGCCGCAAAAAAAGGCTGTCTGTCAAAAAATTGCATTAAAAAAATGATTAAATATGGATTCTTGGATACATATATTTTTTTATGTTAAATAACATGCGAATCTCGCAGGGGCTGAAATCCTCTAGTCTTTAAATTGAATTATAAATTACATTAAATTATGAGTAAGTGTTTTATAAAGTATTAAAAAATATCTCCAAAAAGTTTTAAGCTAAGGTTATAAACAGTCCCGAGAAAGACTTTCTGTCTGTTTTACAAAATTTCGCTAAAAAAATTTAAAAAATGGCGGACGTAAAGTCGGGTGCGGACGACTTTAGGATACCCTGTACCACTAGCTTGTAATAAAGTCCGATTTCTTCACAAAAAACCAAAAACAGAAGAATTTTTAAGCAAAAATTTTTTTTTGACCGATCGTTCCTATGGGAGCTATATGATATAATCAACCGATTTCAATAAAATTTGACACAGTGCTTAAATACCTTAAAAAATGGCGGACGTAAAGTCGGGCGCGGACGACTTTAGGATACCCTGTACCACTAGCTTGTAATAAAGTCCGATTTCTTCACAAAAAACCAAAAACAGAAGAATTTTTAAGCAAAAATTTTTTTTTTGACCGATCGTTCCTATGGGAGCTATATGATATAGTCAACCGATTTCAATAAAATTTGACACGGTGCTTAAATACCTTAAAAAAGATATGAACGCCAAAGTTATTTCAAATATCTTTACAAACAAACAAAACACATCGAATTTTGTATAAAAAACGTGTTTTTGGACCGATTGGTCCTATGGGAGCTATATGATCTAGTCAAACGATTTGGATTAAATTTGGTACAGTGCTTAGGAACTATGAAATACTCACGAATGTCAAATTTGGTCCCAATATCTTAACAAACAAACGAGACACAACAAATTTTGTTAAAAAATCGATGTTTTGGAAGATCGGACCTATGGGAGCTATATGATATAGTCCACCGATTTTGTTCAAATTTGGCACATTGCTTAAGTGGTCTAAAAAATTTCCAAACGCCAAATCTGGTTAGGATATCTTTATTAAAAAACGAAATATAGCCAATTTTTCTTTAAAAAAGTTATTTTGGCCGATCGGTCCTATGGGAGCTATATGATATAGTCAACCGATTTTGATCAAATTTGGTACAGTGATTGGGAACTATAAAAAACTTTCGATTGCCAAATTTCGTTACGATATCTTCATAAACAAACGAATTATTCATCTAAAACGCTTTTTTTTTCGAGGTCGTCTCAAACACCCCCATGGGAGCTATATAATTTATCCCCGATATCAAAAAAATAAAATAAACTTGCCTCCTATCAAATAATATGGGATCTAATGTGAAAGTTTGGTAACTCTAGCTCTTACCATCTCTGAGATCTAGGCGTTCACACGGACGGACGGACGGACAGACGGACAGACGGACGGACAGACGGACAGACGGACAGACGGACAGACGGACATGGGTATATCGACTTCTCTATTCACCCTGATCATATTTTAGGTAACTTTGGGGTGTCTCCGACGTCTCCTTCTATATGTTACATACATTTTCGGCTTGCACAAACTTAATATACCCTTGGACCATACGGTACAGGGTATAAAAAGATCTGAATGCCAAATTTATTTCAAATATCTTTATAAACAAACAAAACACATCGAATTTTGTATAAAAAACGTGTTTTTGGACCGATTGGTCCTATGGGAGCTATATGATCTAGTCAAACGATTTGGATTAAATTTAGTACAGTGCTTAGGAACTATAAAATACTCACGAATGTCAAATTTGGTCCCAATATCTTAACAATCAAACGAAACACAACAAATTTTGTTAAAAAATCGATTTTTTGGAAGATCGGACCTAAAGGAGCTATATGATATAGTCAACCGATATTATTCAATTTTGGCACATTGCTTAAGTGGTCTAAAAAATTTTCAAACGCCAAATCTGGTTACGATATCTTTATTAAAAAACGAAATATAGCGAATTTTTCTTTAAAAAAGTTATTTTGGCCGATCGGTCCTATGGGAGCTATATGATATAGTCAACCGATTTCGATCAAATTTGGTACAGTGATTGGGAACTATAAAAAACTTTCGAATACCAAATTTGGTTACGATATCTTCATAAACAAATGAATTATTCATCTAAAACGCTTTTTTTTTGTCGAGGTCGTCTCAAACACCCCCATGGGAGCTATATAATTTATCCCCGATATCAAAAAAATAAAATAAACTTGTCTCCTATGGAATAATATGGGATCTAATGTTTGGTAACTCTAGCTCTTACCATCTCTGAGATCTAGGCGTTCACACGGACAGACGGACAGACGGACATGGGTATATCGACTTCTCTATTCACCCTGATCATATTTTAGGTAACTTTGGGGTGTCTCCGACGTCTCCTTCTATATGTTACATACATTTTCGGCTTCCACAAACTTAATATACCCTTGGTACCATACGGTACAGGGTATATAAATACTAATTTTTGGATTGAAATAAATTATGTTTTTGATATTTAATGAATTGGAAGTATATTGGAAAAAGCATACGACGTAGTAGCTAAGTCACAAAAAATTTGTCGTTCACACTCATTTGAACTTGGATGAAAATGGCTTATGGATTTTTTGGATGTATCGAATATAGTTGCTATTCGTAGAGCAGATACAAATTTACCTACCATCAATATATATATTCAAATAAAATTTGTGTAATACAATTATTAAGACCAAATAATCGAATCCATAAAGAAAACATACCTGTAAAAAAAAGAAAGTATTTATATTAGTATTTGAAATAAAAGAAATCTTTTTAGTTGGGTTCATTTTTTATATAACCTTAATGTATGTGTATAGTAAGAAATATCCCTGTATTATATTAGGTTGTCAAAAAAGTCTTGCGGTATTTTTATTGAATTTTCAATTGTTCATAAAATTGGTTATAATAATGCGATTTAAGTCAAATATGCGCCGTTTTGTTGGATGACGAGTTCCCAACGAGATGCCAACTTCATAATGCCCCTCTTATAGAAGATCGCTTCCCTATTGTCAAAAAACTCGGAGAGCCAATTTTCACAGGACTCTTTTGTGGACAACTTCCGATTACCAAGCGCGTTCGTCATGGACAGAAATAGGTGGTAATCACTTGGTGCGAGATCCGGACTATACGGTGGATGCAAAAGAACCTCTCATCCGAGCTCCCGTAGCTTCTGGCGCGTCACCAAAGATGTGTGTGGCCTGGCGTTGTCCTGATGGAAGACAATTCGGCCTCTGTTGATCAAAGATGGCCTCTTCTGCATGAGTGCTGCATTCAAGCGGTCCAGTTGTTGGCAGTACAGGTCCGAATTGAGCGTTTGGCCATAGGGGAGCAGCTCATAGTGGATGATTCCCTGCCAATCCCACCAAACACACAGAAGAACCTTCCTGGCCGTCAATCCAGGCTTGGCCACCGTCTGGGCAGCTTCCCCGCTTTTCGACCACGACCGTTTACGCTTCACGTTGTCGTAAGTGACCCACTTTTCATCGCCAGTCACCATCCGCTTCAAAAACGGGTCGATTTTGTTGCGATTCAGAAGCGATTCGCATGCATCCATTCGGTCAAAAATGTTTTTTTGCGTCAAGTCGTGTGGCACCCATACATCGAGCTTCTTTTTCAATCCAAGCTTCTTCAAATGGTTTATAACGGTTTGATGACTCATGCCCAGCTCTTGGCCGATGCTACGGCTGCTACTATGCCGGTCTCTTTCGATCAATTCAGCGATTTTATCGCAATTTTCGACAACAGGCCTTTCGGACCGTGGCGCATCTTCGATCACCTCTGCACCAGAACGAAAACGTTGAAACCATCGTTGTGCGGTGGAAATGGAAACTGTATCGGGTCCATAAACTGCACTAATTTTATTGGCAGCATGAGATGCATTTTTGCCTTTATCGTAGTAGTACTGTAAAATATGCCGTATTTTCTCTTTATTTTGCTCCATGTTTGCGACGCTATAACTCACGAACGACTAAAAGCAAACAACAATTAATCAAACACGTGTTAGCACGTGAAAAGAGCTTTCCAAAAAGCTCTAGCGTGAACCGATGCGACGAATACAACTAGAACTACGCGCTTGCAAAGACAAGCTTGCGGAAATACCGCAAGACTTTTTTGACAACCTAATATAAAAAAGTTTTTTTTCTCATCTTTTTGAAAGTGTAGAGCATGTTGTGTGTATAGCAGAAGATATTTGTTTATCATGATTTTTTAAAGTAAAATAAGGAATTTAGCAAAATGGGTAGAAAGAAGTCGAATTTGACTGAAGAGGAAATGAAAGAACCCTAGTTTTACGCCAAAGTTTTTCACTGTTTAGGCCCCTTTTCACGCAGAAAGTCAAACCTGACGAGTCTCATAAAATAATGCCCTCCAAATAAATTTAAAACACAAACTTTTTAAATAAGCAGTGTATTTCATAGTCACCATTCCCCATCTTTTATGCGCCACACTTGTCTTTTTGTTCTAATTTTTTTACTCTTGGCGCACATAGCAGCAACTATTAAAGTTAAGTAACCACTAAACCCATACTACAAAAACAACAACCACGACAAACAAACACACCGAATAATGGCCTACGTACGTCACCGAGCTACGTATCCGCTCCTCTCCATTCCGCTCCGCAAGTATTTCATTGCTTTAGTATTTCACTAAGTCATTGTGCTGGGAACGGGAACGCATCATAGACCTAGTTATAATATATATCTTAGGCCTCCTCACAGTAAGTGCAAAGTTTTGTAATCAGAAAAGTCAAAAGTTGTGTTACTATAAAAGTTTTTCTAATTAGCGTCGTTCCCTGACGTTGTCATCAACCACGTCGTCATCATCATCTCGTTGTTCTTTCTAGTTGTTCTCGTAGTCGTTGTCGTTGTCGTCTCTGCCACTTAAATGAAACTTCCGTGAATTTGCAATGAAAAAATATTTATCGTAAATGTGGCTTCAGGTGTCATCAGAGGCGATTATGTAGCCTATGACTGAAGCCAAAACATCCAAAACACAAAGGACTGATTAAATTATCAATCAAACCAAATGTGCAAAGTTGTCAATTGGAATGCTCAGTGGAATACATAAAAGTGTATAAAATTGTAATTACACAACACTGGGAATTCTCTAAGCGGCCAAACATATTTGGTTAAAGACGATTGTCAAGTTGGAAGAGAATACTGATAGTAAAGTAATATATAATTTTAATTGAAATAATTAATTTGAAATAATAAATATGTTGGAAAAATATGATTCACTGTACTAAAAGTGATTTTAAGCCGTAAAAAGGCAAAGTTTATCGATTTTATTCATAGATTATAACTATTGTTTTTATTTTAAGGCCCATACGCAGCATGCAAAATTTACAAATGTAAGAAAAACTTCACACTATTTGGGCCCTTACGCTCTACTTTTCCACTCATGAGGAATAAAGTTGAACGTACGAACGATATTTTACATGATATCGATACTTTTCGATTTATGAATGTGGAGCATGGCATCGTTGTTTGTTGATCCTCGCTAGTTTGACAGTTTAATTGACAGCTGTTCATTGTGGTGTCAATTGTAACTGAGCTGAAGATGCGCTTGAGCAGAGATCTCTGACGCTGTATGCAATGATGACGATTACCGATATTCTATATTCGATACAGTCAAGCGGACTACTGTGCAGTAGCGAATCTAAAACATGCCAAAGCGAAAGTAAAACATGGTAAGAGGGTAAGGATGGGATTTCTTAGCATAATATCAAACTTAGGGTAAGGTGGGGCAAATCCGACCTAACAATCCGACCTATAAACTGCCTTATGTAGGCTAACTTTTGGTTATTTTTAATGCTCTAGACGACAATACTAATATGCAGGGCAGTAGAGAGAAAATCCGGGCCCAGGATGGAAAATGTGATCTATCAGCACGACACACTTTTTCTTGTGGAAAAAAATAGCGTGAAAATATTGTTCAACAAAAGAAAAAATAATTCAGAAAATTGTATTACATTATTACACCTTTACCGGGGGCAACCTCTCTCGTCAGGTCTACTAATACTATTAGCACACTACGTGCTGCCATTTCTGAAAAACTGAGAGATTTACGCACACTGTCGGATTTGCCCCAATTTACTCTAAACCAAAATTGAATAAAACAACTAAAAAATTTTTTTTTTATTTTTAAAATATTCTGCTACTGTCAAAATTTCAAGTGTTACAGAGCACTTAATTTTATTTTTTACACAAAATTTGATGCAAATCCGTTGATCCATATTTTTCGATAGCAAAAAATCGCCGAGCACGCAAAACACTTATAACTTTTACGCCTCTCACAACCAAACAAAAAAGTCATTTACTTGAAATTTGGTACAGATGTTCGGGAAGAGTGTACCAACACAACAAAACCACAAAAATCGATAATCGAAAATACGTTGCCCGCGAAATTTTAAAAGTCGCCTTACTTTTTGAACACACCTCGTATGCCGATATAAAAAAAAATAAAAAAATTCCCAACAAACTTTTTTTTTAAATCTTACAGATTTTATTGAATTACAGAAATTGAATAAAAGCTCTAAAATTTAAAAAAAAAATTTGTTTTATCAAACTTCTCAATTATTCAATGGAACAATTCATACCATATTTTTGTGAATCTTAAAACTTTTTTGAAATACAGAAATTTAATAAAAGCTATAAAATTTTAAAAATTATTAGTTTAATAATTTCTAAAATATTCTTATGAAACTTATGCTAAAGTTTAAAAAAAAAAATAATAAAAAAAGCAAAACATATTTTTTGAAATCTTAAAATTGTTTTCAAATATTTTTTTAATATTATTTTCTAAAATATTCTTCTTATGAAGCTTGTAGCGAAATTTAAAAATAAAATACCAAAAAATTTGGAACATAATTTTTAGAATCTTACAGACTTTTTTGAAATATTTATAATAAATTAAATATATAAATATTGTACAAAATAGTGTATAATGTAAAAAACATTATCAATCACAAGCCGAATATGACCTAAAATAACGCACTAAAGGTATAAAAAGTTGAAAGAAAATAAGAAAATGCTCAAAAGAAATTTTCTAACAACAAAATTTTGAAATCAATGTAAGTTTATTCTCTGCAAGTTTTAGATTTCGAATCTCAAAAATATTTTTTTGGGTTGAGCTTAAAATGAAAATTTAAAAATTTATTTTATCGTACAAAACCTAAAATCTTTTGATCGAATTTGTTGCATAATCTTTTAGATACCGATTTTTTTGAAATATTTACAAAAAAAAATAAAATTAAGTAAATTTCCAATTATTGTATATTATTATGCATCATGGTCTACAAATGACAGTGAGCGTGACATAAGTTGCCAGTCTCGGTATGGAAAGTCTGGATAAGACTTGAATGTTAGCCAGAAAAAGTTCTTAAAAATATTGGTTCTGTAAAGAATTTGAATACCGGTTTCGTTCATTTGAAGCTTAAGGTCTCAAAATTCCTTAACGTCATGGATTTAAATGAGACATTTGAGGTTTTGTAGATCTTACAAAACCGAACATTTTTTAGATCGAATTTTTTCATATCTACTAATCTTTTAGATATGATTTTTTGTACATGCGTAAAACAAAAAATTAAAATTAAATAATTTTCCAAACATTGTATACAAGATGCCGCATTATAGTAGCTAACTCGTTACCCTGTTAGACTTGAACGTAAGGCGATTCAAAGAAGATTTTCTTTAATATGGCTTCGAAATCATATGTTTTCCTATAATCTTTCTGAAGTCTAAAATCTAAAAATCGTTAATTTGTTTGAGTTCAAAATAAAGACATTGAATCCCTTAAATCTTACAAAACCAAAAATCTTTACATCGATTACACTGTCCAACAGTGATTTAGAACTTTTCAAGCGACCTAGTGTACATTGTAGGTCTTGACGAGTCGATCCGATAGTGTTTTCATAATTGTCTCCAAATGGAAGTTAGCAAAAACCGTTTTTCGGGTATTGCGATCACTCCAACTATCACAACATCCCGATTTCGTAACTGATTGCCAGATTGCTGTACGGCTTTGGAAGAAGTTCAACAAAGCAACTACGAGATTTTAAAAGTTATCGGAGATTTACACTTTTAGCTTTTCAACAACTTGAAGTCATTTTTGTTAACACTGTGTTAAAGCACCTTTACTGTAAGAAATATTAATCAAAGGTATCAGTTCCGAGCATGACATAAGTTATGGTCTATCAGTTTCGGTCGATAAAATATCTGAGATAAGACGCTTATTGTAACAATGAAATTAAGTACCATCGACAAAAGTTAAGTTATCAGATGGACAATTTTATTGTTCAGAAGCTGTAACCAAATTTCAATAATTCTTTAGATTTGTTTAGAATTTAAAAATGACCAAATTTGTGCAATATTTTTATATCTTACGAAACACGAAAATCTTTGTAAAGATTGAATTTTTTGACATAATCGTTTTAGATACAGATATATTTAACGATTTATTAACAAATCAAATTAAAATTAAATAAATCACTCAAATAATTACTAATTTAATATTATTGGTTATATTATTTATTATTATTATGGATTATGTGAAAATGATTTTCAATGACAGTCCGAACATGGACTTTAACGATGCCGCACTCTAAGTAGACTAGTCGGTATAAATATTTTCGGAAGTCTAAAATCTCAAAAATCTTTAATTTTTTAATATTGAATTATTTAAATCTTACAAAACCAATAATCTTTAAGATCGATTTTTTTTTATATTTTACGACAATCAATAAATTATTTAAATTTCTTTACCTGAGCTATTTGAAGCAGTTAATTATAATTGTCGTAAATATTCAATTTAATTAATTGAAAAACTAAAAATTTCGAAATGTTTTAAATCTCGAATTTGTTCTCATAATCTCCCGATTATCAATAAACTATTTAAATAAATTCACCTCAGCTGTTTGAAGCAATGAGATTAAAATTGGCATAAGATCTGAAGCAATAATTTAATGAATACGATGATCCAAATCAATCTGAAATGTATCTATATACAACAAATGTCAAACATGATTAAATTCGGCTTAATAAATCTACAAATTTCGAACTAATATTTAATCTTTCAAAGGCATTTTTTCAACTGAATTTTATATTTATACTCTGCTGCCTAGATGACAGCAATCAATAAAGTAATTAAACTAGTTAAGCTTAGTTATTGGAGTAAATTAATTAATATCTGAAACTGGCAGTGATTAAGATGTCAAAATCTAAATGCCTTCAAAATGTATCTCAGCATCCCAGAGCAGCCTGGGCATGTTTAAAGATAAAAGACAAATTTTGTAGTCAGTCGATGTCATCTAACAAGTTTACGGGTAAAACTTCAACATAAACAAGACAAATGCTTTAATGGGCCAAATTAATTAATAAACTTTTGAGCGTGCCAAGATAACTTATCAGTTAACAGAAACACACTCACATAGATACACACTAACACTTTTACAAGTTACCTAAGTATGTGTGCCTGCATATTGAAAGATACTAATTTAATTTTGTAATAAATATTCTATCTGAACGACTATTTGTAACTAATGTTGAAAGCGAAAACAACAACAAGAAATGCTCGAGGATGTGTTTCTACCATGCTGATATTTTTAGACTGGTAGCCAAGAAAATAAAAGCCAGGCCAACATGGCCACCACGACAACAACAACGACAACGACGACACAAAGTCTAATTTACTGCTAATAAAATGCGAAATATTTACAGGCTAAAATACTAAAATTGTTGGGGCTAATGATTTTAGCACACAACAGAAGACTAAAAAAAGAAATAGAAAAAGAAAATGAAACAGAAAATGAAAATGAAACAAATAAATAAAGCACAAAGAAAAAGAGCGAATAAATGTGCATAGTAAAAACAAATCAAATACAAAGTGATTCACTTTCGTTTGACACAAATTTTCGTTTAAATTGGCAACAAAGTGTTGTGTAGCGGCTATAATGCCGCCTATCTTTATGGCCGTTGTTGCTCTACGCTGTCAAAACGAGCGACAAACTGTCAAATGTATCTATAAGATACATTGTGTGTGTGTGTGTGTATCTGTGAGCGTGTGCGTGCCGCATTGCATGTGGCAGAGTTTTGACTCATGTCAGCAACTTGGCGGCAATGACAAGTTGAACATATTGACAGACATCTTAGCAGCTAGCTGATTGTCTGACAAACGCACTAATAGATACTTTTGTATCTAGAGCTACATAGCGCTACCTACGACTTATATCAGTCGTTAATTGGCTTTTAAAAGCCATTTAGTTCATGTACTTAATGTCGCCAACAAGGCGTATACGCAATCTGCGTCTATCTTACCACATAGCCTTAAACAACACTCACGTGCTAACTTTTTTTTCTGCATGGTTCCCCAGCTTATCTTGCGCCTAACCTTATCTTTTGGAGATACACAAATATAAATGCCAAGTTTTTATTTTTGTATGTACCCATAAAAATTTTACTTATATAAGAGATAAGTTCCAGCTAAGTTAGCTCAAGTCTTCCTCATTCAGTTGTGCTAATTATCCAAATAGCAAAGACAAAATGCTAAGTAGCCAGAAAATAAAAAACTTTTGCGACTGCCCCAAAAGAAATTAAAATGCAAACGCTTTTAAATTAGATACACAGATACACCCACACACACACACAGTTACTGTAAGATACAAAAAATACAAACAAATTGACATGACCGACTTTGATATACTCGTTACTTTGAGCTTTGATTATTTTTTGACAGTAGGTTGCCTCGACTTAACCTCACTTTCTTTCAAATATCTTTGGAATTACTATAAAAGATATCATGCAAAAAGACGTCCAAAAGTCTAGATAAGACCGGGCTGTTAACAAGCTGTCAAGATGTTATAATGGCAATCACAAGTTGGCATGAAAACAAATATTAGACTAGACACATCAAATGGGCCTGCTAAGACAATGTCTCGCTTATACAATTTTTATCGGTAGCAATCGAAAATCAATCGATTTAAGCATGCGTGTATAGTATTAGAACACAGTACACAGAACAAATAAAAGAGAACTGCATAGACAATATCTTGGCAACAATTTAATTAATCGTTGTCAATAACAATTGAAAGTTTGTGCAACAACTAATTATCGATAGGCACACAAAATAACAAAACAACAAACAAATCTTCATAGCTCTTAAGAGGCTTACTCTTATTTTTGTTTGTAAAATTCAATATGTTGTATAGAATTAGAATTTACAAAAAATATTGACTTTAATTCCGCGAAATTGTAGTTCCTAGATATATACTTTTATTTTGTACATTTTAGGAATATAAATTAAATGATAGTTGAAAATTAAATTAATTTACATTATTTATTATATATAATCAATATCGACAAAAATCGATTACTTGATATGGATATTTGCGCAGGTTTAAAAAAATTGACTTTAGACATACAATTTAAAATTTCAACTTATAAAATTCATTTAAATAACTTTTATTTTCCATTTATATACATATATAAAAAAACTTACGTTTCACGTGTTACGAATGTTCTCATGAATGCGTCAATGCATATCAAATCTGATTTTGGGTGTGTTAGAGGTTGTCAATACGGAGGTTTTAAGCCTATTGCGATGTATTTGTGTGTATTGTGTGTATTGGTTCGTGAGATAAAAGATATAAGCTTTAATTCATATTGAAGATCTATGCTTGGTGATGGCTAATAAGGCATAGACTATATATAACTATATCATGACACGATGCATGTTAATTGGAAGAAATGCAACAAATCAAATTACTTCTCAATCTAATCGTACTGCCCAGGAACGTGTAGATCGCAATGAACCTGAAAGAATTCGGCTGGGACAGACCCGTGAAGCGCGGCATTCGACTAATAATGAAGCAAGTTTGATTCGACCTGCAAACTAATCTAAAAGTCTTATATTTTCCAGATAAGCTAACTAGAGAATCTTACGATGTTTATTCATATTAAGAATATTCAAAAAATTTGGGCAGGACAACGTCTGCTGGGCTCACTAGTTTTAATATAAAAATACACGACATTTTAAAATTTTTTTATATAAAAATAAATTTAAAAAAAAGTTGTCTTTAATTTATCAAAATTCATGAAGTTGTGGAGCTTTTTTTTCAATTTTTCAATTTTCAATTCAAAAAACTTTATATTTATTTTAATTCGTAAATTTTTATATAAGAATTTATATCCTGAAAAAAATTTTAATTTTATATTTTACAAAATCTTGTACAAAAATTTATAGTCACAAAAAAACTTTTTTAATTTAATCGAAAAAGTTTAGTAATTTCCAATTTATAATATAAAACTAAATTTTTCAAAAACATTAAGACTTCAATTTGGCAATATTCTTAAAATTGTTGAGCTAATATTGCCAATTCAAAAAACTTAATATTCATTTTATTTCATAAATTTTTGAATAAAACGATAATATCCAATTTTTCTATAATTTATATTTTTTATTTCTGATTTTCAATTTGGCAACTTTCTTGAAATTGTGGAGATAATATTAATTACTCAAAAAACTTAATATTTATTATTATTTTTATTTCGTAAATTTTTATATAAAAATTGATAATGAACTTGTTTTTTTTTTTTAAATTTTACTTTCGGTTAAAAAAATTTGTAATTTGGAATTTTAATTTTAAAAATAAATTTAAAAAAATTTTTAAAACTACAATGCAACGAAATTCTGTTTCAGAGCAATTGTGAAGCAAATATTGTAAATCCAAAAATTTTATATTTAATTTATTTAATAAACTGAAAATTAACTTGTTTTTTAAATATAATTTTTTTAGGTCAAAAAAGTTTATTTATAAATTTAAAAAATAAATTTAAAAAAAAAGTGTTAAAACTTTAATTCCACGAAATTCTGTTTCAGAGATATTGTGGAGCAAATATTGTAAATCCAAAAATGTAATATTTATTTTATTTAATAAACTGATTATTAACTTGTTTTATAAATATAAGTTTTTTTAGGTCAAAAAGAGTTATTTATAAATGTGATCGAAAAAATATGTATTTGGATTTTTAATTTTAAAAATAAATTTTAAAAAAATGTTGAAATTAAATTGTGTACAAAATATTGTTAATCCAAAAATTTTATATTTATTTTATTTCATAAACTGAAAATTAACGAATTTTTTAAATATAATAAATGCTACTTATACATAGATTTTATCGAAAAAATATATATTTAGAATTTTAATTTCAAAAATAGTTTTTTTTTTTAATTTTATTATAGTACATCAATTTCGCCAAATTCTGTTTCAGGCAAATTGTGTATAAAATTGACCATATTTAAAAGTTAAAAAATGTAATATTTATTGTACGAGGGTGGATTGAAAAGTTTCCGGCCTGACCAACATTGGTTGACAACATTTTTAAGATTTTTTTTTTATTTCTCAACATAATCTCCTCCAAGGCTGATACATTTCTCATACCGGTGTTCTAGTCTAGTAATGCCATCTCTATAGACTGATTCGTCAAGCTCCTCAAAATACCCATTTACAGCTTCGATTACTTCTTCATTGTCCGCAAATCTATTACGGCCAAGCCATATTTTGATGTTAGGAAGCAGATAATAGTCACTCGGGGCTAGGGTCTGGAGAGTAGGGAGGTTGCGGCATCAATTCAAACTTCAGATCGTTGATTTTAGCCTTCGAAACGATTGACTTGTGCGCTGGTGCGTTATCGTGATGAAACAAGATTCTTTTCTTCGCCAGATGAGGTCGTTTAATTTTCACCTTGTGGCTCAAACGTTGCAATAAGTCTGCGTAGTATTGACCAGTGATAGTTTTACCCTTTTCAAGGTAATCAATGTATATAATACCTGTTGCATCCCAAAAAACAGTAGCCATAACCTTGTTCGCTAAAAAAAGTGTTTTGCCTTCTTTGGAGTTGGTTCCCCTGGTCCAATCCACTGTTTAGACTGTTCTTTGGTTTCAGGAGTGTAGTGGTGGACCCAAGTTTCGTCAACGGTTATGAATTGACGCAAAAATTTGCTTGGATTACGCTTATACAACGTCAAATTGGCGGTAGAAATGATTATTTTTTTTGTTTTTTGCGTCTTGTTCAGTTTGCTCTCAAATCTAAACTAACATGGCGATCGGGCTGAAACTATAGCTTCAAGCTATCTAAGGATGGTACTATAGAACGCCACCTCAAGGTAGGCCTAGTGGCGCCATCTCTTGGTCAGGCTGGAAACTTATCAATCGTATTTCCTAATTTTTTAATTAAAGTTGATCATTAACAAATTTTCTATAATTTTGAATTTTAGGTCCAAAAAAGTAATTTTTAAATTTTATCAAAAAAATTAGTATTTTGAAGTTTTTATTAAAAAAATAAAATTTTAAAAAATCTTAAAACTTAAATTCCGCGAGATTCTGTTTCATATAAAGGATGTATGCAGCAAATCTGATACATTGCCCAGCCTTTATCTCATTCGGCGCCTTTGGGTTCCTCGCCATTTAAATCCCCCAGGCATTGACATTTAAACAGACAGACCTACATTAACTCGTCTGTTTATGCTGTTTACTATGATATATAATAAAATTCATGGGAATTGCTTTCATCACTCTGACACATATATCCCTATAAACTTGATATACCCTTTTAACGCTCCGCATAAAAGATATAAAAATATTAATATGTATACTTAGTAGCTTGTTTTGATGTTTGCGCATTTTAAGAGTCAGTTAGTCTGACCCTTAGCGCACCACGCCCAACGCCTACAAATTCGTTAAATGCCAACAAGTCTGAAAAAAACTCATAACCGAAATATGCCAAAAACGAAAAAAATTCTGGAAATATTGATGAGCTTTGCTTGTTTGTGTTGAAGGTCATTTGAGTTACAATTTTCTTTTTGTTTTTTTTTTTTTTGCTACGCTCTGCTCAGCAAACAATTAAATAAAATTTTATTTTGTGTATGAACAGCAGTTTTCCAGTTTTTCAGTTTTTCAATTGAATTGAATATTTTAGTGTGTGTGTGTGGGGGAAAAACTGAAAATGTATATTTTGCAGCTTTTCACAATGTGGGCGTTGTGAAAATTCAATTCGAAAAAAATTCAAAGTTTTGTGTTTTAATTTTTTGATATATATTTTTTTTCTGGCCTGCCACTTTATTAAAACGCAAATTATTAGACATTATTATATATGAATCAGTTTTTATTTAATGCATATATTTTTGGGGTCTTTGGAAAAACAAAATATATTGTTTTGTATAAGCATATAAGATTTTTTGAATACTTTTTAAGCCATTAAAAATGCGATTCAAAAATTAATATAAAAAAGCATAATATTTTGGCTTTAATATTTAAAATGTAATTTTTCAATAAAATTCTGTAATATTTTGCTTTGAAATCAGAAAATCTCAAAAGTCTCAAAATCCGTTTCTATTGTTCTCATTAAGTTCTCTATTGTTATTTAAATTGCATTTTTGATAGTTCTTGAGCTTCAAACATAGTACTTATGAGCTGGTAGGAACTTTAAGAACTAGTTTTAACGAATCTACTTCGATTCAGTCAGAAAATCTAAAAATCCTTTTCTCCTGCTCTCATTAAATTCTCTTTTTTTGGTTTTATTTAATTTTTGGTGGCTCATGAGCTATACACATAGTACTTATGAGCTGGTGGGAACTTTAAGAACTAGTTGGAACGATTCTACTTCGATTCAGTCAGAAAATCTCAAAAATCCATTGCTCTTGTTCTCATTAAGTTCTCTTTTTTTGTTTTTATTAAGTTTTTAGTGGTTCATGAGCTACAGACTTATGAGCTAGTAGGAACTTTAAGAACTAGTTTTAACGAATCTACTTCGATTCAGTCAGAAAATCTCAAAAATCCTTTTCTCCTGCTCTCATTAAATTCTCTTTTTTTGGTTTTATTTAATTTTTGGTGGCTCATGAGCTATACACATAGTACTTATGAGCTGGTGGGAACTTTAAGAACTAGTTGGAACGAATCTACTTCGATTCAGTCAGAAAATCTCAAAAATCATTTTCTCTTGTTCTCTTTAAGTTCTCTATTGTTATTTAAATTAAGTTTTTGGTGGTTCATGAGCTACAAACTTAGTACTTATGAGCTAGTAGGAACTTTAAGAACTAGTTTGAACAAATCTACTTCGATTCAGTCAGAAAATCTCAAAAATCCTTTTCTCTTATTCTCATTAAGTTCTCTTTTTTGTTTTTATTAAATTTTTGATAGTTCATGAAGCTACAAATATAGTACTTATGAGCTGGTAGGAACTTTAAGAACTTGTTTGAACAAATCTACTTCAATTCAGTCAGAAAATCTTGAAAATCTTAAAATTCTTTTTCTCCTGCGCTTATTAAATTCTCTTTTTGTTTTGATTAAATTTTTGGTAGTTCATGAGCTTCAAACATTGTATTTATGAGCTGATAGGAACTTTAAGAACTAGTTTGAACGAATCTACTTCGATACATAGCTATAATTTATTTGAATTCAAGTACTTTTATGTATTGCTTTTTATTTCAAATTTTTCTTAATTTTTAAAAAAAAAATCTTACCAAAAAAAATTTAGTATAGTGCTTAGGAACTATGAAAAACTCACAAATATCAAATTTGGTCCCAATATCTTTACAAGCAAACGAAACACAACAAATTTTGTTAAAAAATCGATTATTTGGAAGATCGGCCCTATGGGAGCTATATGATATAGTCAACCGATTTTATTCAAATTTGGTACATTGCTTAAGTGCTCTAAAAAATTTCCAAACGCCAAATCTGGTTACGATATCTTTATTAAAAAACAAAATATATCGAATTTTGATTTAAAAAAGTTATTTTGGCCGATCGGTCCTATGGGAGCTATATGATATAGTCAACCAATTTTGATGAAATTTGGTACAGTACTTGGGAACCATAAAAAACTTTTAAATACCAAATTTGGTTACGATATTTTCATGAACAAACGAATTATCCATCTAAAATCTTTTTTTTCGTCGAGGTCGTCTCAAACACCCATATGGGAGCTATATAATTTAACCCCGATATCAAAAAAAAAAAATAAACTTGTCTCCTAGCTTTTTATTTCAAATTTTTCTTAATTTTTTAAAAAAAAAATCTCACCAAAAATTTGATATGATAAATGAGCCGCAAAAATATATTTTCGCTACATAAATCTTTTGTAAAGAAATCAAAATCTTAATATATCAAATTCTAGAACATCTTAGACTAATTAAAAAATTCGCCTAAAAAACCCAAGTATAGATAGCACCTCTAGAAACTAAAGAAATGATGAGCTTTATATATATATATATATATGTATTTACTTAATTACAAATTGTTTATCGAATGAATAACTTTATTTGCGTATTTTGCGCAATTGTTTATTTTCAACTTTATCTTGTGCATATAGTAAAAAAAAAATAAAAAGTAACTCTCTGACGTCATTAACATTTGGCAGTACCTTAAAGTGGATTTACAATTAAGTCAACTAAATGCAGCAACCATTAATGAGCTTTACGTTGTGTCGGTTTAAAGTTTTAAGCTCGAAAGATACGGAAGACAGCTGACAAAATTAAACTAATTAGTAACATTAAGTTGTTAAATTGTCACATTTGTAACTTACTTAATTTAACTATTAACTAACTTAAGCTGCAACTTGAGGCAAAAACTTTGTACGCACATTAAATAAGTTAGCTGTAGAGTTTTTGCAGGCAGTGTATGTACTTAGTATGCCTCATGCCTCAAAAAACCACAAATTTGGAACAACGAAGGTAGTATACACTAACTAAAGAGTACAGCTTACGGCAAAGGAATGCTGAGGTAACGGAAAGTGCAGCCAATGATCGATAACTTTGCCATTGTAACGCAAATCGATAACACTTTCACATAGCAGCCAGTCCATTTTTTCTTTTGGCACAGCATTTAGTCATTATGTGAAATTTAATTAATTTAATTAAGTAAGCTATTTTTTATACTCGTCAAAAAATTTTAGATATATATATATAGTGCTGCGTTGATCAATAACTTTGTAATTGAAATGTAAATCGATAACACTCTCATCTCACTCAATCGATAACAGCCACTCAAATCCAGTCTTTTTTTGGGCACAGCATTTAGTCATTATGTGAAATTTAATTTCTATAAGTCTTGGCTATATCTTATCCTGATCAGAATTATGGTTAGAAAGTATATATGTATGCTTTGCAAAAAGTCAAAAACGTCCTAAAATCGACCAATTTCGCGATATCTTTATTACTACACTACAAGAAAAAATGTAATATATTATTGGGCCTGACTTATGACTTCTTATAGCAAAGTTAATTTTTTTAATTTTTGAAAATAGTGATTGTACAAGAAATTTTCAATTATTTTCTTTCAAATTTTTCAAAGGCCATCTTAAAAGTCTTTAATTCAAAATTTCACCTAAAGGTTTGAAAAAACTTTCTATGTACAATAAATTTTTAATTATTTTCTTTTAAATTTTATATCATATAGTCGGAAAAAAAATGCAAACTTCAAAAAAGCTTCAATTCAAAATTTCACTTACAGCGTTTAAAAAAACGTTCTACAAGAATTTTTCAATTATTTTCTGTAAAAATTTGTATTATAAAATCGAAAAAAAAAGACAAGCTTCAGTAAAGCTTTAGGTCAAAATCTCACCTAAAGCGTTCGAAAAACGTTCTACAATAAATTTTCAATTATTTTCTTTAAAATTGTATATCATATAGTCGGAAAAAAAGGCAGTCTTCAAGAAAGCTTTAATTCAAAATTTCACTTTAAGCGTTCATGAATCGTTCTTAAACAAATTTTCAATTATTTTCTTTAAAATTTTTGTTATATTGTCGGAAAAAAAGGCAATCTTCAAAAAAGCTTTAATTCAAAATTTCACTAAAAGCGTTTTAAAAACGTTCTACAAGAAATTTACAATTCTTTTCTTTAAAATCGTATTTTATATATGTAGTCGGAAAAAAACAATCTTCAATAAAGCTTTTATTCAAAATTTCACCTAAAGCGTTCAAAAAACGCTGTACTAGCAATTTTCAATTATTTTCTTTAAAATTTGTATTACATAGTCGACAAAAAGTCAATCTTCAATAAAGCTTTAATTCAAAATTTCACCTAAAGCATTCAAAAAGTGGCTTCCACCAGCCAATATAATCGATATCCTAATCCAACTCGGATCATAATTAGACAATCGACTAAGATTAGTTTTCAAAAAAAATTCCTAACCCAACTAAGATCATGATGAGGCAATCGGCAATGATTACACTGAACTACAAATACCGAAATCATTTCAGTTGTTGAAAGCTAACACAAACATGTAAAGGGTGATTCATTAAGACCTTTTTTTTCAAAAGGGATTTTCGTGTGGATCACGCATGATCCATGACAGCTGTCAAAGGCAAAGTTGTTGAGTATTCATTGGCAAATCATAATGGAAAGCCGAATGATCTTCCTGCACGTTGCCGTTTTAGTGAATGGGCTCTGGGAAAGATCGATGAAAACCCGTTGTTTTCGACCAAAATTTTGTTCAGTGATGAGGCCCACTTTTGACTCCACGGTTTCGTGAATAAGCAAAATCGCCGTATTTGGGGAGAAGATCAACCCGAAGAGGTTCACCAGCTGCCATTATATCCAAGAAAAACAACGGTTTGGTGCGCTCTGTGGGCTGGTGGCCAATGATTGTCCGTATTTTTTAAAAATGAGCAAGGTGCGAACGTTACCATCAATGGCGCACGTTATCGGACCATGTTAACGGACTTTTTGCTGTCTGAAATTGTTGCCCGTGATCTCGACGACATTTGGTTCCAACAGGATGACGCTCCGGTTCACATTGCCAATGAAACAATGGCTCTATGGCGAGCTCAATTTGGTGAGCGATTAATTTCACGTACGGGACCCGTACCTTGGCCGCCAAGATCGTGCGATATCACACCGCTCGACTTTTTTCTTTGGGGTTACGTAAAGTCAAAAGTTTACGTGGACAAACCAGCAACGATTGAGGCCTTGGAAGCTAACATTACTCGTGCTATTGGCCAAATACCAGTGGAAATGCTTGAACGAGTCATGGAAAATTGGACCTTCAGGATGGACCATTTAAAACGCAGTTGCGGCCAACATTTGAACGAGATTATTTTTAAAAAACAAATGCCATAAAATATCCTTTCGAAATCATAAATAAAGATGCCATCATTCCTTTAAAATTTGGATTTGCCAAATCATTAAAAAAAGGTCTTAATGAATTACCCGTTACATAACCTCAAAAGTAGGAAAAAAATCCGTTTTTTGGGTACATAACCTAAAACATTTCAAAATTCTAAAATGATGGACCAATTATGATCCCAGACATATCCCTGTAAATAACCTCAAATGTGGGAAAAAATTCCGATTTCTGGGACCAATTCTGATACCGGAAATTGATTAGAAATAACCATTAGCATTCCAACAAATAAACCATGTTGACCTGTGCTATGTTTGAACTTAATAAACTTTTCACTATCAAATCAACTGAATTATAGAGTATTATAAAATATGTGTTTACATATATATTCCATGTACATATGCTATACATATATATAATTACGCATAATAGTTTAAAATGTTTTTTGCTTATGTTTATTCAACGAACTGTGGAAATGTGGAAATGTGTGTGCTATTTTTAGCAAGGATAATAAATTGTGTCTACCCGAGAACAACAGAAGAAAATGCAACACAAAGATTATGCTAAACAAGAGTGCTAAAGAGACAGAGAGAGGGAGAGAGAGCAAAGTGGAGCAACTGGACTATAAGTCAGTTATGCAATTTAACCCAGACAAAGGAATAGCGAAAGAGTTTATTGCCATCGAGTGCAAAAAAATGGTTTAATAGTTCAATAGAGTTATGTGTGTGTGTGTGTGTGTGTGTGTATGTGTGTGTGTGTGTGTGTGTGTGTGCTCTATATGTTATATATAAGTGCAGCATATAAGCACTCAGCATATACAGTGAATTTCAAAGCTATAGGACAGTCTGAAAATTTTTTGTTCAAATGTAAATATTTCGGTTCATAAGCACGATCCAGCAAAACTTCCTTTTACAAAAACAACTGCCTAATATTGGAGCTTTTAATTTACCGTAAGGTTATTGCACTATTGCTTCACACGGTGCTTCGCAATAGCTTATGCATGGATAACTCATTTTTAATGCAATTTTGGTCGTTTCATTACTATAGGACAGTAGTCTATTATAAGGAAATTAAGTGTAAGGATGGCATAAATACATTTTATTTCAATTTGAAATCTCTTTTTGGTAATTTTATGATAAATCGACGCAATATGTGAATATAAGTTTATGGTAGAGAGACCATATAATAGGGAAAAACGACATAGGACAGAGAATGGTGTATATTTATGGAAAAACATATAAACCGATAACATAATTATATTTGGAATTTCTTTAGGATCATCGAGAAATAAGTTAAAAATAAAGTAAATGAGAATTCACAGGCTTTCTGACCGTAAGAGTCGCCTATAGAGTATCTTTTGCAAATCCCTCCAATAGTCATTATATTCGCCCGGACTACTCGAACTCAATGATTTCTAATTGGAAAATATAAAAACAATCAACCTTATAAGGAGAATCTTAAAAAAACATGCACAAAAAATTACGCAAGAGCGCGCCCATCAAAAATTAGTTACAACAGTGAATTCAAAGCGGGCATTTCTTTAGTGGTTTAAGATTTGGACATCCTGACATGCGTCTTTCGTGGGCACTTCTGGACGATTTGCTAAATTGTAGTTTTGGACACTTTATGGTCCACTAATGGCATCAACTCTGAACAAGGAACTGAAGAAAATTAGGAATTTTTTAAGGTTATTCGTTTTTGCCACTCCGAAATCTTACCAATAATCTTTTAAATATATTTTTTTTATTTCTCAATGTTTCTAAAGAAATCACAAATTTCAAATTCCAAATTATTATGTATCGGTTCATATGTTTTTCCATAAAATATACATAATTCTCTGCCCACGTCGTTTTTCGCAATTATTTGGTCTCTCTACCATAAACTAATATTCACATATTGTATCGATTTATCATAAAATTACCAAAAAGAGATTTCAAATTGAAATAAAATGTATTTATGCCATCCTTACACTTAATTTCCTTATAAAAGACTACTGTCCTATAGTAATGAAACGACCAAAATTGCATTAAAAATGACTTATCCATGCATAAGCTATTGCGAAGCACCGTGTGAAGCAATAGTGCAATAACCTTACGGTAAATTAAAAGCTCCAATATTAGGCAGTTGTTTTTGTAAAAGGAAGTTTTGCTGGATCGTGCTTATGAACCGAAATATTTACATTTGAACAAAAAATTTTCAGACTGTCCTATAGCTTTGAAATTCACTGTATATGTTTGTAACAGTAGAAGGACGAGGAGGGAAGAGACAATGCGGTTGTACAGTGCTCAAAACAAAGCAGCAAAGTAAAGTGAAACAAACATATGGAAAAAAAAAATATTTTTATCAGTTGGGGTAGTGACCGACAATAGGATACCCTACAGTCAATTGAAATGGTCTAGGCTTGAAAGCGAAGTGGCGTTTTGTTTTTGAAATAAATTCAAGATTTTTTTCATTATTGGGCTTATTTAAGTCTCAGTCCAAATTTGTGTCTTAAGTTTGTGATTTTGCTCTGGCAGGACTATAGACAGGATTTTTTTTCAGACAGTCAACATTTATTATTCATCTAAGATCCTGATGAACCGAATGTGGTCATCCTATGAATAGAATTTTTTATTAGAAAGTATCATATCTTTTTTGTTGCGGCTTCTATGAGCCGAACTATAGTCAATCCTACTTTGGTAACATTATGTGCTGTCGTAGTACAGAGGATAACAAAAAAATGCTTATACATTCTAGTCTAATTATTTCGAATCTACGGAACTTGGAAACAATCAAAAAATAATTTTTTTAAATTTTGCTTGCAATATTTATTATAATATTCAAAATTTTTTGAATTGAAAATTGATTTAATTTTTTATAATTTTTATTTGTATATATATAGGTAAACAAATTGTTTTTATTTAATTTCATCAGAAAATAACTAATAATACGAAATTTAGATTTTAAAAATAAAATTTAAAAAGACAAATTAATTTTGAATAAAAACTTAATAATTAAATTTTTATAATTTTTGTTTAGTTAAAACAGACTCAAAAAATGTAATTATCAATATTTGTTATATTTAAAAAATTTGTGAATAAAAATTGAACAACAATTAAACAATTAAAATACGGAATTTTTACTTTAAAAATAAAATGTAAAAAATTCAATAACATTTTTGAATAAAAATACTGAATTTTTACTTTAATAGCCGAAATATAATTAAATCATGGACTAAAAATAAATATGTAATTAAAAAATTTTTGATAATTTTTATTTCTAGTTAAAAAAAATTTGTTTAAGTTTTATCGAAATCAACTAATAAAACTGAATAAAAATTGCTAATTAAAAGATTTTACATTATTTTTAGTTATAGTTAAAAAAAATACATTTTTAAATGGTCTAGCTGGATAAGATACTGGAAACTGCCTCCAGCAATTTTGTAGAAAATAATGCAGTTCGATGCATAATGCAAAAAAATATTTCGCAAAGCTTCAGTTTTTAAACTTAACGCGTTGACTTCTTATTAAAAAAAACTGATTTTCTCTTTTATATTATTTGTGAGCTAAACTAAGTGATTATTTTTTAACCAAATTTTATTGAAGTCTATAGTTGGCAATTAGAGTTATTTAAAAAAATTGATTTAATTTTTTTTAATCAGCTCATTTCTTAAAAAAATCCTTAATTATCCTTTTATGTTCCTTAAAGCTGTCAATCACCATTTTTTTCAATACTTGTTTTTATACATTCTTTATAGGGTTTGAATATGAAATCAATTTGGCGGAACAATATCTAAAAAAATAAATAAACACGAACACTTTTTAAGGTTGTTTTTTAAAAACGTACAAAAAAAAGAAAGCAAAAATTATAATACATTTTTAAACCATTTATTGCGAACACTTACTTTTTGATTTCATGATAAAAAAATTGTGGATTATATTTTGTACGTATATATGTATAAAAAATTTAATATTACTCAGCAAGCGATTTATTAATTTATGTTTTTATATAATTATAAATAAGAAGTTCATTCTAAGTTGTAAAGGTTTGTAGCCAGAGCAATGTAGCAATGTTATAAAAATAAATTCAGGCTGATTTTTTAATTAAAAAAATTGTTTTTATATTATTTTCATTAAATGGTGTAATTTTAATAAAAATAAATGGGTTTACATTTTACGTAAGAAATTAAGCCAACTTAACCACTTTCAATATAAAAAATTGAAAAACAATTAAAAAAAAAGTAAATTTACTTAATAAAAAAAATATTTAAATACATTTGTAGAATACAAATTTTATAGTTAACTAGAATTTTTGATCATTGTTTAATTAAAAAAATATTTTTTTTGAATTTTATCGAAAGCAATTAATAACACAAAAATTTAATTTCAAAAATAAATATGTAGAAACATTGCAAATTGTTAAGGCAAATATAGTAAATTTCAAGACAGTTTATTTTAATTATATTTTATATATTTTGTAATAAAAATTAATACTTAGCTAATCTTTTATTTTTTTAAATATATATAAGTTATTTTTCAATTTTATCGAAACAAACTTAGTAATTTTGTATTAAAAAAAAAATTAAAAAAAAATGTTAAAGCTTCGCGAGTTTTTTTTTTTTAACTTTATGTCGGACTATCCTTATACTTATCTTTTACACATTACTATCCTTATGCATTTTAGTCCACTTATTCCGAATCTAAGGATACCAAACACTCTCCAAATAACCTCATACCATTTTTTCTCGAAGTTGTGTTTACATTTTTCAAATATTTTTGGACTTGCCGAATCTGAAACGAAGTTCCTCCAAAATACCTAGTTTGACGAGGTTTTTTTGCGGTTATGTTAGAAACCTGAGGTGGAGGTATTTTAGTAAGTTGGATGGCTCGTAAACGCAGGCGCACAAACTTTATACCTAACTTTAATGGATTTTAGTCCGCTGATTTCGAATATGAGCTCTAAAAAGCACAGCGACGAATGTTCTTAAATAGCCTCAAAAAACTCATACAATTTTTTTCGTGCTCTGTTTATTTTTATAAATATTTTTGGGCTTGCTGAATCTGAATCGCAGGACCTCCAAATGATCTATTTTGACGAGGTTTTTTGGTATCACGTTAGAAACCTGAAGTGCTAATATTTTAGAGCATTAAATGCGGATTCCGCGGCTTAAAGCCCTCAAGGGCAACAAGTTGTAAGTTAAAATAATTAACGATAGTTCTTATAGCATGGAAAAGTATCGACATTTTTTTTTTCCAGAAACTTTTTCCGATATCAACTTGAAGCAACAAACTATATACGGATAAAGTATAGCATTAGGATACCTAGCTCTATAGGTCATCAAGGATATAAAATATATGTTCATCAGGCTATAACTCATTACTCAACATTATAGTCAACATTCTGTCCAACCTGCTATTGCCTGTTAAAAGTTCATAATACCCATAACTCTACAGGGTACAGAAAACAATAATGCACGAAAAAAAGGTCAGAAAAATAAAAGGTAAAAAAAACCAAAAACAAAAACAAAACTGAGCGTAAAAAGAAATATGCAATAAACAAGTAAAAGGTACAAAAAAAATAATATAAAAAAAATCAACTTGTGCGCTGCTTGTGCTTATGATGGGTTTTTCACCTGTCGCTGTATGCGTGTAGCTGTGTATCTGTGTGAGCCAGCGTGTGCCAGTGTGTGCGTGTGTAGCTAACGCCTACACGCAAGGGCTCAGGCCAGGCAGAAAACACGCAAAAGGCAAAGCAAAGCCCAGGCACAAACCTTGTCTCAATGATGGAGACAAGGGCAGCATATAAAAAAAATTGTAGACTCAAGCTGTCAATAAAAATGCCTTTGAGCAAATACATAGATACACACACACACGCACACCAAGTTACCAAGGGAACTGCAGATAATTATTAACTGAGAGCTCAGCTGGCAAAAGGCCAAGTAAACTGATTTGCTTAATTATTAAGTAAATATTTTATAGCATACAAACAGGCGTAGAAAATGCACATAAAACAATAAGCTAAGTGCAAGCAAAAAGAGAGCCCAAGAGAGAGAGCAAACCAAACATAGAGCGAAAACTAAAACCAAACTAAGTACTTCAATATTAATTGCAGGACCTCAAAAGAGGAAGCTGTACAATATATGAAGAGAGCAAACAAAGGACAGCAGATATGCTACGCTTAAGCTTACCTTTTAATTTGCAATATTGTACAGGTATTATACACACACTGAGACATAAATGCGAGTGTATGTGTGTACACATATTTTCCTGACATGTACAAGTAAAACTCAATCAATAAAGCGCAGACCGTGGAAAACCTACAGATGAAAAGCGGCCGCACAATGAGTGAGTCCTGCACGCACACACTCTCACTCATAAATGCACACAGTTGTAAGCACAAAACGATATAACGAACCAAATACAGCTCTGCCGCACGCACACACACGCACTCACACACAGATGGACAGTAATCCGTAGCATTGTGCCGTGCCTTGTACGTGCGGACATGCAAAGAATCTGCAAGCATCTTGCGACAAATGAATGAATGAACCCCAAAAAGCAGCAGGAGGAGATCCTACATCACTCCTAAGAGGCTCTACTGTGCAAGTTATCAGAGCAACCAACCTAGACCTGGGACACACAGCAAATCCAAAATCGTATGCGTATACGCAATTTTTCTTATTCATTTGGAATTGCGAATTTAGCGTTTGTGTGTGTGTTGGTATGTATCTGTGTGTGTGTGTGCGTACAGTCGCATGACTAACAAAATGTTGATGGATGAGCGACTGCTCGAACAAGTAAATAAATGAAGATTGAAGCTACTCCTGTTTATAATGCCTTTAATAAATAATATAACAGTGTGATTTCTGACTGTCCAATGTGTACATATACCCAAGGGGATATTGGATACCCAGCAGACCTCTACCTTGATCTGACGCTGTGTTCGAGAGTGAAAACTTATTTCTATTAAACAGCTTCTTTAGGAGTGCGCTTATTTCATTGATGGCTTTCCACTCGAATGCATTACTTTGATTTCTGACTTTTGATTTCAAATTGTGAAGGTTTTTCTTTGTTTATTTATTATATGTAATTTATTATGGTGACTTGGAAAATATAAAGCATTGGATAACATAATGTTAACTAAGACATGCTACATTAGAGGGAAACATAACATGCCGAAGTACTACTGGCAAGAAATGGGTGGTCTTTTATGACTCATGGGTAAGTCTCTCGCGGAAACGGCGTTCAAGACGTTACGACGTCAATAGAGACATCTACACAAAATACCTTCAAATAACGGGTCGTAGTTGAAATAATCTTTATTTATTTATTTTAGAGGGGGTACAACAAAGTACAGTTGGCCTTAAATTATAAGAAAAATGTAAATTAAATATTGAAAAATAGAGCTCGAAATAAAAAGATAAAGATGAACAAGTTCATACCAAGTGGAAAAACTTTTTAGCGATATGCTTACACATTAAAAACTGCTCAGATACTTGGTGCATCATAACACGGGATTGGTCATAGTATGCTCGAAGAGGCAAATTGAGATGACTCAGGATAGAAGACGTGATAGAAGGAATGACTTTTCAGAAGATAGAAAACTAACAATATTATTATAATCAGAGCATAAGACACGGAAAGGACTCATGCTTGTATGCAGGACTAGTGGATCAAGATGACCTAGATACAACATCAAACTAAACAATATCGCTCATAATCAGGAACAGAGGATATGCCTCGACTGACTGACGGCAATAATCACTGGAACCTAATGGCTATCATGAGCCTCATTAATAGCAACCAGGCGGCCAGAAATAAGGAACTGTTCCTCATAATATTCACTGCTCACAGTTGCAACCAGCCAGAATAAACACCCAAGGAAGGCCGCTTCTTCATTTCCCCTGTAAATACTCTAGCTCTTTGAAAGCAAACGACATGGAGCAGCCAGAGGTTCCAAAGCCGAATCGAACTGGACCGAACCAATAAACATCAAACGACCAATCCACGAGGTTCCCAAACGCGCACGAAGAGGATTTATGCTGCATTGCTGTCTGGAAGCAGAGAACGGACACGCAAGGACGCATTTCAACGGAGGTGCAAAACTGGCAGAGCTAGACGTCAACAATCAACAGATTCGCCGAAACTGGGCTAGTTGGTCTCGTGGACTGAGCCACCACTTCACCTACCAACCAAGGCCATACTACAGATTTAAATTCTCAGAAATAATTGTATTAAAACCAGAGCTCAAAGGACTTTCAAAGTATTACTGACTCCGTAAATTAATCACCCTCGAGAGACAATTGAATAACCCGTAATCATAAATAAGTAAAGCTTATATGAAATGATTAAAAGATCATATGTTGATAAGCTCGTTTTTGGCGTAGAACCCATTCCATGTAGTGGAGAGTTCAGACTCTGGATAACTTAACTAGGTCTTCTATAAAAAGGCTCACCATAAACAGGTAAGAGTTTGTCTGCAGTGATCAAAATTATATATTCATTGGTATGCTACGTTATACCCTCATGGCCCATTCCATAGCTAGAATAGGGCTAATCGTAAAGCTAGACTGTGAGTGATATGGAAAGCGCACCTAGCTGAAGAGTTCAGACTCCTTCGGTTAACTTAACAAGATCTCTTTACATCAGATACACTATAGACATAGTAGAGGTTGTCTAAGTGATCAAAAAAGCATGACGCAGTTGGTCGGAAAGTCATAGTTCGTAGAGCCCGTTTATGTGGGCACTCAGAAGCCTGGAATTGAAATTAAAAGTCGATGTCATCGTGATTAGCGAAAGTACGCACTGGTTAAAAATTTTGTAGCATCTAACCTAACAAGGCTTCACTATAGAGAGGTATCAGAGGATAAAACATATAGTTCTCTAATTAGCATCAATTTTTACTGAGAAACTTTTTAGTGGTATCAAGTTAAAACAAGTTTCCGCTTTGTTGTCTTACTTTCAAGAAAGCAAACACTTCGGTTTTGGAAGAACAGAATTTCAATTCACTGAGACTACTTCAAGGACTGACAGCGTGTGAACCTTTTGACGTCGCAACTTACAAATCAGAAGTTGGTCTCTAGGAGTTAAAAAGTCTGTACTTGAGTCATATGTATATCAGGAATTAGTTTAGTCTTGTGCAGAACAGAACTTCAGTTGCACTCGCTACTATTATTATCACTCCTGACAGAGAAGAAGCAACTTCTTGATTTCCACAACCTGTTTAGATTCCTAAAAACTCTGTGTAAGAAGCTATTTTTATTACTTCCTACAAAGAAGAAGCAACTCTGGGCAGTTTCTGACTACTTGTTTAGATTAAAACAACAACTAACAAAAGCTCAAGAAATCTCTTAAAACTTAATCTTGACTTCTAAGACTTTGCAAGCTGATAGGAAGTAAACGACTATCGAACAAGTAGTTTCTACAACTGGCTTGGATTTAAAAAAAATAACCGAAAGCTCAAGAAATCTCTCAAACATATCTTGATTCTAGATCTTGTAAGCTAATAGGCTGCACTTATCATGGAAGAACAATGTTTAGTAAATTATTTATTATCAATTCTTACTGTAAAGAATGGGTACATAGCAAAAACTGAATCTGGATATCTATAGCAAAAAATGAATGAACTAATTTCCGAAGGTTCGATGGCCTTGTTGCTCGCACTCTTTCTTTAAATATTAGACTTAGTATTCTATACTTAGTCTCATGTAAATAAATAAACATCGGATAACTGTTGCACAAAATCATAGAATGCAACATCGCTAAGATTTTAGCAAGACTATGTTCTAGACTTCAGAGAAAATTTACCAAATAATCAAGAAATCTCTTGGAACAAATTGATTGAATTTAAGAAAATGTAGTAAATAGTCCAAAAATCTCTTTTCCAGCTCAATATTGTAAATTGATGGATTATTGAAGAAAGAAACAACTTCTTAAATTCTGAACTGGACTAGACACTTGCTGGTAGGAATGCTCCTCATCACGATTTCTGCAGAACCTGCAGCATGAAGGGGAGCTTAAAACGCTTACTCAAATCATTTTCTTTACTGACTTATATGAGCTCTCAGAAAAGAGTCTGGGAGCCTCTCGAAGTTTATTCAGGCCGCCGGATGGACGTGACCTTAATGTCATATAGGGTACCTCCGAAGCGGGGAAAAGTGGTAGGTGTATGCGGTATAACAGCGGGCCAATTTCTCTGCCTAAGTGAGTTGGGTCGCCAAGCCTCAAATTGATTAAATTCAAGAAAATTTACCAAAAACTCAAGAAACTTCTGAGTATTTCCATGGCTTCCGAACATTCAAAATTGGTGGAATGCTACGCATTTTCAGCTGACTCATCGAGATGAATTTCGGAACCGGAGCTAAGTGCTTACGTGTCTATTGTGATGATAACGAAGCTTTCAGAGCACTGGGACAGGGTGCGTATGCTCTGCTTAACCTTCTAGAACACTCGCAAGGAAGAATACATGCAACATTTACGCAAAGAGCATGACGTTCCAGCAAGAAGAAGAAAATACACATTTAGAACTGACTAGAGAATTCTCTTGGAGGCACAATCAAACCCAATGGGTTCCCTGCCTTCCATAAAATATTTGAGTTTCTCAAAGAAATAACGAACATGTTTATTCGGAAAACATAATAAGGCAAAGAGTAGAATGAAACGTACTAACTAGTCGGGTGAGTGAGTTGGACAATAGTTCCCAAGGGGCACATCTCTTGAATTTAAACATGTTCAATCGAAAATCAAACCAAGAATGAAATGTTCAGAACCCTGCTGCCAGTTCAACACCCTCTCCATTAACATTATTACCAGTATGAACTGCCCGATAATTATATTGAACTCTGAACCCTTAACTCTTCACTTGGTTAGTTAATGCTTTGTGAAATTATCATTTTAGCCTTGAGCTATTGATAAGCCCGTAAAATATTTAATCAAATACAATGGGGTCTCTCTCTAGAACTAAACAAATAAGTAAATAAACAAATAAAGCGACAGATATATATATATATATAGATATAGAATGCATGAAGGGGCAGACACTCACCTGGTGGTGCTCTATATAAAGCAGAGGGCTACTTCCAAAAACGTACGCTTTTGTTGTTGTTGTTGTTGTTGATGGCTGTCTGACTGACTGAATGAATGACTGAGTGATTGACGTGCTGCTGACGTTCGCTCTGCCACTGCTGCTGAGTTTGCTGTTTGCTGCTTCTTGGTTTTATTTTTTCTTTTATTTGGTTTATTTATTTTTTGAGATACTTTTTGGCTAAAACCAAATTTAATTTGTAACTCTTGTTTTGGTCTGTTTGCGGCACAGTCAAAGTCAAAGCGTTTTGGATGTTGTTGTTGCCTCTTTGTAGTAGTATGTAGGATTTGTTGTTGTTGTATAGTTGTTGTTGTTGCTTGCGGCAGCAACTTGGCCGGGCTTTACAAGGCGCTTATTTAGGCCTATTTAGTAGCTGTAGCTGTATCTGTGTGTGCGTGTGGCTGTATCTGTATGTGTGTATGTAGCTGTGTGCGTGTATATATGTATGTACAACGACTTTGATGTTGAAACACAAAAAATAATTTTGTACGTTATTAGATTTGATTGAAAACGAGAATTTTCAGCTATATTCAAATAATAATTTTTTTTTTGTTACACTTTGAAATTTTTGCAGTCTTTTTTTTTTTTGTTTGTTTTGCACTTGTTCCAGCTTGCTGCTTATATACTAAAATGCTCCGAAAACAAAAACAATAAAATATATTTAATTAATTTAAGCGCACACACTTATATATGCATGTATGTATATAAATATTTGGCTTTTTGTTTTTGTTTTTTTGGCAACGTTCTGCAGTTTTGCTTTGACTGCAGTAAATAAATATTGCATGTGGTTGCTGTGTGAACAATTTATTTGTGTGTTGGTTTTGCTGCAGTTTATGCATATATGTATAACAGTGGCGCAGCCAGCAGGGGTTTGTGAGGGCTTAAAAGCTCCAGGCGTTCCCCGGAAACCCTACCCAACAAATGTTATTGTTTTTTGAAACCGCCCCTGGCCTATACATACATAAAGTTTTCATTTTAATTTGCTCAATATGCTGAATAAGTTTTTTCGTGCTTTTCCTATAAATTTATTAGACACTGCCGAAAGTTGGGAAACTTTGCGTTTTTCGAAGAATTTTTCAATTTATACCACCTACATTCTTTTTGTTATTTTCTAGATATGGCATGTAATTGTTTAATTAATTTGGTGTGAGAATGATTTGTACCCAAAATAAACATGTGTAAACATTTCTTGATGATATGCGAGGGTTGGCTTTTGTGTTCCAAAATCAACTTAAAATAGATCACAGCAATCCAGAAAAATCAATGGGAGAGTTGCATTTTTTTAATTTAATTAGTTTGATGTGAAAAAGATTTGTACGCAAAATAAACACGTCTAAAAAAATAATTATTGATAAACGAAGATTGACTTTTGTGTTCCAAGATCCACTTACAAAAAACAAATGGGAGAGTTGAATTTTTTGAAAACACTTTTACGAAAAGTAGTTAAAGATTTCCGAGTGCTTCACAAAGATTGATATACTAAATGATAAACGAGCCAAACAGGCATGTTGTAGATTTCGATTCCATTAAAAACTGTTGGAATCGCAATGAAAGTTGTTCTAGATTTCGATTTCGACAAGAGTCGACTCGTTTTGAATAGTTTGGCTCGCAGCTGTCGAAAATACTTTTATATTTTGCTTTATATACTTAAATAAAAGCATTAATGCCACTAAAATTAATTTTGTATTATTTTTTAATACTTTAAGAAAATTTAGATGTTAACTTGAATTGATCAAGGTTAATTAATTAACGATTTAAATGAAAGTAAGTTGTTCTGGACTTAGACAAAAAAGAACTTCGAAAAGTTATGTGTTGTCATATTGCACAAGTAAATTCGAAGATAATTTTATTAATGGATGGCTTAAAATCTTATATATAAAAAAAAGTGTATGTCTGTTTGTATGAGGTTGGACGCCAAACCCTTTGTCCGATTTTAATGGGACTTTTTTAAAATATTCAGAAGCCTCGCGGACGGCGCGTTACGCAATATTTTTCAATCTGTGGTTTGTCTTGAGTGAACGTGAAAAAATAAAAAAAAATACATCCTGTCGCCATTATAGGTTAACATTATTAGTGCACTAAAACATTAATATCAGATACTGCTTACAATGCCGAGAAGAAAACTACCAAATCTCCATCAAACATGTTTAAAATGTAAAGATGGCGAGTCGTTGAAAATTTTATGATTAAATTAATCCACTCATCGATCAATCGTACGATGTTGTCCAATCAGAAAGATTCCAGATCTAGACGAGCGAGCGAAGCGAGCGTGCCGGAGCGCAGCGGAGGCCGGCTAGTATGTATTTAAAATAAGTTGTGCAAAATTTGTAAATAAAATTAAAATATTTGTCTCTCAGAAAGATGTTGGAAATCATCTTCGGAAACATGTTCGAAAACTTGTGGTAACTGTGCAAGTAAACTTATCGAAAGCTGGACAGCTGTTCTATACAAATGGTTATCGATAGCACTCGAAATTCGAAAACGATTTAAAGTCGTTTCGAACTCATTCGAAATCTAGAACATCATTTGTCGGAATGTTATGACTCGTTATGACTTTTCAAAACGAGTCGAAATCTAGAACAAATCTGGTAGCTCTACAAGAGAACTTATCAATAACTGGTGTTTAATACAAATGGTTATCGATAGCACTCGAAATGAAAACATTTCGAAGTCGATTCGAACTCATTCGAAATCTAGAACACCATTTGTCGGAATGCACTCGTTATGACTTTTCAAAACGAGTCGAAATCTTGAACAGGCCGAATGCTCGAAAACTTGTGGTAACTCTACAAGAGAACTTATCAATAACTGGCCAGCTGTTTAATACAAATGGATATCGATAGCACTCGAAATGAAAACGATTCGAAGTCGATTCGAACTCAGTCAAAATCTAGAATACCATTTGTCGAAATGCACTCGAGTCGAAATCTAGAACAGGCTTGAAAGCTTTTTTAAAGATTATTCTCATTTTTCTTTGCATATTACAGCGGAGAAATTATACTTTTAATTTTATCTAAATATTTTAATTTTTGATATGGTTTTATCAGCGAGAATTGAGTTTAGTTGATCGATGCCAATCGTATAAAAATGCTTTTAGAATTACTTTTTGTTTCGATTTTGTCGGTGTTTCTACTGAAAAGCTCACAATACAGATTGAAAGCTTGAATCAAAACTGCGCCTGCGACCAAAAGAGCATCTGGTCACACTAAAAAATTACTACTAGCGTATTACAGTTTCAGATTTTTTTTCTTAATAGAGCAACATTGTTTTTAAGTTAAACGTGCTTCAGCTTCACAATTTTTGAATTTTAGCGTCAAAGTTAAATTTTTACGATTCCGTGCGATTTTTGCATGCTGTGATTAAGGCCGATCGCTAATTTTTTTAAAAATAATACGAAAGTGTTTTTAGAATTTGGGTCCATTTCGTCGGCGTTTTCACTGAAAAGCTTGCAATACAGACTGACAGTGTTGCAACAACACTACGCCTACGACTAATAGAACATCTGGTCACACTAAAAAATGTCTGCTAGCGTACTGACAGTTTTAGATTTTTTTTCTTAATATGGCAGCACTGTTTTTAAGTTAAACATGCTTTAGCTTCACAATTCGTTCATTTTTGTGTCAAAGTTAAATTTTTAGGATTCCGTGCGAAATTTTTGCATGCTGCGTATTGGTCATAAAACAACTTTTTTTTTAAATGTTAGAATTCACACACTTCACTGTCTGGACGCTTTTCTAAGCAAAACAAAATACTCTCATTCATGCTATACTACAAATTAATTTTAGATATTCTCGAAATGTTTCGGCCAACCCTCGTACTTAAATACACATTATGTACACATGCATGTAGGCTATTCGTCTGCTTATTTATATTGTTTATTCGCACTCGTTTTGTGGCTACTGCCTACAGTTACTCTCTTGAATTCATTTCGAAACGCATAAACGCGCAACTCCTACACAGGCCTACAAAAAATGGGTCTTGGAACGCCCATGGCATGTGCCATTATTTGCTTTTGACTCATTGCAACCAGTTAAAATACCATTTGCCACACTCTATTAAACTTGAAATAGAAAAACCGCCGCCGCGTTATTTTAACTTTAATGACCGTGACCCAATTTTTAAATGCATTCTAATACGCAGACAGTGCAATGATAAGAAGTTGTTGCCAAGTCGGGAATGGTATTTACCAACCATTCGAAATAAACTCTAATTAAAAGACAAATTCTAAACGATTTATCTATATGCTTTCAATAAATTAATTAGACTATCTAGGCTATTATCACTAGCGCTAATCGCAAGTTGATTAGCAGCCACTGTTTAGCCAATTTTTTGTAGCTATTATTAGCGCCAGTTTTGAACAGAACCAAATCGAAGATTCTCGAACCGCTTGAAGATGAGATTTTTCAAAGCGACGTTATTTGAAATTGGTCACATTTTTAAAAAATCACAGTTTTTTTGTTTAACAATGCAGCACATCAAAAATCATTTTTTAACTTAATTTTCAAGAAATAACACAGTCGGTATGAAGCGCTTTTAAATAGCTTTACCAAAAACCCAAATTTTTGTAAGATTCTTTTTTTGAGGAAAAAGTTTTGGAACTTTAAAGGCGCACATGTATGAATATGTGGGGCTGTGCATTTTAGATCAAAACCTTAGTCGCGAAATCTGCTTAAGCCGGTTATTGAACCTACTCACTGCCTTTACCACGATCCCGCCTACCGCAAAGATTTCCAAACTTTGCAGCCCTGCTCTACTATATCTGCTACTATATCTTTTTGCACTTGTTCAAATGCCGACGGCATGCTTAAACCGGCATTTGATTCAAGTAACCCCAACTGTCGCACGCCCCTCTTTCCACCCACACGTAACTCATATGGGACCACCACAACAGCACAACAACATCATCATTAGCAAAAGCAGCAGCAGCACCGACTTGAAATCATCGCCGTCGACGTCGTCATCGTCATCATCGACAGTACGGCACGCAGCTAAGCGTGTTTATTGATTGTCCCCCCATTTGAGCGACAAACGTAACCCACAGGCGGCCCCCCAAAAACCTTGCTTTCGATGCCACTGCTACTGCCGCTGCCGACAACCAACAAGAACCTGCCAAGTGATAGGTAGATATTCGTATGTATGTATATTTTAGTTTTTTTTTTTTTTTGGGGAGCCTGACGGGCTGACTGCCTTGCTGCCTAGCCTAATACTCCTCGTGTGCCTCGTCGGCCTCGTTTTTATTACGCGCACGTAGTGTAACTTTTCTTTGCGCTCTCTCACATTTTTACATACACTTGCACAATCAAACGCTGGTATGCGCAGAATATCTAATAAGAATTTAATATATTTTTTTTTAACAATAAAGTGCGCTGCAGCTTTGTATTTTTGGTTTTGGATTTTTTTGAAATTTTAATAGATTTTTCAGTAATTACTTTTTAATTTTTAAACGCAACGCATAATTCGATATCCGTCTGAATATATCTTTACCCGACGACGCACAAAAAACAACAAATGCATTTGCCCAATCAGATTCCTATTGGCCGTCATTTACTAGGCAGCTAGGTGAGTTTGTAGCAAGTTGGCAGCACACTTCAATGCAAGTTGGCAGCTAGCAATGAGCTATCGGCAATTTTAAGACCACGATATGGGTATTAAAATACCAAATTTGTATATCGATAGGTTTCTTGTGCTTAGAGATAGTTATTTTTGGTGTGTATATTTTTTAAGGCGGCACGCTTAACTTGGCATTCAAATTGATAAGGCAGCTTATCAAAACTGCACCCAAAACCATAAATTTGTGATAATTAAGAAGTTTGTTAACTTGCTGAATTTGTTTTCAAAATAGTTTCGCATAATTTTATTTGAAATAGAAAAATTAAATTTAAAATCATGGCTTAAAATAAAATAATGCTAAAAGTATTCCAAAGCACTACAATAAAATTGAGTTGAATTTTAACGGAAAACCAAAGTAAATAATTGTAAATATGCAGTATTGCCTCCAACTCAGTTAATTGAAAAATAAAAAACATTTACTCAAAAAACAAGAATAAATTTAAGTAGATAGCAACTGATTTAGGTATTTCAATTTAAATTTATTTATTTATTTTAATATTGTACCTTAGAATTAGCTCTTGGGAACAAATAGTTTAGAGCCAGACAAAATGGCCTTCAGGCTATATTTTCAGTTCATTGCTTGTTTCTAGATTTTATTTACAAGATTTTATTTAGATATTAGATTTAAGAAGTGGCTTATGTTTTTTTGGGAAGTGTCTGTGAGAAGTATGTTTAAGAGTGGAATTTTGAAAGAGTTTCAAATAGTTTGGAGTTTTTGGCAGTTTTGGGTTAAATGCTCTATTGTAAGGTTGGGTAGATTGCATAAATATTGAAAACTTCATTAAATAAATAAATATAAATGATATATTTTTTTTACATTTTGATTATTGGCAATCAGCTTTTCTAAAATTAAGGCTATAATCCAATAATAATAATTTAGGTGCAATGCAATATTATGGTATTATGTCTTACATTAAAAATGATTTAAAATGATTTGTGATTTTTTACAACATTTTTCGCCTTGGTCAATGACCCGCAAGAGCATAGGCTAGCGAACTTGGATGTGTTTCCAATCTATATAAATGTTAAATTAATATAAACAAACTGTAAACATCTTTACTTTAAAATTTAAAACAATTTCATGCTACTATACTTTCTGTTTGCCACGGCCAAGTTACACTCCTCTTTAAAATTAGCATAACAACTTTCTTCAAATAAGTAACAAAAAAGTAAGCAAAGTAAAACATAGTTTATCATGTTTTATACTTCAAGTTTGTTATTTGTTATTTATCGTATTAACAAAATGTAATGTGTAACAATGTATTTAAAAAAAATAATTTTATTTTTGTTAACACAATTTACTGTACGCTGCATAAAATTAAACATTTTTTAGCTCAAATAAATTTAAAAAAAAACTAACATCAAAAGTACTAATTAAAAATACCACAAGTAAAATACCGAAGTTCGCAGCTGGTATTAACTCCTTTTTCGGTCACGCTGTTATCAGCGTCAAATTATCGATAAAACAAATATGTTGCATCGCTATCATATATTGTGCCTGCAAAGTTATTAAAAAAAATTTTGTTCACCAAATTAAGCAAATTGTTGCTTTGTTTGTATTGCAATCAAAACTAGCATGCAAGTAAATAATAATGCAGGATAAGAACTCAATAAAATGATGCGATTAGTCATAATATAAGCACGCAGAGTAGAAGAAAAATCTCTGCAATTGATACACAAACGAAACCATCTTAGCACCTGTGTGAAAAATATTCAATAAAGTAAAAGCAAACTATTGTTTAATATACTTGATATGCTGCACTAGTGAAGCGCGCACTCTCACTTTCGCCTGGTTGAAAAGAAAATCAAAGTGTGTTGTAAAAAGTTATTGTACGACAAAGTATTCAAAGTGAATCATAATACATAGTAACAAAATAACATAGGTGACAGGAAACAGCTTAGTTATTCATTTTTCAGCTGAAATAAATACAATCTGTAGTAGGCGACGCCTTTACCATATCGTGCTGTTCTAACAGTAGTATGGGAAACGAGGACCACGATCGACGTAGAAAGTCGCCTTGCAGCTGCTGCATGACTGTGTTTAAATGGATACCTGTGCTTTTTATAACCGCCGTCATCGGTTGGTCTTACTATGCCTATGTGGTGGAGCTATGCATCCGTAAGCTCAACGCGCAACTATAAAAAAGCATATAATCTAATAAGTTTGTGTATTTGCAGTGAACATGGAAAATAGGATAACAATGAGCATCTTCCTATTGTTCTACCATATCTCGCTGGTGCTGTTTTTATGGTCATATTGGCAAACCATATTTACGCCCGTGGGCCGTGTGCCCGATCATGTAAGTTTACGTATGAGTATGGCTAGTGCTTTCGTTTGGGTGATTCACCTGTCTTATCGAGCGCAAACATTTTGATAAGCCAGCTCCTACTACCAAGAGCAGGCGCTAGCATGCACGTTTGGTGCTCAATAGATAAGCTTCATTTTGTACAACGTTTAACTTTATTAAAACCCGTTCAATTATGACGACATTTATAATACAATACCATTAAATATAAATTATTTATTTACAGTGGCGTCTACCCGAAGTTGAAGTCGATCGACTGTTTCGTGCTGAAAATCAAGAGGCTCAAAAACGCATTTTGAATAACTTTGCGCGCGATTTACCCGTGACAAATCGGTAGGCGCTATATGTTTATCAAAAAAATGTAAATTTATTAACCTATTTTTTATGTCTTATAGCACCATGAACGGTTCAGTGCGTTTTTGTGAGAAATGCAAAATTATTAAACCGGATCGTTCGCATCATTGCAGCGTTTGCAATAGCTGTGTGCTTAAAATGGATCATCATTGTCCTTGGGTGAACAATTGTGTTAACTTTTACAATTACAAATTCTTTGTATTGTTCTTGGGTTATGCCTTAATATATTGTTTATACGTTGCTTTCACAACGCTCGGAGATTTCATACAATTCTGGAAGGTAAGTTTTGTAATGCATATGTTCAAGTATTTGCCTTATCTCTGCATGCTTTATTTGTTTATTTTATTTTGCTTGTTGATAATGCATTAAACGCCTAACAAATATTTAGCATCCCTTGATATTAAGCTTTTAATAGAATGTTGTATTTATTATAATTTACCTACCTTAAAAATACCCCACGTTACTTGGTATGTACTTATACTTATATAAAGTACGAAAATCAATACTTGGAACAGGGTCAGCTTGGCGGCACTGGCATGGGCCGATTTCATATACTCTTCCTATTCTTCATTGCCATAATGTTTGCCATCAGCTTGGTGAGTTTGTTTGGCTATCATATCTATTTGGTGCTGATGAATCGCACGACTTTGGGTGAGTATATTCAAACACTATATATGTATATTATATTCAAACTAAAACTACATTTCACAGAGGCATTCCGAGCGCCCATCTTTCGCATTGGTGGACCCGATAAAAATGGCTACAATTTGGGTCGTTATGGCAACTTTTGTGAAGTATTTGGCGATGATTGGCAATACTGGCTTTTACCCATTTTTAGCAGGTATGTTGTAAACACTCGTCTTATACTTTTGACATTTTTTTATTTTAAAAGTCCACCCCATTGTACACTACATTTGTTAATTATGTGCTGCACCAAAGAACCAAAAAAAAAAAGTACTTTGTGTTCTTTTTATTAGTTGTTGTTTTTGTGTGTCTTGTGTTAAAAGCTTTAACTTACTATTTTTTATAAATTCTTAAACTATTTGGCAAATTAAAGGCATATTATAGAACTGTGCTACATGTTAAGCCTAAAATTTATATAAAATTGTTAAATATTAATTTTTTCAAATATTTATAATAAGCGTAATAGTTAGTTATGTTTTCAATTTTTGTTTAAGCCATAAGTTTTAACGAGAAATGTGCAACAAATTTAACAATGCAATTTTGGTTTCTAACATTATAAGCTATGAACTAATAACAAAAGTCTGTGTAAAACAAGGATGCAAAACAGTTGTAAATGATGTTTTATTTTTTAATTAACCTAAACATAGTTTAGTCTTAAGCAGCCGAAATCGTTACTAAACTGGCCGACATAGTTTAGTTCAAACTATTTAGTAATAGATATATAAACTTAATTTATGCGAACGAAGCTAAATCAAGAACAAACATTCGCATAAACCAAGTTTTATAAACTTTATTTCTATTATGATTTTCTGTAACTAAAACAAAAGCTGTTAGTATAGCATAACAATATTATTGTTACATATTTATTAAACAAATAGTTTTATTGATTGCTTAATTTCTTGAATATCTTAAAGCCCAAATTGTGTTTATTTCAACAAACTAAATAACTAATTGTGCTCACAAAGCTTTTAAGTTAACAAACACATTGTCACTAATGAACTGCAAATTCGATAATCACTTAAATGCAAAATTTAACTAACAAAAACAACAACAACAGCAATTGTATAAAGTGTCAGCCCCAACAATTTTAACTACACAAAACAAAGAACATTGAAAAAGTGAAATATGTTAATAAATTACAATAAATCTTCAACTACCTAGCAAAGGGGATGGCTTGTCATATCCCACGGCAACTGAGCAACTTGGTAGCAATCCGCAACGTGCTTATCAATACGATGCCATGGGTAACACCACACCGAACAGGTTAGATGGCCAACCAACAGATAAGTTGATCGATGTAATACAATTAAATACACAAATGAATAATCATCAACAACCATCATCTCAACCTCATCACGAAGCGCTCGAACAGCAAGCCTGCCACAATATAGAGATAGTACCGCCTAGTGCTGCTCCTGTACCAGTTGCAGCTAACTGCTCCAATGGCGGCATTGTAGTTATTGATATGATTGGTGACCACAATCGTCAAACTGTCGGCAAGCTAGCAGTAGAAACGAATGGCGTGCTACATGCAGCCGCCTCCGACAGAGCCATATAAGCTTGAAAAAATTACAATCATTTCAAAACATACTAGAATTGTAAATTAACATTTGTAAACTGCCAGAGTCAGTGCATCACTACAGTATGTAAATTTTTATATATATGCAATAAGCTAAAATAACTGTAAGTATGTGCTTGCCTAGTTTAAACTTAGTATATAACCCTAAACCATTTATGAAAGCAAATCAAAACACGAAGATCGTGGCTATATCAGACTTGACTGTAGTGTTAACACATGGCAATACATATAGTGCATATATCATAATAGGTACAAGGAATTGAAATTGTTATTTCGTTAGGCATTCAAAAAAATTGAAATATTATGTTATTATAAATGTGTTAATGGTAATATATATATATTTAATAAATTGTATTTTAAATAAAAGCAAGCAGAATACTCTCTTAACTTATGTACGTAATGTGTCCCTGGCGTGCCTGGCGCACTATTACTCTAACCCAACGTTAATTTTTGATTTCATTAACTGAGCTGTTTCAATACTTAACGAATTTTAGTGTGCATTTGTACAAATTTAATATTTAAACAGAGCTACCTAAATTTATAACAAAATATTTGCTTTACTAGGCGTTTGTTGCTTTTAATAACTTTAAATACAAAATAATTAGTTAGTAAAATGCATTTTATGTTTTTTTATATATTTTTATACACCATTTCTTATATATATAAGTGCTCAACGTAAGAAGAAATATACAAAATAAAACAAAAAAACTTGTTTTTAATTTGCCAAAATATATAAACTTGAAATGCTTTGCTTACCGCACCGCACCGATAATCACCAACTCATGAAATAAATATAAAGGCACTTCACCCATAATATATGTACATTTGTAGCTTGTATAATTAAAAATTTTTCCATGCATTTGTGTAAAATTATCTAGCTTCGGCGATGGCATTAGCTATCCCATACGACATCTAGAGGATACTGAATCCGAATCATTGCTGGGCTATCACAGCGACACACGCATCGAATTGGAAGAGGATTTATTTCCTGAGACGCGTTTTCACGATTCCATAATTCCATAGCTAATAATGACTAGTGATAATGTGGCAACGTATTATATATAGTTTAGTTTATAATTAACTAACTTTTGTGCATTTGCTTAGGTGGCGTTTAGGGCTTGTTTAATGTACATATAATATATGAAAAAATGAGAGACATAAGGCAACAAAAACATGACCTAGTTACACATAACTATTTTATACTATTAGTTAATAATGAATTACAAATAGTTTCGAGTTTGTACAATGTGCGCAAGTAAATACTATAGACATATTTTTACTGTCTTATGTTATTAGTGCCAGTGACTGAATATTTATGATTATGATGATGTATACATACTAACTTTTTATTGTTGCCTCTCTATAGCATAAAGTAACGAAACATTTCCAAAATTGAGCAGATGTTGTGTGTGTAAAAAGAACGTGTTGAACAAATAAGAACAATACATTTAGTATTCCATATATGTATGTAATTTGCTTAGTTTTAAGCAGTATATTATTAGAGCGTTTTGAACAAACTTTGTGGAGACAAAGTGCGCAAGCATCCTAGATGTCTGTTATATACCAAACAATGAACATACACATACATACATGTATTCATATAATAGTTAAATCCATAGTTTACTTAAAATAAATAAAATTGAAAACTAACTAATCGAAGCGGCTAAGATTGTCGCTGTTTGCGCCTATTTTATTGTTTGCGGTTCCATGATTTGTATTAACCACCTCGAAATCATCATCCGGTGCAGTCATGGTTTTCTTTACAGTTGCACGCTTAGTAAATGGATTAGAAGCCAGCTCAACTTGCTTCGCGCTGCCATGGTGGTTTGTATTAACCACCTCAAAATCATCCGTTGCAGTCATGGGTTTCTTTACAACAGCTGCTGAGCGTTCATGCTCGGTAATTGGATTAGAGGCCAGCTCAACTTGCTCCGGTTCGCTTTCTATGCGCTGCCGCTTCTTTTTGTTACTAACCAAGACATCGCGTGTCATGGCTATGCCCGTGTCTTCACTGCGCGGCAGCAAATCGCTTAGATCCATCTCAACTTCAGTATTTTGTGGCTGCAGTTTTTCCTGCAGTGCAGCCAATGCAATTAAAAGCGCCTCCTCAGTGCGTATTGTGCGTGAGCCTTGTTTGGGCAGCACATTTATATAATGATCAAACAAAAGCTCAGGATCGTCAACCGTCAGCTTTTCGTCATTTTGAAGTGCTGCCTCAAGGCCTTGTAGACCGCCAAATACAATAAGCATATGATTATATTGCAGAGATCTGCTAGCTACATCATGCACATTTGTGCCGCGATCGGATGTGCCCACAGTAAGGTCATAGCCAGTTTCAAATGGCGATTTAGTGAATATTTGTGATAGCGAGTGCGCAATGCGCACTTGATAGCCCCAGTAAACGCCGATTTCGCGACGCGGCTCATCTGGACTGACCAAAGTGCCACGCTGTTTTCTGGCGCCCTCTAAAATGTAAAAAACAATTTAGTAACTAAATTGGCGTTCAAAACTTAAAAACGCTTACCATTGGACTCGTCCATTTTAACTGTCACACGCACGCCAGGTTCAACAGCCTTGTTTACCAGCACATCATTTAATAGACCCACATTTACATAGCTGTGTCCATCCTTGGCTTTTTTGTCGCTTATGACGCCTTCGCGATAGCGAAATTTACTTTGCTGCCGCAAATGGTGAGGTGTATCCAGCGGATTAAGCAAGCCGCAGAACTTAAGATCCTTATGCAATGGAAAGAAGTACTTACGCAAGTATTGTGGACACTCCAGATATTGTAATATGCGCGCCAACTGTAGCGAGCTGCTACGCACTGTGCCCGTCGCATTATCGCCATCATCCTCCTCATAACTGCGCTTTGTTTCGCGCACTGTTGCCACTCCCACATCGTCAAATACAATCACCTCGTGAACACGAAAAATGCATGCAGCACGAGCTATTTGTCCAGCTACATAGGAGCGCAGCTCGGCGGATTGTGCATTTTCAAGTATAGATCCAGGCACTGCTATGCTCACTGTTGAAGGGTTTGGTTTGGGCGTTGGCTTTTCTTTGACACTTTCAGCAGCCGCGGTCTCGGCATCCTTGGTTTTTTGCAAATCTTTTAGCAGTTTCTCCTGTTTACGTTGCCGTTTTAATGCTTTGCGTTCCACGTTCACCTTTTTCCAAGATTTATGAGGCTCCGTGGTTTTATCATTACCGTTGGATACTTGCTTGATGGCGGGCATGATATGCTGCTAACATTAGCCTAAAACATAAACAATTATTAGAATTTTTAACAGCTGCACGTGCAAAATTTGTTTTGTTCAAAACGACGACCTAGCTCGATTAACATTAATTGAACTAGTACAAATGAACAATGAATCTAGAACTATCGAACTTATATACTCGTTGGAAATATCATTTGCACAGCAATCGGTAGACCTATCGATATTTATGCGGCTTTACTGATTGTATCGCGTTTATTTGTACAAGTTGGGTCTTTCCCGAAAATAGGCGCCTGAATAGACAACTTTTCTGTGCATTTATTCATTTAACAGCCACAACATGAGCCGTGAGGTTCTGTCACCACCATTGCAACGCATGAGCCACAATCGTTCCTATCGTGTCAACGTGGTTCATGAAGATTTTGGTGCTAGCAAGTGGAATAACACTAGCAAGCAAAACTCATCTAAAGGCTATGTAGAACCAGGTAATTAAAAAGAATTTATAAAGAATTTTATAAACAAGCTTATGTTCTACACAGATTTGTATGCTGAGGACGACTACGAGGATGATGCAGCTGCTGCCGACATTAAAGAGTTACCCAATGGCAGTTTCGAGCTATTGTTGCCGATACCAAAAGCTCTTTATGGCGGCATTATTGGCTTTAAAGGCAACACCAAAAGACGCATTGAAAGCGAATCTCAAACAGAAATATATATACCACGTTCCACCGAAGCCTCCAATGAGTTGATCATCAAAGCCAAAGAGCGTAGTCATGTGTGCGCAGCATTGCGCAAGTTACGCCTGCTTGTAGATTCACTGCGCAAGAAAATGAAGCCCACTCATTTTCTGTCAGTGCCGCTTAACTCTGGCCAGGTTAAGGAACAATATGTGGCACTTAAAGTGAGTAAAAATAACTTTAAGAAAACGTATTCTTAGCAATATTAAGCGCTTGTTTGCTTAACTTGCAGCAAAGTATTCTAGAGGCGCAGCTGCCCGGCATCGATGCAGAGCTATTTCAATCGGAACTTCGTCTGCACTTGACTCTTGGCGTATACGTGCTGCTGGATGATGCTGAACGCAAAAAGGCTGCTGAGCAGCTTGAGTTTTGCCGTAAATTTCTTACAGATTTAAAAACACCCTTTGAGCTTAAAATCAAAGGTCTGGAAATCATGAACGATGATCCTAGCTCAACGCGCATACTCTATGCCTGTTTGGAATCACCAGAGCTACAGCAATTTGCTGACAAATGCTTGCAACATTTCAAAACTACGGGATTGTGCGCTACAGACAACAACGAACGTGACAACATCAAGCTACATGTTACATTGCTCAATAATCGCTATCTTCGGAATGGCAACAAGAACAGCGCCAACAGCTTCGATGCCCGGGAGATATTAAAGCGTTATGGTGATTATGACTTTGGCACTGCTCAGTGCAATGAGCTGCATTTATGTGTGATGGAATCATCTAGAGCAGAAGATGAATACTACAAAGTAACCAGCAGGTTGAAGTTTTAGCTAACAAATGAGGCACAAATACGAACGTACAATATATCTACATAAAAAGATTTTTTATTTTTGTATTACATTATAAAATGGCTGTTATTTTAGGTCAACAATAAAACTGCATTCGATTACACACATAAAAGATTTATTTTAAATATTCATTCAATTGGTTTAAACGATTTTGCTTGGCTTTATAAGTTTTTCTTTTTCCTGTTTTTTTAGTGTGCATTGCTTTTCAACACTTGTGTTAAGTTGTTATAAAAAAGTACATAAACAGGGCATGTTGTTGTTGTGTATTTTATTATAATAAACATAAAAAATATAGAGTATATATGCAAGTGATTTTCTTAAATAAAACAAATGAAAAACATAAAATTATACGAAGAGCTTAAGGTGCGACAAATCGGTAGAAAAAAGTACATTTAATTCCATGCCACGGTACAGTACCAACAATTCTCTAAGTTTTTTTTAGCAATATACCATATATAAATTAATTTAAAATTAACGTTTGATTTTAGTTTGTTTTACTAACTCACAACAATGCACACAATCGAACAATATTTGAGTTAAAACATTATGCTTAATAACTAATTTTATAAAACTATTGTACGCAGGTGTTTGTTTGTTTGCTTTTTGTTTTAGTGTTTAAATATATTTTCAAAGTTCAGTCTAGAGTTGAGTTTGGTTTAGTTAATTAATTAATGTTTTTGTTGGTACTACGTCTTTTTTGTTGTTGTTTAGTTCGCGTATGCAGGCGGGAGGGTTTGAACTAAAACTAAATGTTGCGTTTAGTTTACAATATAAAGTGGAAGAATTTTTTAAATTTAACAAACAACTAGGAGTAAAATTTGTTTCGTTTGGACAATCATATACATACATATTATTATACTATTATCAAAAAAAAATTTATAAATAATATGCTGGCTATTGCATGCATTTTGGTTGCTTAACATTACTTACATGCTGAGCAAAAAACCCTTGGACATGAATTAATATATGCATATACATAATGCCTTTAGTTATTACACATATAAATATATATTTTACTAAATAATTTCGTTACATATAAAATTTTGAAAGTAGTTTGCAGCATGAAACCAAAAAATTGCAGGTCTAGCTTATGTGCGTTAGTGTGCATTATGTGTGCGTTAGTCGCAGCATATATTTTACAAATGAAATCCTTTTTAGCCTTGCAGCACCTAATCTGAGTTTTAGTTTTGTCGGTTTTCCCTCCCTATTGTTGCCACAGTATTCTACATTTTTTGTTGTATTGCTCTTCAAATTGTTACTACCGCTCCGCCGCCGTCGCCGCCGCTGCTGCAAGTTTAATTGCCTTGTGGCAACTATTTGGCATGACCATTACTAAGCACTGCAGGTAAGACATTAGCTTGCTGCACTACAGCATTGATCACATCCATTTCTTTCTTCAAAAATGCAGCGCCATTCTCCTCTATGATGTTGTCCTCAGCTGTCACATTGTTGCCAGTCTGATCCAAGTCCTGCTCATGTGCCACCGATATGTTGCGTTTACGTAGTCCTGTGCCTGCTGCGCCATTTGCATCCTGATGAGCTTTGCCTTTCTTAAGCTTGTGAAACTCAATATCACGCATTAGATCGTTTTTGAACTCAACAATACCACAAACAGTTTCGGATACAGTCTTATCAATAAATTCCTCAATATTTTTGGTCTCTGCTTCGATTTTTTCCTTAAGTTTACTCGAAAGCTGATCCATTTCGCATTGATCATGCGGCACACTAACCGCATCGCGTGCACAAGCCGCCACACGATGTTGCACGTCTTTTTGTATAACTTGACGCTGTGGATGTTGTAATATATTAGTTTGTTGCATTTGTAAAGGCTGTTTTTGTTGTTGTTGTTGTTGTTGATTTTGTATAAACTGTGTCGTGTTGTCATTGTTATGCAATTTACGTTTAGCTAGCTGATTGTTTTCTGCATCATCTTCAACATTGAGATCATCATTCTGTAAGCCGAGTCGGCTGCTTGCCGTCAATGGCTGCTGCTCTTGATCAATGTTAGCGCTATTATTGCTATTGTTGTTGGTCGTTGGTAACTTCGTTGGCTCGGCAGTGGAGCTATTGGACGGCTTAACGCGTTTCTCGCCGCGTATATATATAGGTAAAATAAATATGGTCACTAGTGAAATGATATGAAGGCACAAATAAAATTTCAGGTACAATTTAATGCCGCCCTGTAAATAGTTAAAAAAATAGGTCGTTAGTTTTGGCTTGTTGTAGTTATACCAACCAAGTGCTTACCATAAATTCAAGCAGAACAAATGGGAATGTTGCGTAGCCCATCACAATCCGTGTGGTTATAATGGTTAGAATGTCATAAAACATGCGCGTAAATTGTGTGCTTTGGAAGCGATGACGGAACATGCGACGTGCCTGTAAAGAAACCCAAAGTATTAAGTACCACGCATATAGAGTTAAAAGCCAGCTACTTACAGAGCGCGCTGCTGTTACAACAATTGCCCCGGTGGCAAAAGTCAAATAGTAACCAGGATAGAAACCATGCCAAACGGCACTCAGTGCAAATGTCAATAGAGTGCCATACTTTTTGGGTACTCGCTCATAGACAAGTGTGCGCAGCCAGCGATTGGTGCCACAATTCCACTGGTTGATAGCATCGCGGAAATTCGAGGCAAACTGCAACAAGTTCAAAAGTTATTAAACTGCACAACTTTATAATTAATTTTATTCAGTTGCGTACTTACCTCGAAAGACATCACATTTATATTGGATATAAGATCCCATTTGGCATTGCCATCCTTATCGTAACCGGTAAAACCTAAACCTGAGTTATTACATATAGCATCGGCTAATAGCCATGCATGATAATACTTGAAGCGTATGCAAGTGGTTGCCATCATGGCATACCAAAACTTATAAACCATGCTTGTGTTTTCCAAAAAGTCATCATCTTTCATAGCTTTTACCGGATATATTTTGACAAATCTCATAAATATGAATGCACACACTAGACTGGCGAACACCTTACGTATCACTGTTTTCGTTGGCGATGGTTCCAATACCAACTCCGATTGGCCTTTTACCAAATTGCCCTGTAGAAGAATAAAAAGTTAATTTTTTAGTTTGAGCTTCTATTTGCCAGTACATCAGAATCTTGAAATATATAATATTATAAATATATATAGGTGAGCGCTGTATATATTGCTTAACTTTTAAACTGCTTAAATAAACAGCAACCGTGAATAGCCTTAAAGAAAACCTAATTTAATAGCACATCGTGCGCTAATATTTTTGTATATCGATAAATCATTTCGTTTCTTAAAAGCGGTTTAATCAACCAAAGTCACGAAAAGCTTCTCCAATTTAGTTTGCATGACTAGACAGATAAGTTCCAAAAAATGTTAACCAAATCGTAGGCTCACTGTATTTTGTATATTCATGTCTCTGTAGATGTTTACGAATTTGCTATTTGGTAATTATTTTAAACATTTGTTTATGTGGTTGTCAACAGGATCAAAGTTCAGACAGGCTCAAAACGAGACAGATAAACAGACAGACATATAGTCACAGCTAATGAAATCATTGCAGTTGTATTATATAAACATTGCTGCTGTTTTGACCACATTATAAACATTTGGCTACATGCGCAATCACAGACCTACATTTGGCAACGAAATACGTACATTTGAAGATGGTTGCTTTAAAAGATTATAGCCTTCAACGAAATCAATGTAGTCTTTGTAGAAGACCAGTGGGCCAGCCATTAAACCCTGAAAATGCCAAACATACGAAAAGAATTCCAAAGCTGTAGGCATTTTACGTATGGCATGATATTGTTGGGCCTTCGTCAAGTCCTAAAAGAGAGTAACAACAATAAGTAATTGCTACGCCAGCAGCTTGAAGCAACGCTTACCTCATCCTGACGCACAAAACCATCGTGTATACTGAATGCCAGACTGGTCACCTTTTGTGTGATGATCATCAATGGTCCGGTTATGTCCAGTGCATAAGAGCCATAATCGTAAATTTGTCGCATCAGATGTACGCAGAGCAAATAACTCATGGCCACTAGCATGACGCTTCTAAAAAGGTCAAAAGTTAACAATTAAGATGGCTAACTAACAAGCTACAACCACTCACATAGCTAATTTAATTTAATTAGCTGCTATGTGAGTTTGTTAGCACACATATGTGGCTTGGCTTGGCTTGGCTGGGCTTACCTTTGCACCACGCGCGGATCCTGTGTGCGTATTACAATGTAACATATTGTGGGTAGTGCAGCAATATGTATGGCCTGTTGTCCAAAGCAAAAGTAGCCAAAGGCTAGACCAATCGATAGTGCGAATGTGTGACGTATCTCGCAAGTTGCCTTGGAAGGATGCAATAGAGAGCGGAAGAGCGAGGCCAGGAAGAGCGCTAATATTTGGCATATTAAAAAGTTGATCTGCAATTAAAGCAAAAGAATTAAGCATATTAACATATCATTGACTTTATAATGTAATTATACTTTTATGAACTACTGTTGCACTTACATCGCCTGCACATGTCTATAACACGTGCGGCAAAGTTTGCCTTCATTTGGAATTCATTTATATTTAAACATGTCAAGCGACACCCAAGTCACAGCCCACCCATACATCAACCGTGCCGACAACAAGTTTACATTAGTTTATATAATACTTTCAATATAAATGGATAGTTTTTTTGCGCTATTCTCACCAACATTTGTTTTATTGTTATTGCTTTCGTTTAAAAATCTTAAACATGATCACGCGTTGTGATCGATGTATAAAGCCTTGACCTTGAACTACGAGGTGTGGCAATAAAATAAAGGTGTTGCTTTTTTATTTGCACCAAAGTAGTCTCATATTTCAATCTGCCCACATTAATTAGCTTAAGATCAGTTAACAAACTCAAATTAATCGATATGCATGTATATGCTGTGTAATGCGATAGCAAGGACATCAGTCACGCAGAACGATAGCTATCGATATGTGCCAAAAGTTAGTGAGTGTAGTGATGAAATTAAGTTTTGCAGCAAGTTCTGCATTCTTGCAGAATTAAAAAAAAGGAAAGAAAGCTGTTGAAAAATTATTTTGGAATTACTTAGGTGTTTTATAGTACAAAAAACCTTTTGATCGCAGTGCCCCACCTCTATGTGTGGTACCCTTTTCAGGAGAAAAAAAAAAAAGGAAAAAGGATAAAACTTGGTTCTCAAACTCTGATTTACATCGAGCACAAAGTCCATATTTGTACAATACAAAAGCGTTTTTAAATCGTTTTGTGCATTAAATTTTAAGCCGAAAAAAGTTCGAAACGATCTTTGCCTCTGCTTTAGTATAACCTATCCTATTAAAATGTACTTTGTACGTATTAAGTGCATTGTGGCCATATTATTTTTTATTTTGGAGTGGGATCACAGTTATTAGTTATTATTATTAGCATTTAAGCATCAGTTACAATTTTTTTTATAGCTACACCTCGTACATCAGCTGATTTAAACGTTTGATTTTTTTGCAATTTAATAGAAATCAAGCAATTTTCAAATTGCCTTGACCGATGTCGTTGACATCATCCATACAATATTACGTTAGTTGACAGACTTCAAGCATTTAACAAGACTAAAGCGTAAAAATTTTTATTAAAATTCTTGGTCCCACTAATAAAAAATATGCGCAGCATTGTTCTGGTTACAAGTAATACACAAACGAATATATTTAACGATTGAAGTCTTTGTCGTGCAAAAATGCAAAATGGTAAAAGTGCAAAATACCCAAACATACACTAAAAAAAAAATTGTATACCACTTTAAATAGTCTTGACAAATACCGAAACGTAATATCACGTTTTTATTCTTAAAAAAAAAAAATAACATCACGCCCAGAGAGTACTAAAATGAATAGAGGCGAAGATTTTCTGTTGACTGTAAGCCTCCGAAAGATTGCGCGCCAGATGGGGTCGGAAACACAATATTTGAATATGTTTTTACACCAAACAACTTTTTGAGTTATTTCGCCTCTATATATTTTAAGTACTCTCTGGCACGCTATATATCGCTTAACATTAACATTCAATTTTAACATTATGCTACGCTGTTAGGGTACGCTTGCCTTTATGCATTTATGCCCCACAAAGTCAACAGCGCACTTATTAATTTTTGTGTTTATACAACATCAAGGAATAAAATGTAAATATGAATAAAATAAAAAATATGATTAACTCTTCTCGGTATCGGGACTTACAAACTTCGTTACTTCATTCGGCAATAAAGCATAAAGTAGCCAATATAAAAAATTTATCATTGTTATGCGTTAAAAAGAAACTTTTAAAAAAAATCCAAAAAATCAAATAGAAACAAAAATCAGCCTACTTTTCAAAACTGAAAAGTAATAGTGTTTGATTACGTAAAATTGTTTACTACCCAGTTCTAAAGAATGTTCTTGTTTATAGAGAAAGTCCGCCTAAGATTGTTGATTAGGGCTCTTTTTTTTAAACGTTTGGGTTAAAGATCTATTGTACCGTACCCTTTTTTTTTATCGGACAAAAGATCTTCTGTCTTCCTTATAAAGAACAGTAAAACTTTCGTTGAGATTTGACGTAGCTGGAACAGGGTGATGCGTGCAGCTCCCAGCAATTGCTGGACAGTCACACAAGATGTGTTTGGTCGTCTCGCCGTCTTCATAGCGGAACTCTGAAGAGTCCGATAGACCCAATTTATTTAAGTGATACGGTCTGGGCACCATGACAAGTAAGCTACCAAGAGATCTTTAACCCAGTTGAGATCGCAACCCCACGCCGAGCAGAGCTGGTAGAGTCAGCGATTTGGGTTTCAACCAGAGCCACCACGATACTCCACCAAGGGGGCCAACCTCAATGAGAACGCTTGGACGTATATTCAACTCGTGGTACCGAAATTAAGGACTCGGTTTGCCCTCCCCTTTAAGTAGGGATTTGGGGAACCCCGCCAGTTTTGGCATCAAATGCCCGGGACTGGTCACCCATCTGCCATCCGTGTTTCAATCATACGCCGACGCCACATAAATAGGACTTCCTGTCAGCATCCTCTCTCCAGTCGAATGTGGCCAACATTTACGCTGTCTTATCCAACTTAAAGTGCCTTGATAAGGCTTACATATATGATTTTCTTTATCTCCTATTGGAGCATAGAGCATCTTCAATTGCCATCTTCCATTGAACTCGATTTTGGGCTATATTTCTTAATTCGTTCCGGCTTAACCCCAGAGATTTCTGGGTCTTACATACCATCTATTAAAAAATTTGGATGCTATAAGTAACTAGAGCTAAAGGGTTGCCACAATGTCAAATTTGCAAATTTAAAAAAATTTACCCCTTCTATTATAGATTTCCCTATTTCTACATTTATACAGACAGACTGGCATTGAAATCTCGACTCGACTTTTGAGCTCCTCAATTGTTTACTTTTTTAGGTAATTAGTAATTCCTTCCTATTCCATATAATTGCATAAATTTACAAACCCAAATATTTTATTCCATTTAAGCATTATAATCACAATCATTTGCGCACACACATTTGCATATCGAAATCAATTTAAAACAGTTTAGGGTACGCAATCATTTTTTTTTTAGTTCATTAATTCCCGGTTCAAGCACGGCCATGACTTTGGGTAATTGAATAGTTTATAATAAAACTGAACGATAAGACGCAATCAGGCAAGGGCCGATAACTCGAGACCCCAGTCACACCACCCAGGCAGAACCCATTGCCTTATCAGTTTGCTAAAAGTATTTATAAAAAGCAAAAACAAATAATATTAAGAAATCTGGAACATATGACGCGTTCTACTTTTTTATCAGTCACAATTTTTAACTGTCAACTCTATAAATTCTTTGCACTCAATATAGTACGACATATGGCAAAGTTCAAACAAATGTCCCCAATAAACTGATTAAAATCACCCTTCAATATTTTATTATATCTTTTCGTTAATTAGATTGTAGGCTTAGCTGGTAAATGGGCACTACTCCAAAAAGGTGTGTTCTTCTTTTTAAGTCATTTGGATGGGACTTTTAATTGCGATTAGCTGGACAGTTTGTGACAAGGGAGCGACGGCGACATCTTGTTGTTTCGCGATCAAACCATTGGCCAGATTTGCATTTTTGTACGACACGTAAGTTATTGCGACATTCGAAAAAGCGCCTGCAGTGTTTGGAGTCCAATAAAATGGTACCATCTACTATATTGGTGCAATCAGTAGTATCGATAAGAACCTTTCGTTTGGGTTTACGGAGACCTTTCTTACGGTGACGAAGTGCTGATGAATTTGGAACTATGGTAGTTATGCAAGTGGTGGTCGGTTCTGGCGTAGAGCAGGTTGTGGTCAATATTGTAGTAGTGCATGTTGTGGTTGGGAGTGGTGATGTGCATGGGGTGGTTGGGACTGGAGTAGTGCATGGGATAGTTGGTTTGGGCGTAGTGCATGTTGTGGTTGGGACTGGTGTAGTGCATGGGGTGGTTGGGACTGGCGTAGTACATGTTGTGGTTGGGACTGGAGTAGTACATGGGGTGGTAGGAACTGTCGTAGTGCATGTTGTGGTTGGGACTGGCGTAGTGCATGGGGTGGTTGGGACTGTAGTAGTGCATGGGGAGGTTGGGACTGGCGTAGTACATGTTGTGGTTGGGACTGTCGTAGCGCATGTTGTGGTTGCGACTGGAGTAGTGCATGGTATGGTCGATATTGTAGTAGTGCTTGTTGTGGTTGGAACTGGAGTAGTGCAAGGAACTGTCGGTATAAGTGTAGTGATTGTTGTCGTCGGACTTGTTGTAGTGCAAGGTACTTTTGCAGTTGTGGTTTGTGGTGTAGAAGTATCTGGGGTAGTAGGATTTGTGGAAACCACGTTACTGACAGTTGATGTGCTTGAAGTAGTGCACGGAGATGGAGTACTTTGGGTTTGTGGTGTAGAAATATCTGGAGTTGTTATAGGATTAGTTGAAACCGAGACACTCTCAGTAGATGTTTCTGCAGTGGAGTTTGGAACTGTCGGTGTTGGGGTTTGTGGTGTAGATGTCTCTGGAGTCGTAGGATTTGTGGAAACCACGTTACTGAGAGTTGATGTTCGTGAAGTCGTGCACGGAACTGGAGTACTTTGGGTACTTGGAGTCGATGTTTCAGGAGTTGTTATAGGGTTGGTAGAAACCGAGACACTCGCAGTAGTTGTTTCTGCAGTGGAGTTTGGAACTGTCGGTGTAGAAGTATCTGGAGTAGTTATAGGATTAGTCGAAACCGTGACACTCGCTGTGGATGTTTCTGCAGTTGTGTTTGGAACTGTCGGTGTTGGGGTTTGTGGTGTAGATGTCTCTGGAGTCGTAGGATTTGTGGAAACCAGCACTGCAGTAGACGTTTCTGCAGTGGAGTTTGGACTTCGGGAGAATATCGGAGTAGTTATAGGTTGTCGAAACCGGACACTCGCGTGGAGTTTCTGCAGTGTGTTTGGAACTGTCGGTGTAGAGTCTCTGGAGTAGTTGAAACCACGTTACTGAGAGTTGATGTACGTGAAGTCGTGCACGGAACTGGAGTACTTTGGGTACTTGGGGTCGATATATCAGGAGTTGTTATAGGGTTGGTAGAAACCGAGACACTCGCAGTAGACGTTTCTGCAGTGGAGTTTGGAACTGTCGGTGTAGAAGTATCTGGAGTAGTTATAGGATTAGTCGAAACCGTGACACTCGCTGTGGATGTTTCTGCAGTTGTGTTTGGAACTGTCGGTGTTGGGGTTTGTGGTGCAGATGTCTCTGGAGTCGTAGGATTTGTGGAAACCGAGACACTCGCAGTAGATGTTTCTGCAGTGGAGTTTGGAACTGGGTCTTGGGGTTTGGGGTAGAAGTGTCTGGAGTCGTTATAGGATTGGTGGAAACCGAGACACTCGCAGTTGATGTTCGTGAAGTCGTGCACGGAACTGGAGTCTTGGGTACTGTGGTGTAGATAGTATCTGGAGTAGTTATAGGATTCGTCGAAACCGAGACGCTCGCTGTGGATGTTTCTGCAGTGGAGTTTGGAACTGTCGGTGTTGGGGTTTGTGGTGTAGAAGTATCTGGAGTCGTAGGATTTGTGGAGACCGAGACACTCGCTGTGGATGTTTCTGCAGTAGTGTTTGGAACTGTCGGTGTTGGGGTTTGTGGTGTAGAAGTATCTGGAGTCGTAGGATTTGTGGAAACCACGTTACTGGCAGTTGATGTACCTGAAGTCGTGCACGGAATTGTGGAATTTTGGTTACTTGGGGTCGATATATCAGGAGTTGTTATAGGGTTCGTCGAAACCGAGACACTCGCAGTAGATGTTTCTGCAGTGGAGTTTGGAACGGTCGGTGTTGGAGTTTGTGGTGTAGAAGTATCTGGTGTTGTTATAGGATTAGTCGAAACCGAGACACTCGCTGTAGATGTTTCTGCAGTGGAGATTGGAACTGTCGGTGTTGGAGTTTGTGGTGTAGAAGTGTCTGGAGTCTTAGGATTTGTGGAAACAACGCTACTGAGAGTTGATGTGCCTGAAGTCGTGCACGGAACTGTGGAATTTTGGTTACTTGGGGTCGATATATCAGGAGTTGTTATAGGGTTCGTCGAAACTGAGACACTCGCAGTAGATGTTTCTGCAGTGGAGTTCGGAACTGTTGTTGTTGGGGTTTGTGGTGTAGAAGTATCTGGAGTCGTAGGATTCGTGGAGACCGAGTCACTCGCTGTGGATGTTACTGCAGTACTGTTTGGAACTGTCGGTGTTGGGGTTTGTGGTGTAGAAGTATCTGGAGTCGTAGGATTTGTGGAAACCACGTTACTGACAGTTGATGTGCCTGAAGTCGTGCATGGAATTGTGGAATTTTGGTTACTTGGGGTCGATACATCAGGAGTTGTTATAGGGTTCGTCGAAACCGAGACACTCGCTGTAGATGTTTCTGCAGTTGTGTTTAGAGCCGTCGGTGTTGGGGTTCTGCAGCTGTGGAAGTATCTGGAGTTGTAGGATTTGAGGAGATCACGTTACTGACTGTTGATGTTCCTGAAGTAGTACCCGAAACTGTAGAACTTTGAGTACTTGGTGTCGATGTATCAGGAGTTGTTATAGGATTCGATGAAACCGAGACACTCGCTGTAGATGTAGTTTTAGTAGTGCGATGGGGTTAGTGTCGATGTTTCTGGATTAGTAGCTTGGAGTGGTAGTTTTGGGTGTCGAGATTGGTGAATTGGAAATTGTAGTGCATGGTGTTGATGTATTTTATAGTTGTTGTAACGCAAGGCGGAGTAGTTGTTGTAACGCAAGGTGGAGTAGTTGTTAATGCACATGGTGTTACAAGCTTAATAGGCATTCCATTTGAGTCAAACTTGTAATCATTATGATAATCAAAAGCTGATTTACGCACTGCTATTCCATTAGTATTCACACAATTAATCAAGGCGGCCAGTTTGCAAGTGCCTGAATCCAAGTCAAAAGAATGGCCACGTCGACAGCTGCGATGCACAGCACGTCCACGACTGCAAACGAAGTAGTCACTACATTTTGTAAAATCCGCATAGACTGCACCATTGACAAGGTTGCGACAGCTAGGACTTGGCACATGCTGTTGAGCCCATGTGGATCCGATAAGGACCGTAACAATGAAGGCAACTGAAAAACTCCTTTGGTTTCATAGTGTCCTGAGCAAATGCTGTTTTTATTATCACTTACATAGTTTCATTGAAATTGCAGGAGTTCCTTTCCTTTAAAAATTTAAATGTTTCAAAACTAGTGACTTCGTTAAAGTTATTCCTTTGAATCATGCCTGGAGCAAGACCGCCTGCTTTTATACCCTCATCTAAGTAATTTTTCGTGTACTTGAGGTAAAGTTTCAAATTATTTTTTTATGTCTCTACAAGAATACATTGTAATAGATTTCGTGTTACCAAATATTTGCATTGTTACAGCAAGCTTCCGTTGACAAGCTAATTTAACTAATTAGAAAGTAGAATGCAACACTTTCGCTTACAAAAAATTAAGATATTAAGTAGTCAATGCTATTGGCTCAAATATGTAATTTATGGTTAACTCGGGAAAATTAATTAAATGTTTAAAATATGGCTAAACGATCTATCTCAGCTCTCGCAGAGTCCAAATGCCTTTAAGGTTCATTCAGGCAGCCGGATGGCTTCCTCAACTTTCGTAGGGGACCCATCAAGTGGGGAAATGTGGTGAATTGGCTCACTAGCGGTACCACAAAGGGCCTATCCTGGTCTAAGTGAGTTGGGATGTCGGTCCCAACTGCCGCCTAACCTACCTAACAAACCTTAAAATATGGCTTAAAGGATACATTGAGTCTTCAATACTATAGCACAAAGATAAGTACTAAGGCTCCTCAATTCCAGCCTTTTTCCCATAGTGTCATATTTCACTAGCAAAACATTGTTATAGCACTTTTGCATAGAAATTTCTAAGTACCATAACAAAGATTTATTTTTAGTGAGTTTTTTGGTACCCTTCAGCTACAGAGAAGTCGCCGAGAAGGCACTGGCACACGAACCTCTTAAAGATTAAAAAACCATTTAGGAAAACAAAGCGATTACGAACAAAGGCATAAGAACATTGATAAGCGCTCAGGTCAAAGACAAGAGTAGCATAAAAAGTTTTTTTCCTTTGTGCAATAAATACATAAAATAGTAATAATAAAAATAAAAAAATATGTAATAAAATTATATTATATCGAATATAAAAGGTGGTAACTCTCATTTTCAATGTTCTATTTCAACGATGAAAAAATCAAAGGCAAACCTGAAATCTTACGTTCTGCCACATCTTAACTTGGCTAATTGCATGTGCCTAATTATGGGGCTAGTGTGCGGAAGACGTTCGCCTGGTTGACTGACTGAATGTTTAGTTCTGCTTGAATGTACAAGTCCATTATGTTCCCAAGGTTACGTTATTTTACTGGGCATAATCTAAATATGTTTTTCACATATGTAAACAACTGTACCTTGCTCTTTTCACATAAATAACCTCTGTGAATTGAAGTTGTCCAAGGCAATGTCATTACTATAGCAACCGAAAAAAAGTAACTACTCTTTCAAGTAGTATTCAAAAATCAATCCGCAATTGCTTTTTAAGTAAGAGCAAAACAGGTTTACCTCTTTTAGCCAAATATAATTGATTGCATTATTGCCCCAACAATGTGTGGTAAATTGTTTTGAAATTACAAAAGTTGCGAATGTTCAATGGAAAAGCATCAAATTTAGTGTTATCGATGTTTTGTATAGAAACATCGTTAAAGTTATTTATAACTTACTTCACTTAAAGAGTTAAGTTTCTTTTTCATTTTGTTTAGTGCTTTCTCTAATATCTGAGAATCGGGAGAAACGCTAGATCTAAGAAAGATTTGTACAACTGAGTGCAGTTTCTTATTTCAGGTGGGGTAAGCAGTCCTACTTACAAATCGGAGAAACAATGGTACTCGTATCATTCGAAATTTTCCAAGAGTTGTTGAAAAAGAAACCAGCTTTTCTACTTACTTTTTTTGGAAGTTGGAAAAAGTACGAAAATCATTTCAAAACTTATGTTTTGTAAAACTGTGTAGTTTATACCTATTTTTTACTTTCTAAATAGGCCATATTTAATAAAGTAGCTACGACTTTCTATTCACTGTAATAATTTCATCAGCCGGATAATTCTTTGAGGCATACATTTGTTTTTATGACCCTTACGTGGCTCCTACATATACAGTACAGTTCAAAAGTATGGATACCCCTTTAAAAATATCGTTTTATGGAAAGCAAACCACTTAATCGGCTTTTTCTTGATAAATGTTACGGCGAATTTCCCTGTATTTATGACAAATTGGAACAATCGTTTGATCAAAATATTATAATAGTATGAACTAAGGCGATTTAGCATTCTTTAGACATGTTTGTAAAGTGTTTTCACTAGTATGTCTTGTCATTTATCCCTGAGACATTGTCATAAGAGCTGTTCTCGATCTCCAATTTTCGAGAATCGATCTTTTCGACCGATTCTAAAAAAAAAGATATTATTCGCAATAAAACAGTAGCTGCTAACAAGGTAAAACCATAGATATGCACAGAATAGGAAATCTATTTACAAAAAATAATATGTACTTATGAAAAATTCGCTTAAATTTATTTGCATAATTCACAAATACGAAAACAAAAATTCAAAGCATGATAAAAGAAAACAAAAAGTTAATTATTTGTTTGATTCAAAATTTAAAACTTAATAAAACATAAAAGAAATTAATCGAATTTAAAAAAAAAAAAAACCTAATGCGCTTTCTGGCATCGCGCAGCATTTAAAATATTTGTCAAAAATGGATTCCTTCACCGAGTACATATTTGGCTAGAGGAAACGTTTTTTGGCTTGTAAATAAACGTCTAAGTTCATTTTTTAATATTTCAAAATCTAAAACTATCTAACTAATCTACTATTTTGAAAAAATAGGAAAGAATCAAAACCGCTGAAAACTCATACAAATAGATCCGCAAAGTTAAAAACAATGGATTCTCAATAAACAAAAATCGACTTTATTGTCAGAAAAAAGAATTGTTTAAATCGATTTAAAATCGAATCGATGTCCAGCTCTAATTTTCATATTGGAGGAAGGCAAAATGGTCAAAGGTCTCTTATATGGTGGTCGAGCTCATCTCATAGAAGCTTCATAGGATTGATGTCAGGCGTTTGAGGCAACGAATCCATAATCTTGGGCACACCAAGGGTTCTTCTTTTTCTTTGAATCTAATTTGTTGCCATTAAATTAATATTTAGAAAGTCTTTTTCAAATCGCCTGTGCACAATTCCGAAGTATGTTTTAGATTATTATCTTGTTATAAAATGAATCCTTGACCAAGAAAATTATTTCCAAATGGAATAGATTGTCTGTCGTTGAAGAATTCTACGATATGAATCTTTTGCCAGTTTTCCAGCAATTGTCTTGAACAAACAAAACATTACAATACCAACAACGTGTATAATATTTCTCGCGATACGAACAGATGCCGATTACATCCAAAATTGTGAAGTCGGGCCAAGGCATTAAGCAATTGACCAAGTTTCATATTTTTTGGAAAATGTGAGTTTTTTATGCATATATAGTTTCCGTAGTAAGAGTTTTGACGTGACAACGTCTTAAATTAGGTTTGTATGGGTGGCACCATTGAAAAAGTCTAACGATAACCGTAACGATAAGTCTAGCGATAAATAATCGTAACGATAATATAATAATACTAATAATACTAATAAGTAATATAATAATACTTTTTGTAAGCAAAATGGTGAAATTAATTTTTTGAAATTATTTTTTTAACGCAAATTTGTGTTTAATAATTATTATGTCATGCAATATTAATTATTATGGTTAGATATTTTATTGAAATTAATAAAAATAAAAAAATTTAATAGCAGCTTACATCGGTTATTACATACTTATAATTAAATTGAATGTGTTTCAATTATTATACCTTCAATTGTGTAGTTTAGTAACAATATATTGTGCTTTAATAATTACACCTTAATTGTGTAGTTTGGTAACAATACATATTATAAAAAAAAACAAATATTTTATCTATTATTTATTATTTATTATCTACTGCCGAGAAAATTTTATTTTATTAAGAGATACGAAAACGTAAAGTCTGACAACTCGTTTCATAATTTCATGAAATATACGTATAATCTTGATTGCGTATCAAACGTTTGTAAGTCAACTACGGTAAAAGAAACAACCATCGACTTGACTTTCGCAAGACACATTACAGCAGAAACACTTCCTTTCATTTCCTATTTCTCCTATCATCGTCCTATCCTCAACAAAATCACTCAAATAGGAATTAGTTAAGTTTTAGTTTACATGTACGATGTTTTAGCAAACAAAATATATTTCTATAGTTACAATTTGTGCAATTCTTATTTTCATTCAATTCCTTGTTCCTATTGTGCAATTTTATAATATTCATATCAATAAATATTCTACCGAGAAAAGGACGTTGTCACGTAAAATCTTCGCCCGTAAAACCGACTTTACAGGCACCAGTTTTTTATTTGAAACAATCCTCCCGATCATTTTTTTTTTCTACAATATCTGTTTCACCGTATTCAAAGAAAATCTGCGTAAAATTCTAATTTAGTGCGGAGGCAAATCTGTGTTTATTGCACATCTTTAAGCACATCTTTAATAAGTGGCTATTATCTGTTCTGGATGTTTTTATCGTCGATCCACATCCAGTTTAGTTCTTGTATTTTTTTCGGTAAATGTCAGTCGTTTTTGTTTATACAACTTCCGTTGTAAGTATTTTCTTTGCTACAATCCACCCGATAATTTTATTTTTCCTGCAATATTCATTTGATCGCATTCAAAGAAATGCGGCGCAGAATTTTTAATTATTTCGGAGGCGAATCGTTTGATCTTGAAGATCTTTAACATGTGGATGGTATCTGTTGTTGTCTCCGATCCACATTCAGTTTGGTTCTTGTTACTTCCGGCTAAGGTATCCTTGTAATGTTTCCTTAATATTACCCTTTTGATGATTTGGGAATATGACGATAATTGCAATAAAAAAATAATTTATGAGCCTCAATTTTCTTCAAATAGGTAAATCATATTAATTCATTTTATGCATCATAAAAACGAAAAATGACATTTGTTTATAAAACATGACGACAACTTCAAAGAAATTAAATTTTTCTAGCGATATGCATATTTTTGGACTGTACTGTATTTATTATACATTTACTTAGCGATCGGTATTAAACTATTGCTGTATGAATTTCGATATCATTACTGCTATTTATTTGTGTGTACTTTGCATGTTATCGATATACCATCATACCGCTATGCTATCGATCAGTACATCAAACTGTTAAACAAGTTAACACTAACAGAATTACACAAATAGTGTAAATGAACCCCATTCATTTAGACATAATTTTGTAATAATTGTAAGCGTTATCTTTAGCCACTGCTTGCCAATTAAACGAATCAATTAATCAATCAATTAACATGATATGTTTGTATTGCATTTCTAGATAATATTGTTTCAATGCCAAATCACACAGATACCCTACATTAATGCCAAACTGTAGCAAGCTATAAATCATTTAGATGAATCCGCACCGCACACTCATGCGGATCCCCACAAAACGTTCGTTTGTTCCTCAACTAAAAGTGTACCTAATAAATAGATAAATAGGTGAAGGTGGGGGATAGCTTGGCAATGCAATAAAAAAAATATTTCATTGCTGCGTATAAAAAAAAGGTGGCGTGATGACTAAAAATATAAACAAACACAACAACAATTCGGATATGTTTGTGATAAAAAATAAAAATAAAAAAAAATGCCATAACAGAGTCAATTGAAATGAAGCCAATAACCGCTATTTTTTAAGCTCAATAAAAAAAATGTCGTACGTTATAGTCAGGCGTGACCGATTTGAATATCGAGTATATATATAGTTTGCGCATAGACTATAATTTGCATTTTAAATATATTTAAATGAGATGGTTGTGCGAAAGTGAGATACCCTTTAGTCTTACACCCGAAAAAAAATCTTTATGCCTGAGAGTAAATAATAAATTACACGATACGAACTGCTTTTTCGCACTACGAACTGCTTTTTTGCAGTATATCTACTGCTTATCAGCTAGTTTTATGTTTTTAGTGCGTATAGTTAGCATTTACACAGCCAAATGAATTTCATCATTCATCACATCATTTCCATTTTATTATTATTTATTATATTCTTTTCCCCAGTTACATACTTTGGCACAAACTTAATATACTCCTGTACTCTATGAGGGTATTTAAAGAGCGCCTTGGGATGCCGAAAAAAAAAGAGAGACAAATGGCAACACAGCAAACAGCTGCCGCATGCTGCCTACAACAGAAGCAACAACAACAGGTTCAAGCAACTCAAATCTAACCGAATTCAAGGTCATTTGATGCCGTTTCGATAATTCTTGGACATAATATACTATATGTATATATATATAGTATAACTATGTATAAATTAAGTTTCTGTGTTGGACGCAACAATTAGAATTTCAAGCAAATAAAAACTATCTAAGGCGCAACTGGTGGAAGTACTAGACGTATCCAATTAGTATTTTATTTATGGCTTTCCAAGTCTCCACTAAGAGACTTTTGCGGTTGGAGCACTCTGGAGAACCGGTTTTTGATTTCAGCTGTTTTTATTGCTGCGCAGTTGCGTCTTTTGTTTTTCCAAAATAATTAAAACAAGTAAAAACTAATAATGCTAATAAGAAAGATTATTCATAAAATAAATAAACAAAATCGCAAAGGCAACAGTGATTGAAGAAAGTTTAGCCATGACGCTATTTTTATAGCAGAAGAAGAGTATTTCGCAATGTCACTTGGACAGAGTCATCCCAAATTATTTGGTATGGTACGAGAATGGGAGTTGCTGCAGAGCTTTCAGGCTAGTGGGAAGCGCCTTAGAATTGCGACTTTTCCAGTAGCATTGGCATTATTCCGGTTTTTTATGCAGAAGTTGTCAGAGCATGGCCAAGACAAGAACCAGATTTAGGGCACACTAGCTACCATCGGTATGACGTAGTGAAGTATACTGCAATGTGTTGGCTAAGTTTCATCAGCAATGATCTTATACAGGGTGGGCCATCTGTTAGTTTCTTTATTAGTTGTTTTTAAAGAACCAGATTCAGGGCCCACTAGCTGCATTTGGTATGACTTAGTAAAGTGATTTAAAATAAAGTATTTTTTGGACAAAAGTATATAGCAAATACAAGTCTAAAACTACTTGTGTATGAAAAATAATATCGCATAAATGGCCTCTTCATAGGCTTGAAACAAAGATCGTAACTTTCGATGACTTTTACCAGTAAAACGGACCAAATGACTGCTATTTTGCTATTCTGAAGCTCGAGAATTATTGCTGGCTTATTAAAATTTAGAATTTTTGATACCGAAAAAAAAATCGAATCGAAGTATTGAAAATTAAAAAAAAGTCTCGATACCGTTACGATTTTCCAAAAAAAAAAAGAAATCGATATCGACGGTACGGTTTTGACATTTTTGAAAGAAGAATTAAACAAAATGCAGGCTCGTCAATGATTCATTGATTCAAAATTTAAAACTTAAAAAAAATTTTTTTTTTTAAATTAGTAGCAATTTATATAATTTATTGTAAATTTTCTATAAAAAAAAAGAAAAGAAATGCACTCTCTGGCTGTGCTCAAAATTAAAAATATTTATCAAAAATGGATTCTTCGACCCCAAAACCATCAAAAACTAATTTGGCTAGAGGAACAACAACGATTTTTGGCCTTGTAAATGGAGGGTTTAAGTTGATTTTTTAATATTATGAAAAAACTTATTTTGAAAAAATGGCCGACTCGAAATTCATTTTAGACCAACAGTAAAATAGTTTGGGCAAAACTGTTTAAAATGACCCAAAGAATCAAAGTCGCTAAAAGCCAAAACAAATTGATCCGGCCTAAAAGACCGATTCTCAATAAACAAAAACCGATTTTATTGTTAGAAAAAAGAATCGATTAAATTGATTTAAAATCGAATCGATGGCCAGCTCTACTTATTGGACTACATCCAAATAAAATTCAATAGTTTAAAACTTGGACGGTTATGTTCCGAATTATGGGTGGTTGACAAACAAAAAAGCAGATGGCCCACCATGCACTATATCTTATTAATACAATGGAGATGTACGGAAGTTTAACGACAAGCTCTTGATTTGAAACCCATAAGAACATTTTATGAACCTTGAAAATCATGGAACGAACTAAAGATGCTAGGCAAGAATAGGATCAGATAGAAATGCTTTATTTAGGTCTTATGTTTAAGTTGGAGATACAGGAAATGAGACATTAACCCGACAACGGACTTTTAAGGTCAGTCAAAATGTAGCTTCTTTCGGGGGAGTTCGTAACCCCCAGAGCGCGCGTCTCTAAGGTAGCGAATATGGGTCCCAAACATGGGTGGTAGGTGGAAAATGAAATACCGGCCGTGGATTCCACAAGCCGGAGAAGGCCCACTCCGTTATAAAACCATTTCGGATTGGATTTTTGTTTTTTTTTGGACTTAATTGTGATATGTACTGTATGTCAAGGTGTTCTTACTAAAAGGTTAAAAAAAATACTAAACTTACTTGGCTAAAAATCCCTGCAAATGACGCAAAATTCGAAATTTTATAAAATTAGGAATATCAAGCCTTCAAAAATGCGGAATGTGCTTAATAGTGATAAAATAAACAGCCGGAATTTGTCAAAATGTTAGAAAAGACGGTCAGAATCATTTTTAAACAAATATTATAAATAATAATATTTATCTTCTAGAAGCCCATATTGCGAGTCGAAGGTCCCAGTAGCTAGAACTCGTTAAATAAGTATTAAGTATTGTACACTAGATTTAATTTGTTAAAATTAAAAAAAAAAATAATTTATTTTCTAGAAAATAAATTTTAAAAGGCATTGCACTCAAACTATTTTGATGCACTGTTTTGCATCAACTATGCGCGGGTGGTCAAAAATATAAGAAAAAAGACATCGAATTTTAAAATACCAACAATTGCTATGCTGGAGCGTCTTCTTTATACAAAACACTAGTTAGCCAATTTGCAACGCAAACCATTTATATACATACATATGTATATATTTCCATTGCCCTTCATTTATAGCAAAACTTTATGTACATAAATGTTTACAAAGTAAATGAGGTCAACTGGCCTTCTTTTGCGCTTTAAAATGTGCCAATTGCAAGACGCAAAAATAAAGCCGCGTCTATCAAATGAGTCACCCTGTAGCTGGTAGCTGTCTGAATCACGTACGGTGTGTGAGTATATTAATTGTAAATATATGTATATGCATACATATGTACAAACATACATACACATGTACATCAAAGTGAACGCAGCGCTGAGCGCAGCAGCTGAGCGCCACAACAACAAATATTGATGCTAATTTTTGTTTGCAAACAAAACAGCGTTTTAAATTGATTTAATACAAAAACAATTAAATATTGCAAGTATGTAAAGGGTTCAACTTCTGTTAAAGTTGCTGCCTCATAAAGCAACAGCTTACAACAAAAACAAAGTTAATATATACATAGATACATTTAACACGTCATGTTCTCATTGCTTAACACATATTGCGATTAGATCATCAATGTGAATAAAGGCAAAGCAGCGAAAAAAGCGACAAAAATTTTGTAAGCAAATTTACATATAACTAGGTATAGTATATAGAACATATGTACATCTTTTATCTAAATGTAGCACGTGTAGTTAACTAACTTTAAGAGCGTTTTATGTCTTCTTATGTACATTAAAACGCTTGACAATTGTTAGTTTTAAGCTCTTAGTATTTGACTAAGCGCCACTTAAAACGGATTTCCCCCCAAGTGGGATTTTATCATCATCATCTGAGCTTAGTCAAAGGCATAATAAATAAAATTTAACTGCGAGAAAAACGTGCCAGCCACATATGTACTATGTATGCACAAGTGTGGGCGGAACAGATCTCAGCGCAATGGGGGGTTAAGGCGGCGTAAACTCTCGCATTTTATAGAAATATTTTATTTACACACTGATGAGTAAATAATCTTTGGTATGTGAAGTCAAAATAAATATCAAGTTGACTATTGTGGAATTAATAACGAAATTTTCTTAAGATTTTTGAATTAAAATACATCAAAAATTTCTTCAAGAAACCGCTCTGACTGAAATATGATCCAAAGCGAATATATGAATTCCTGCATTTCCATGAAAACAGAACTGGGATGGTGTTAGGAGCTGTCACGGGGCACTGCATCATTGGCAATATGGCTGAGAGGTTGCACATTCCCCATCACGCTTTCTGCAGCAGTTGCGGAGTTGAGGAAGAGGCAAAAATCATCCCACATCTGCTATGCTAGAAGACGAACCCAGTTTCTAGGTAAACCAATCTTTGAGGAACCAGATAGTCTAGCCTATGTGCCCCAAGCAGATGTGGATGCTTTTGTCGTATCTTCAAAATGGTACTGCAAAATGAGAGACTTAGGCGATTAGGGAAGTCCTACAGTGTCCTCCTTCACAATCCCTCCCATTCTTCAATTCATTTCCTCCCTTTCTTTTTATTTGGCAACACACTGGATCTCATGTTCTCTGGGTGATCTCAGTTACTAACTGAGCTGCCTACACAACCTAACCTAACCATCTTTAAGAAATCAACGCTCTTCTTTTACCAAATAATTTCTTGTTAAATCAATTATAATTCTTAATATAATTGACGAAGAAAAAATATGTTGACGTCACAACATAAAAAACTAGTAACTTAGTCAAATCTTGACTGGGTAGCTTGTATAATGTGGGCGTCAGTGGCGAATCCACGGGGAGTTTTTGGGACGGGACTCAACCCACGAGCTCTGAAATGTATACAATTTAAAGTGAAGGTCCCAAGACCAAATTCCAGAATCGCACCTATACTACAAAATGAACCTACGTGGAAACTCGTTAAGATATCGACATAAATTGGGATAACTGGTCAAGATATCGATAAGAATCCATAAACTTGATCTACCTGCAGATAATTTTTATCAATTGGTTTCCAATTGGGATTGTCTAGGGGAATGTCTAGCCCTTAAAGCCTCTATGAAATTTTGGTCATACCTAGTGTGATCAACTGGTCAGGAAAAACCGGGTCATAGCCCGCTTATGGAAACAACGTCCCAATGTCCCGATGACTACCTGCGGTTTATAGTACATTTGTTTAATTTTACAATTTTATGAAAGAAGATCCAATACTACTTAAGCAAACTTCATCAAAAGCCTTTTAAAGCAAAAGTAACAGAAAAATAAATTCAAAGAAGTTGAGTAATAAAGTTTTTTTTCGTAAAAAATATTGACCCGGTTTTGAGTTCACGTGTTACGGGTTTTAGTACCTTTCTCAAAAAATGTCCCGGATTCGCTTAAAATTGAGTTGGTCACACTATTCATACCGACATTCGATAAACATTCTTGGAACTGCTTTTTGAACATTTTAAATTTTTTTGCGACTTCCCATTTTAATTATACCACGGACCTATTACGGCTGATTAAATATTGGATCGAAAACCAATATAAGCCAATGGACGCCATCAAAAGTTGAATGGAAGAAAGAGAGTTATAAAATTTTGCAATTTTGGAAGAAAAAAATATTTCGACAAAATAAATCCAATTGAGGTTATGAATCGGGACTAGGTAGACATTGTTTAGAGTCCTTAAGACAGGAGTGATCGAAAAATTTTTAAAATGGTTTCAAAACGTTGGAATTTCTGATATATATTATAAGCTTAGAAATACATTTTTGGCTTAAACGAAAAGCCAATGGGATGGTAAAGCCTTATGATGTCAATTTAAGTGCATTTCTCTTGATCTTAAAAAAAATATAGATATTGATCACCGCAAAAATTGAAAATTTTTACCTCTTAATTGGTCTGATATTATGATTAATCCAAACAGGGTGGGTGCTAACCTGGTAACGAGAAGATTATGTAATACTATAATATCAAATCAGTCAAATAATTGGATATCTTAAAATTGTAGAAGACTATCTTCTATTAGTAGTGATTTATACTACTCAAATCACATTAAAATTATTAAAAAATTAACAAATCCAAGTCGTGCCTTCATATCCAGGAATCGATTCACCATATATGAATATGGTATTATTATATTTAAGCCTAAAGATTTTTCTTTCAACTGCAATTTAATTCATAAAAAAAATCTCAATTAGATTAGAAGATAAGATTTTTGCCACAGGCTCGTTTACGAACATCTAGAATTTTTTTCGCGAAAACGCATCTGTCTGTTGTCCCATTCATTAAGCGATGTTGATAATGGTTGCGTCATCTGAATCTTGTATGTGACGTCTATGAGGGTGTTTAACAAACAACACAAAAGATGGCCCACCCTACATATGCAAGCCAAGTTTATAGCTGTAAGCGATATGATACCTACACGAGTTTGCATGTTGAGAGTGTAAGGAGAAAATTTGATAGCCATCGAAAACAAAATAAACAAATCATGTTACACCCAACAAACACGAAAGTTTGTAAACCTTTTTTTTTAAATTTTTACTCTTGTATACACCGGCATTTAGCCTTCAAACTTTTACACAAACGCTGGCACAATTGTATTACAATTTCTAAAGAAAAACATTTTTTCTTTCCATAAAAACTGCAAGCCAGTTGTTGCCACTTGTTGCAGATTTCTATAGAAATATTATTCATATTTATAGGCAACTTAAAATTAAAGGCTTGCTACGAAAAATATTGTTTACTAAACACAACCCGTCTACTCTTTCATATACCTAAATATTTTAACAATTGAATCACGCTCATGTGTGACGTCAGCAGTGTAAACAATACATAAACAAGTAGCGGTAAATACTCTACAGGTCAGTGTAAACCTAGCATAACTCTGTTTCAATTCACAGACACACCAAAGGAGTGGGGTGAGCTGAAGGGCACTCCCTGAACTCAACTGGTGTATGAGTTAAATAATTTCATTTCACGTGCGAAAATTATTTTATATGCATATATATTTGAACGATATTCATAAATTATTAAACATAAACAGACACACATACACAAGCACTTATTGTTGTATTTGTTTTTGTCTTGCTTTTGTTTGGAGTTGCCGAGTCGGGGAGCAGAGCAATGACTTACCAAATCAACAGACAGGCCGCACATGTCGGCCAACCAGGTAAAGACGCGACTTCCATCATAATGATCATTGAAAATAAATTTCGGTGACTCCAACATTTTATTTATTTGATTTTATTCCTGTTTTCACTAATACATTTGAACAAACAATTTTTCAGCTTTTCACACACTGTGTACAACGAGAGGACAAAGCGCGTGTTTCCCTCACTCACTTACACCAAGAAATGCCGAATGGAAAATTCTTGCTAACAATTTACAAACACTTGATGTGTGTGCTGCTTGCGTTTACATTTGATATGTGTTGCAATTACATACACATGCACGCTGCCAAATGTTGGCGCGTTTTGTGCGCGTAGATTTCACAATTTATAATATATAAACTTATAATAATTTTTTGGAAGCTTTAAATGTGTATTTAATTTTTTTTGTTTTGCAATCGCATGCGATCCGGCCACGATGTGTGCTTTGACTCACGTCCGATAGATTTTGACCGATTTTTATAGAATTCAAAAAGTGTCTAAATGTTAAAAAAAACAGTGTGTGCATATACAAAAATAACAACTAACAGCTGTTGTATCTTGGCAGTCTGTTAATTAACAGCAACAGCTGTGCGGCGAGTTTTTAAGTAAAATTTTAAAAAACGCTATTTAGTGCACTTAAATATATAGCGAAAATTTTAATTTTTATATACTTTAAACAAAATAATTTTATATAACTAAGCACAACATTTACTTGTGCATTACTGCTAACAAAAAGCTCGCTGCTATATCACAGCAACAACATTTTTCCTATAAAAACACTGTGTACACACTTTTTCAGTGCATCCAATATCCGAGTAGATTGCGAACTGCGTACCATAATTTCCATTTGCTTAACCAAATTCCATTTTAATTAACAACATGTTGGGCCGCAGCAGTGTCATTGCACGTAACTTCTCTCAATCCATGGTCAGGTACAGCGGCCATGGCGGTGTTCCCGGCGAGGTAAGCCACAGAAATTATGTGCACAAAACGTGATTACATAATTTACTTTTTTTTCTGCTGCTAATCCTGTGCAAAAATATTTACACTTTTTGCAATCTTTCAGAACTTGCCATTTGGTCTGCACAACAAATACAGACTAACTGCTCTGTTCACCATTACCTGCATGTTGGGCTTTGGATCACCCTTCTTGATTGTCAGACATCAGCTGCTCAAGAAGTAAAAGGTTTAGCCAGCCAACGATTTGTTGCAATTTATGTATAACCCAGCAGAAAAATGGTAGCAAATATGTCGCTTACAATTAAGTCCAAAGTTTAAACATAAATAAAGTTACCGCAAAACTGTAGACAAAAAAAACCACATTTTATTTGAATCTAGCAGGCTGGGTGAAACTAAGCTAGTGCTTACTTTCAAACACTTCAGTCTGATTCTACTCTTTGTTAAAGGCATTTATTTAGAAAATAAGAAAATTGTATTAAATTCAAACTTTTAATTTTGACAACAATGTGGTCTATAATACGCGCTCCTTTGCGCCAACTGTGTGTGCCATTGACACGCTCCAGTGGCTATGCTGGCGGTGTTCCTGGCAATGTAAGTTATTTGTTAGACATGCTCAGAGCCATTATATAGCGCTTTATTTTAAACGCCCACAGAATCTGCCTTGGCGCAAGGCCATGGATAGTCCCATACGCTTTACAGTGTTTTGGTTCATTATTGGCACTGTGGGTTTCGGTGCACCTTGGTTGGTGGTACGTCAAATTTTGATGAAAAATGTTGAGGAAACGTAAGTACAATTTACATTTATATGCTAAATTTATCAAATAATCATTTACAGCAAGGAGGAGCCTGCCGACGAAAATGAAGAGAAGTAGTTTACTGCAGTAAAAAAAGAACACAATTTGTACACTGACACATTATTTACATTTATACACTTTAAAACCAATTAAATAAACTTGTTTCGTTACGTTTATACGAAGGGCATTGCACAGATCAAACATTTATTGTCTTTTAATTTGTTATTAGCTTGGCCATTACAAAATTCTTTCAGCTTGCGCACGTCGTGCAAAACGTTACACGTTTTTTAGAAAAAATACAAAATATAAATTAGCTAAACACCAAAATAGGTTACAATTCGTCATTATGGTCGAATTCATAGTCTTCTTGCACGGGCGCCTCATCGCAATATTTGGCTTGCTCTGAGCATATTTTAATATCCAAATCGTTGCCCAGATCATCAGCTTGAAATGCTTTTAGAAAAACATCCTCATGATCTTCAAGCACTTCCAGGCAAAAGTGACCTAAGCTCTTGTTGAGATCGCCATCCTGCACAAAGTCCACCAGCGAAGATTCAGAATTCATTTTGCCATCAACTATCATCTTGAGCAGCGTAAATTTGCCATTGCTTTTATAGGTGGCCTTAAGATAATCATCCATTTTTTCACCTGCAATATGTAATGTTTAGTTAATTGATTAGGCTGGCCTATAAGCGTGGACTTACAGATTTTCTCCATGAGCTCTGTCAGGTACATCTCAGACTTAATTAAACGCACAGCCTTGCTCACCGAATTGCCTTGAGCATCAAGCCGAAAGCCGCTAACATCGACTTTCTTGTGAGGATCAACTTTGGCAATGGCTTCTTCCATTTCTTGTACGGTGGCTTTGCAAACTATAATAAAATATAATATAAATTTCCATATGTACGTGTGTGGGTTTTAGCAGCTGCAGCCTGTTGCTTACCATGACACTTGACCTCCTTGGATGTGAAGCTATAAGCCTGTGCATTAGCTGCAGCCAGCAGCAGCATAGCGCTTAATAAAACATATTTTGACAACATTATTTAAAACTAAAAAACAAGCTTTTACAAATAATTTAAGGCAACAATCCAGAAATAAACGTGTAACACCACGTCAGCAGAATGCGCTCAAAATTTGAATGTGCTACAAAAGTTGATGTGTCGTTGTAGCTAATCACACGTTTAGTGACAAAAGCATGCAGGTGTTATATATTATAAATGTCTTATCTAAAATTTCGCTTCAAGCTACAGTCAAGTTGTCTTTAAATATTTTTAAATTGACAACAAAAACGTATTTGTTATTTGTAAGAACGAGCAACGCTTTTTGGTCTAAATTAGTGCTGGAAAATGCTACCAAGAAAATGCTGTATGCACACACTTTTTTATCGCTAAATTATGCACAACAAATGCTGAGTGTGCACACTTTTCTATCGACAAGTCTGTTGACCAAACGTAAACGTTTGTCGCGCATTTCTCGCGGTTGTGCTTATATGTTATTAATTAAATTGTTTAAAATTAGTGCAACACACGCTACAAGCAGTATAATTATCTTAAAAGCTGAAACTCTTGCGTTAACTCAAGTAAAGCTGCTTTAAATAAAAATTGTTGGCAGCTTAAAACAACAAAACACACTTAGGTACACATAATATGGTATGTATGTGTGAAGTTAAAACGAAGCTATTACAATTACAAACTAACACCATGAGACGAGACGTGAGTGAAGTGTAGTTTTTGTGTGAAGGCGGCAGAGAAGGCGCATTTTACGTGCAGAGCATACGAGAAAAAAATATAAATCCGTAGGCGTGGGGGCTTTGGGAGCAGCATAAAATCGATTCCAAGTGCATGTGTGCGCATTTAGTGTTTGTTGTAAAAGAATTAAGCAGCAGTGGCCTGTTTGGTGCTCCCCTCTTGGGAGGACTTAGTGTGAAAGTTGTACAAAAACATGTGCCTAAGCGCATTTGTGTGTGTGTAACGCCAACAAATTAATAGTTTAAATAATTAAAAATATATTTTAGCTTATGCTGGCTAAAAGTTGGTGAGTTTTGTTTAATACAAATGCTACAATTTTAAATTAAACTCGACGTTTTTTTTATTACTTAAAATGCGCGCCATTAGCTGTGTGCGTGTGTTTTCTCTTTGCGCGGCGCTGTGTGTACCTAACCTCAATTTCTCAATACGATCTGTGCGATAACATTCCAGAAACAAAACGTCCAAGTGCCTGCAGCATATTTTCATTAAAAATTTCTAACAAAAAAACTCCAAAAATGTAGTTAAATTGTGTTAAATTTTTATTGTTGCTTTTATGAGCGAGCGAGCTATCAATGCTGCTCCAAGTTCTGAGCTATTACTTGCTGACCTCTTTTATGTGTACATAGCAAATTACTTCATACACACACACATGCTCGCTGATTATTGTTGAAATTCTTATCGCTGCTTTAAAGGTGGCTGCCTTTTCATTTGCATGCATAATATACATTGTATATGTACGAATATATACAACAAATAAGTTCCGTAATATGTTGGAGCCTTTGGCTGCATGTAGACACTTTTAATTGCCTATTATATCGATAAAAATATGAGCAAATGGTCGTCCGAGAGCAGGTAAATAGCAACAACAATGACGCATATATACTATAATCAAAACACACACGCGACGGTTTGCGAATGTGTGTGTATGCGCCGCTGTGAGAGTCATTTGGGCTCGCTCACCTTTTGTGTTATTGTTGCAAACACTAGCGCTGCCAACTTGCTGTAAATGCAAAATATGTAGCAAACTATTGATTAGAATGGTAGCTCTGTCAAACAGCTGACCCTGAATGAATTTATAAACAAATGCAAATATGAGAATGGGCAATTTTATGCACTTTTTAGTAAATTCTTAAAAAATAAAACTGTTTTATGCTCTGCAGCGTCTTAAATTGTAAAAGATTTAAGAATAGTACATTAGTGATTTTTAATATTACAAGGCCATGTAGAATTAAAGTAGCTTAGCTAATGGATCTATTTCATAAAATATAAAATAAATAAACTTTATTTTTGCATCTTCTGCGAATTTTACCAAAATGGAACGTTATTTTCAAATATATAGCCAGTGTTGCCATAAATACTCAACTAAATTGCTTACAATTATTTTTTGAGGCAAATTTACGTCCTGAAAACTATTTCTTTTAAAAACAAAAATCTTAAATATACTTTTTTTTGGCATATTTTTCGTATATTCCTTAAATAAAACATTGTTGTTTCCAAATGTATTGCCAGTGTTGCCTTAAATACGCAACTAAAATGCTGATAAATTTTTTTTTAAGCAAATTTACGTTCTGAAAACTATTTTGTCTAAAATCAGCTAAATTCGATATTAAAAGCAAAAAAACTGAAAAATACTTATCTGATTTATATAGTTTTTCATACCCTATTTATTTTTAGAATTACAATACATGGCCATGTGGAATAAAAGCAGCTTAATTATTAATTAAAATCAAACTTGTTATTCCTGAAATTGTTGTTGCCAAATATATAGCCAGTGTAGCCTTAAATAAGCTACTCAAATGTTTGTAATTGTTTTTTAAAGCAAATTTAAGTTCCGTAATACTATTTCTTCTAAAAACAGCTAAATTCTTGATTCCAAATTAATAATTAAATAAGTTAATGAAAGGGAGTAGAATTATTTCTTGAAGTAAAATTCTCGTTCCGTAAATCCAATTTTTCTAAAAGCAGCTAAATTCGATAGCAAAAATGAAATACTCTTGTCTGTTTTATATAGTTTTTCATAGACTATTTATTATATACCAGGTTCCCTGTTCTTAAAAAAATCTATAATTAAAATCATGTAATTTTGAATCAATTTAAATAATACAATTTTATTGCAAAGCTTTATGGTATACAATATTTTTTGCGCTTTCTATATAAATGTACAGTACACATGGTTTTCCGACACGCGAACTGATATTCACAAACACATCAAAAATAGGCTTAAAACTTACGAATTGACAACCTCTTACACATGCAAAAATCAGATCTTAAATTCATCGACGCGTTCATGAGAACACCCGTAACATATAAAACATAAGTTTCTTTTATATATATAAATTTCTTTCTTTTAACAATAATAATAATGATCTTTATTAGCACTATTTCTACCACGAGGTGTCAAAAACAACCTTCATATTTTCACCTAACATTTTTTTCGTGGTTTAATCATTTATCTCAAAAAAAAAAATGTTCACTTTTCGTATAACCAAATTATACTAGAATACGAAAAGTCGAATAAAATTTTTTTCGATAAATCTATAAACTAAGAAAATAATGTTAAATTAAAATAAGAAAGATGCCTCTTGGTAAAAACAGTTTAGCAATAGTGTTCTTGAGAATTGTTTGAAAAGAACCTTGTACAGACTTTTATGGAAATATAGAACATATAAAGAAATCAAACAGATCGAACCACTAATAGAGTTAAGAAAGTTAGAAGAGTTCTATCAACTTAGGATAGGTACATATATTGGAATGACCAGGCAGATTGTAATAATAATAACTTATTTTCAATGCAAAAGTGCTATAAGCGTGGAAAATTCACGATCTTCGAACTCTACAAAAATCGAAAGAAACACAAGAAAGTTACTAGAGTTCCAACAACTGAGGATAAATATCTTCGAATAGCCCAAGGCAGATTATAATAATAATAACAGAAACTTATCTTTAATGCAAAAGAGCTATATGCTTTGGTATCTAATATATAAAGCACGATCTTCAGATTGCACAAAAACAGGAGTATTATAAAATGTAGACTTTTACGACTGCTGTCAAGCTTTGCAGTTCTGATTCAGAACTCTATTTCGGTTGTTGAAATCGATCAATCGAAACCCGGAAAAGCGCTGTTAATTATTATTTTTAATTATCGCTTTATGTATTGTCGAATGCGACAATCTCTTTATTCGAATTTCTTCAGAAATTAATGACTGACTGTACATATATACTGTATTGTTAAATCGAAGCCCGAAATTGCGCTGATTAATATTTATATACAAAATGTGGTCTGTTTTATATATAAATTTAAAAATTAAAGCTTAAAAGTTTCCTCGCAATAAGAATTTAAAATAAACTAGATCTAGCGGGCTTAAAGCGGACTTGACAATATCACCTAATTACAGCTGTTTGATTTTTCACATGATAGTGTCATAAGTTGGCAGTTCCATTTTTGATCAACGATAAGGAGTACATAAAGATACAAATACATAGAAATGTTTACATACGCAGAGCGCAAGAAGAGTCAAAGAAAAGACCACCATATGTTGGATATTTTCCGACCTGTTATGCTTTTGGATATAAGCAGAGTGCTTAGTGTCTATTAGTGCTACCTGTTCCCTCAATTCTTTGACATTTTTTATGTATTCTATCCCAACACGGGCATTGCTTGACGTTTTAAATTAGTTTTTAATAATTATTCCGGATTAACTTCAGTTCACACAGTTTAAGATTTGATATTTCATTGCTGTCGTCATCAATTAAATTTTTGTTCCCCCCAATTTTCTTTGTAAAGCGCACCTTAGCCGCAGTCCAGTCCGCATTTGGAGTCTGGTTTAAGCTTTGGCTGCTACTTGTTCACTTGGCAAAAAGATGTAAAACTTGAAAAACGAGTTCCGTCCGCACTTTATATATTTAAGCACTGTGTGTGAAGTTGGCGGCCGTCTTTTTGGTTGCCGTTTGTGCCTGCAAAAGACGGATAAACGTAAATATTTTGTGTGGACAGAATGGTTGGTAGCTAGCTACTCACCTTCATGTAAATATAGCTCTTGGCGAGACTTTAAAGCTGCAGTGTGCGCAAAAGAGTTTTGTTTCATCATGGGAACAATAATCCAAATGTTTGGAACAGTCGCAGGAATTTGCGCTAAATGAAATTTAAGCCAGCAGCAGGGAGTACCACTTTTTGATGTAAGCGGATCTGTCCGAGATTTGCCACTGCATGCAAATCGTTGTGCAACACTTGAACTAAATTGCAATGCAGCTAGACACATATGCGGTTTCCTTGATGACTTGATGTAAGAGGATCTCTGTTCAAGGCCTTTTAGTCATACTCAGCTGCAAGGGACGGGTGTTGTTAATGGGCTGCATAGGCGTTGCTTGTTAATGCAACTAGCGCTGCATTGGCTTGGCTGGACATGCGCTGCACACCCTCGCATGAACTTTGAACTTTTGCCGCATGTTGTCTAGCACTCAAATAAAAAAAAACTAAACTCCGGCATAACAGACAACATCGAGTTGGGCTTTAAGTTTTTGGCTGCACTTGATTTGCAACGATTAGCTTGCCGCAATCAGCTTGCAGCACATTGCACAGCGCCGTCAGTGTGTACTATGTGCAGGTGCTTAGTGAGCTCGTGAGCGCAGCAGTGCCGCCTCTCTCAATGACCTCTCTCTCTCGTTTCTCGCTGTCATTTGACTCGACGCTCACCCCCACTGCATTGCGCAATGGGTTGCAAGAAATCGATAATTGCAAGGTTTTCATTTCCACCACCAGCAGCCGCCGCAAGAAGCGCCCATGATTTATACGCGTATACAGATTTTTTATTTTCTGCCGTCAATTCATCATCAGCGCTGATCATATTTCAAACATGTGTTTTTGACCGTTGCAAACGTTTGGTGGCCGATGGCGCTCCATTGGGGCGACTTGCAGCATTTCATTTGATTGCATTTTACCTGTGCAACAATGTTTTACATTGGCTTATGGCTTGCTTTCTATGGTTGCCGTGTTTTATTTTTTTCTTCTGTTGTGCCTCTTCTTTGCGTTGTTTCCGCTTGCCCGCCGCCTAAGAGCAGCAACCAACCACCACTACTACATTTACACGTTGTGTTGGGTGTATGCATGTGTATGAGTGTGTGCGTATTGGCGTGTATAAAACGCGCCGTCGCCGCAAAGTGTAACCGTGGCAGTGTGGCCTGCTACTCGTCTGTTCGGTTTCTGGGCTGTTTCTGATTTTTCAGTTTTGTCGATTTCGTTATGTACTGCAATAGCACGGTGTGTGCTGCGTTATGCGTGTATGTGTGTGTGTATGTGGGAGTTTTATTATGTGCTCACGAGAGCGGCACTCTCTCACTCTCTTTGTTAACAGGGTGCATGCTGTGTTGTTTTTAGCAATGCTTGCAGAGTTGCCAACTTTTTAGCAAGAACAAAAATACAGAACTACACCTTTAGTCGTAATAATAGCTAATACTAGTTAAATCAATTATTCGGGCCCCAGATATATAAAGTGTAATTGGCAGCAGCAAAAAAAAAAATATGTTAATTAATTAATAAATAACTTTTGAAGTAATAATAATTTTGATATTCATATTTATGCCAAATTCTGAATTAAATAATATGTGGAGCTACAAAAGTCCTTAAATGAAAGAATTTGGCTGCAAACGCATTTAATATAAACCCCCTACAATGTTAAATAATTTTCCGCAATCACACCCAAAACAATGGCAACACTGCCTGCCGCCAGCTGCCTATGTTCGAAACACCCTGTTGTTAGCAAAGACTTGTTTTGCAAGCTCATGCTGACTCTGTCACACAATAACTGTTGTGCCTTTTTGCACTTACGTAAGCTTATGTGCAGTCGCGTTTACCGCTCATGAGCTCAGCACTAAACAAATAAAAATTTCCTATGCGCCATTTTTGCACTTTTGTGACTGTCTCTATACACATATGAACATATTTACGTACATACGTATGTATGTGTGTATCCGCTACACTTTTGTGATAAAGACGTTTTTTTTTTTGCACCTTTGTTCCGGTCGTAAAATGCGTGCTGACGTTATTTTTTGTACCCCTTATTTTTTTTACAGTGTGGCAGCTTGCTCGGTCAGCCACCCACATTTACACAATTTGCCACAGAGCACTCACACTAAATGTTTGCTTTTAACTCGTCGCAACACACAGCATATGCACATGCCGTACATGTACCGCCGCCAAATGTATACATATATGTGTTCACATTCACATTATTTATATGTACGTATGCATGTATGTAGTATGTGTATACTTGCAACAATTTCCCATATATTTATGCGCGTCGTACGCCGTTGCGTTGCCACCCTATTTGATATGTATTCTGTTCGAGCTGTGCTATAGCCGCCATCAAAATGAATTCCAGAGGAACGTTAAGCGCGCGCGCGCTTACTTGCTCTCGCTTGTGTCATGCTCATTCGTTGCTCTCTTGGAGAGCACAAACACACATGCACACAATGTTATTTTTTTTCTCTCTTCTTTATTGTTATACGTAGGTAGCGCTGAATCGGTCTCGCTCGACACCAGGCTGAGTGAAGACTAGCTATCGCCGTCGTTGCTTTTAATCGAAAATGTTTGCGGCGGCGTTAAGATGTACGAAAACGTTTTCTCGCCAAAATTTTGTGAATATTTGTAGATATTCACTAAGAAAAAAAATAACTAAAAAGTGTTTATTATAGTGCAATAATGTTTAAAGCTAATCAAATTACAAATAGAATACTACAAAGTTGGAATAAAAAATAAAGCAAAAATTAGTAGAAGAAAAAAAAAAAAAACTTGGTGCTGGCCCTGCCGTTTGCCTTTGCACGGTGTTGAGCATATGTACATACATACATACAAACACAACTACTAAAAAAGAAAAGGTGAAAAAGTTGTACTATGTGAATAGATGCAAGTGCAAAATACTGCGTAAATTCAACTAAAAAAAGCGTGAAAGTTGCTTATAACCCACAAAGGCAGTAAAATATTTTCAATATTACGTTGCTGATGTAAGTTTAAACAACACCTAGCTGTAGAAAAGTGCAAAAAATACAAAAAGCAAATAAGTTCAAGTGCAATTTAATGAGTTGATTTAGTTTAAACAATAGAAACTTAAACAAATTGGAAAGGGCGCACTGTATAAAACTTGTGAAAAATACAACTTTTTAGGTTAGGTCAATTTCAATTGGTTTATATACGACGACTACAGCGCACATATACAAGCATACAAGTCACGTATAAGCAGAAGCAGCGAACAGACAAAAAGTCGTCGACGGCAATGTTGTGTATTTGTATGCGTGCATGTTGTTGCTCACTTATACACATATACCGTCACATATATACACAAGTTTCTTTTGGCTTGCTAGTGAACTGACTGTATTTTTTCAACGCAGTGTCGTTTTATTTTCGTTCGTTCATTCGTTCGTTTATACGTCTCTGTCTCTGCGCTCTGTTCTTCTCGGTTCATGCGCTTATCTCGACTTTTGCTTTGATGCGCCATTCGTATGTAAGTATATATTTGTGCATATGCGCGCGCGTGTGTGTGTGTGTTTGTGAGTGTGTACATTTAAATGGCTCCAACCAACAACATACATACACTGGCGGCTCGTTTAGTCTGACTGTAAAGGGGCTCCCGCTTGCTAAAGTAAAAATGTGTGCGGCGCCACTGCCGCGAGATCCCTCTCGTTGACACTGTGTATGGTTGTTGTTGTGTGTGTGTTTCAATGAGAGCATCTTTTGCTCTCCACTTGTGTGGCGGCCGTCATTGTGGCTTTTTAGAAGAACTCTAGGCAGCTAGCTGCTTGTTTGTTGTTCTTGGTTTTTGCATTTTTGCTTTACTCACAATGTACGTATATATATAGTACATACATACTCTATATATCTATACATTTGCACATATGTTTTATTTGCAAAAATTTATTAATAGCGCCGCGCAGAGTGGAAGTGTAGTGTAGTGTAGTTTGTTCGTCTGTCTTTATGTCTATCTATGCGCGTTGTAGAAGACGTATGTGTGTGTGTGTGTGATCTCTTTGTTTAAGTCCGAAAAAAATAGCTCTTAAACGTTTATTAAGACGAAGTGACGTTTGTAATAACTAGTTTTTGTTTGTTGAACAACGTTAGTACAAATATTTTCTAGTGTATACGGCGCAAAACAGATAAGATAGCCAGCCTGCAAATTCCAAACAGTCGGTACCAAAAAAAAAAAAAAAATGGAGGGAAAATTTGCCCACATGTCTCCCTCTTTATATATAAACACACACACTACAAGCATACTGTTAACAATAACAACTACAATGAACGCCCCAATTTTCGTAAGCTCCAAGTTGCGCGCACGCTCACGCACGGTGGGAGCTCACGACAACATGCCGTTGGTATGCGGTGACGGCGGTTTGGTACAAGAACAAAAACAAAATAGGAAAACATATAAGAGAGTGCGTAAAACATAAAATTGTTAATAACAAATATCAGAATTACCCTATTTTACCATTCCAAAATAATAGATAAAGAAATGTTTGCTCGCTAAACTTTTGTCACGAATTTTAATCGGCCCAATAAGTATGTCAAATATATCAAATTCTAAATAATTAATCGAATTGCATAAATCACCCCATACTGGATGGTTCAAAGTAAAAAAAAAAAAGTTCTTGAAGATTTTAAATAATCTAAAAAAATAGGAGCTTTCTTTAAACAAGTTACCAAAAAGTGCATATTTAGGATAAATACAATTTAGGACTGATTTTTGTACGCGCTAAACTTTTCGACAGGAATTTAAAACGCCCTAATAAGTATATTAAATACTTTTATATCTAATTCGAATTCGAAATTTTGCAATTAGCATTTTTGGCTTCAAATATCCACTATTTTTGCTTAATTCTTACCTAAGGGTACAGTTTTTGCAATTTGTTTATTAAAAAATTTTATGTTTTAATTATTCATATGCATTCTCTTGCAAATATTTTTTGCCATTACCTTGTCTCCGCCTGTACCCTTTTCAGTCATCTTCGTCACACTAACACGCTTCATTCAAGTTAAATTTTAAAGCGTAAGCGCGTTACTCCTCTTACACACATAGCCACACACATTCACACACAACTGGTATTTATATGCATACATATATATTTGTTGTTTGCGAGAGAGACTAGCCGGAGAGCGAGCAGCGCGCCTACCTTGGCGCTCTTGAAGTTTGAAGCGCGCCCGCCAAATGCTTGAAATAATAATTTATGAAAACATACATACTGCGCCATAGAACAACAAACTTAAAAGCGGCGCTCTCTTTAGCTTTGTGCGCTCTCTCTGAAAGTTGTTGCAGCATTGCAGTAAGAAAGAAAGCAAGCAAAAGCAACAGCAACAACAGCAGCCACCACCACAAGGTGGCAGCACCCTGTATAAAAAAAAGTACATATACTGCCCCCACCAGCCCGCTTTGGCTTTTTCTTGTTGTCGTCATACAAACACGCACACACACACACACACACGCGAGCATAACAAGCAACCAAGCGTACTCAACTTGTAGTTTATATGTACATGGGCAGCACATTTGGCGCCTATTAAAAACTTTTAGTTGTGCGCTCAAAGAGAGTATTTACTGTACCGCAAAAAAAAAAAAAGTTAAAGAAAAGAATAATAAAATACAAAACGCGCGCGCCCAATTCCGGTTGCATGTATCTACATACAAGTATATATATATATAAAAGCCACACACATAGAACGCACTCGCTGCGCTCTTGCATACACACAAAAAAAAACAAAATAAAAAAAATACACGCATACAAAAAAAATTCTTTTCTACTATACAACAATATTCCACAGTAGTTTGGGGAGAGTATTAAGAAGAATTTGTTGTGGTGTTGTATCATGTCGTCTTCTCTCGTTGTTGTCATTGTCTGGACGTTGATATTTATTCTGTATTTCATTGGAATGTGCAAAAGTTTAGTTGGAAAAAAAAGAAGAAAAAATAGTTACACTTTAAATGCTCGTTAGTTTTTGATTATACTAAAACATATTTAAGCTAATTTCACGCTAATTTTATTTAATTTTTTTTTTTTTTTTATTTATTACAGTGAGTAACGTTGCGCTAACTACAACGCAACGAAGACGGCGACTATATAAAAGCATTTGCTACGACGACAACGTGGCAGCTTTGCAAAACCCAATTAAAAACGCACCCAAATGTATAGACAACATATGTTGCACCTACGAGTACTTCAACTGCTGCAGTATAATCAGTTACGACGGTTTGTCTCATACTACATACGTTCGTAGAGATCATTGACTGGCAGTTAACCCAAACCAACCAGTCAGTCGTTACATACTAAAAAAATATAAACTAAATCAAAGCGCAGCAGCAGCAGCATAACAAATAATAAAAAAACTTTTTAAGAAAAACTCTCAACAAAATGATGAAACGCACGCGTGTCGATGAAGTACAATTCGGCACACGTCCTGGACCGGGCGGCGTTGTTGGCAGTGGCGGCGGTGGTGTTGGCGTTGTTGGCACTGGTGGCGCCAACAGCGCAGCCACCGGCACAGCCACTGTAGGCGTTAATACAGCAGGCGTAACAATTGGCACCATGGTGCCAAATGCACATAATGCCACCATTAGTGGCATTGGCTTAACCGGCTCCATAGCACATCATCGCATACTGACGCCGCAGCATGGTGGCGCGCAGACTATTGCCTATTTGCCGTCCACAACGCCGACGGCAACGAATCTAAAAACAACGAGCACTATTGTCGATAGCGCCAGCACGGGCGCACAAACAAACGTTGGCGGTAGCAGCGGCGTTGTTGTATCCACCGGCAGCGCAGCCACCCAAACACTGCAGTACACAACATGTAAGTTGAGCATGGCATATTCTTTTTTGAGTAGTCCAAACTAATCCATTATTTTTAACACCCCACAGCGTACAGCGTGGCCTCTATTCAGGCGGGCGGCACACTTAAAGCCAGCACTGCAGATGGCAATACCGTACAAATCCATGTTACCGGCGGTGGTGCTGGTGGCAACGCACAGACCGCCTCTAGCGGCTCCCAGACAGCTACAATACGTCAGCGCACCATCAGTGGTACTCAAACTGCCGTCAGCACAGTCAGCAATCTCACGACGACGGCACAACAAACGCAGCCTCTGTCAGCCCAAACACCACCCGTACAGCCGCCTAATGGACCCAATGGCGGCACCACACCGCCGCAAGGACAATCAGGCAGCGCTACACCTCGTCTTAAGGTTGAGGATGCTTTGAGTTACTTGGATCAAGTAAAATATCAGTACGCCGATCAACCGCAGATTTACAATAACTTTCTGGATATAATGAAGGAGTTTAAATCACACTGTATTGACACGCCGGGCGTTATTGAGCGTGTTTCAACACTCTTCAAAGGCCATACGGAACTAATCTATGGCTTTAATATGTTCTTGCCGCCTGGCTATAAAATTGAAATTCATTCCGATGCGCTTGGTTGCTCAGTGCCGGTTGTATCAATGCCATCTCCACCAGGTGCACCCTCTAGCACGGGCACAGTTCATATGATTACAGGCAGTCCCTTGGCAACCGCAACTCACACGATTAAGACACAGCCAAGCAATGCGGCAATGATAACGCCTAGTCCAGCTGTCGGCGCAGTGCCACAAATGCAAACAGGTGGCGCGGTAAATCTAATGACGCATGGCGGTGCATCGCTTACGCAGACTACCATACATGCGTTACAGCCAACTCCAGCGCAGGCGCAATCACCTAATCATGTGCATGTTAGTGTTACCAATTCGCCAGCACCGCCAGGTGTACCTCAGTCGCAACCGCAGCAGCCGCCACAGAGCATTTCCGTGTCTGCGCATAATATGCCGCAGAACTACTCGAGAGATCGAGATCGCGCTACTATTACCCCCACAACGGGCCCGGCAGCGGCTGCCGCAGCGGCACAAGGAGCTGCGAGTTTAGTGGTCGGTGGACCGCCTACGCCCAATTCGCTGAGTGAATTGAGTCCGCATGGTGGTGCGGGCGCGCAACACAATCTGCATCATATACAGCAGGCACACCAATCCATTTTGCTGGGCGAAACGACTGGCCAGCAGAATCAGCCGGTGGAGTTTAATCACGCCATAACCTATGTTAATAAGATCAAGGTGAGTAAGCATTGATTCTATATAACAATTTAAAATTTGACTAATGCTTTCTTTGCTTTTTTACTCCTTTTTGTAGAATCGTTTCCAAAACCAACCGGCAAAATATAAGAAATTTTTGGAAATATTGCATGCCTATCAGAAGGAACAAAAGGTGCCAAAGGAAGGAAGCATGAATCAGGGCAAAATGCTGACGGAACAGGAAGTCTACACGCAAGTTGCCAAACTCTTTGGTCAAGATGAAGATTTGCTGCGCGAATTTGGTCAATTCCTGCCAGATGCAACCAATCATCAATCCGCGCAGTACATGTCCAAATCTGTGCACAACGATCACAAGCGCACCACTGCCACCCTAAGCGGTGGTGCTCATATAAGCATGTCGCCAGCGCCGGGTGGTTCACCACTGCATCTAAGCAGCGGTGCTACTTTGTCTCAAATTGACAGCAGTGCACACGCTGCAGCCATTGGAAATCTTTCGGCTGTTAATACCAGCGTCAGCATCAAGTCCTACAACAATAACTCACAGCAGAATCATGTCATTAGCGGTTCTGGTCTCAATGCGACGACTCGCAACGATGTGCTCTATGATAAGGAGTACCATAGCGTGCCAGGCGTGCCACACAGAGGAGTTGGCACAGGCCTAGGACCAGCCGGACATCATTTGGGTGGTACAACGGCAAGCAACATGCGCACCAGCAGTAGCGGAGTGCTGCCTTCCCATGAGAAGGATCACCGCAATAACCATCATGTCCAAAAGTATATGGGCCATCCGCCAGGCCTTGGTGCGCATCACAGCGCCAAAAAATCTCCCAGCTTTGTAGGCATGCCGGGAGTTTATGGTTCCATGCCACACATGAGTGATAGCTCGCTGGATCGTAGCTCACCTGGCATAAACTATCCCACGCCGCCTCTGACTGCCGGCGCTCATCCTCATCATCCGCACAATGCCGGATCAAGGCGGCAGGCAGACGATAGCAATATGGGCGCCCTTTGTACAGGACCACCGCCTGCGAAACGTCCCAAACAATATTGTCGCGATGTCAGCTTCTCAGAGGCCTCGCGTAAGTGCACCATCTCAGATGCTGCCTTCTTTGACAAAGTGCGCAAGGCGCTACGAAGTCCTGAGGTGTATGACAACTTTTTGCGCTGCCTAACATTATTTAATCAAGAGATTGTATCAAAGAGCGAGCTGCAGGCGCTTGTCGCACCGTTTCTGGCAAAGTATCCCGACTTGTTGCGATGGTTTACCGATTTTCTAGGTTCACCCATGTCGCAGATGGGTAGCGCTGGACTCATAGATGGTATGTCAATGGCAGTAGCACAGCGACAAGGCAGCAGCAGTTCTCATGATCGCGGCAGCAGTCATCAGAGCGCAGAATATGACAACATTGATTTATCGGCGTGTAAGCGTCTTGGTGCCTCGTATTGCGCACTGCCACAGTCAACGGTGCCAAAGAAGTGCAGCGGACGCACGGCTTTATGCCGCGAGGTACTCAACGACGAGTGGGTCTCTTTTCCAACATGGGCTAGTGAAGACTCGACATTTGTGACGTCACGCAAAACACAATTCGAGGAGACAATCTACAGGTAAGGGAGACGTTTCTCTACATATATACATCAGTCAAACTAAGTCGATCATTAATTGCTGCTTCACTCTATCCATAACGTCTTTAGTATGTTAAATGTTTTGTTTCAATCTTTTGTTCTTGGCTTTCGTTTATTTTAATTAATTACAAATACACATTCTAAATAAAAGGAATATTCACAGGACGGAGGACGAGCGTTTCGAGCTAGATCTGGTCATAGAGGTAAACAGTGCGACAATACGTGTGCTGGAGAATGTGCAAAAGAAAATGTCTCGTATGTCGCCGGAGGAGTTGGCCAAATATCATCTGGATGATCATTTAGGTGGTACCTCGCAAACGATACATCAGCGAGCCATACATCGTATCTATGGTGATAAATCGGGCGAAATAATACAAGGCATGAAAAAGAATCCTTCCGTGGCAGTACCTATTGTGCTGAAGCGATTGAAAGTCAAGGAGGAGGAATGGCGGGATGCTCAAAAGGTGCGTTTAAGCTTGTAATAAAATAATTATGCAATTTAGTAATCCTTTTTTTTTTGCGCAGACCTTCAACAAACAATGGCGTGAACAGAACGAAAAATACTATCTTAAGTCGCTGGATCACCAGGCCATTAACTTTAAGCCCAACGACATGAAGGCGTTACGTTCCAAGAGTCTTTTCAATGAAATCGAAACGCTGTACGATGAGCGACACGATCAGGACGATGATCCTATGGAGGGTAGCGGACCGCACTTAGTATTGCCCTATAAGGATAAGACCATACTGGACGATGCGGCCAACTTGTTGATACATCATGTGAAGCGACAGACTGGCATACAGAAAAATGAAAAGCAAAAAATCAAACAAATAATCCGTCAATTTCTGCCTGATTTGTTTTATGCGCCGAGGCAGCCGCTCAGTGATGATGAACGTGATGACGGTAAGTGCGCTGAACTGATCCTCCCAACTGATAACTTCAACTAACTGTGTAGATAGATCCCAATGAACGAACCAACACTAATATCCCTTTAATTTATATAGTTTTGAAATCTTTGGTCAGTAACTAGACCTTTTGTTGCCAGCGTTTGTGTTGGAATAATCTTTATAATTTTCAAAACAATTTGTATACAAAATTGTAACTAATAATTACTCCTAAGTGCACCCAGTGCATCCAAGTATGGATTAAGCATTATGCAATAAATAACTAGCTGCATAGCTCAAAGATCTAGATACAATTTCATTTTTAGAACTTTTTTTGATTTATTAGATTCTATCTACAATAAAATCCACTAATTATATCCTAAAAAAATATGTAAAAAACTGCCAAAGATATTTCCGTGAAACATATTCAAGAGTGTGCCAGAAATCTCTTGTGGGGCAATAGCTTCCAACCATGATTTACAACACTATTAAAGGATTTTGTGTTGAACCGCTGGAAGAGATTAAAAGAGATCTCTGGCTCACGCCTAATAAGCTGGTTAAGGCTGTTACTAACATAATTTAAATATTTTTGCTTGATAGTAATTAACCTAGTGAATGTTTTTGATTTCTTTTTCTTCTTTTTTACCACTTTTTGTATGAATTATTGTCATTATAACCAAATATATGCACAAATATAACCCAATATTATCGCCGATCTCGACCAAATATAAACCACATAAAATCACAAACATATAAAACAATCACAAAAAACAAAACCTTGCCGTGCACGCCTTTCTATATAGCATTTCCATTTTTGGTAGATGATAATGTAAAAATGGACGTAGACTCGCCAATAAGTCGAGCAGAAACGGGCACACTAACAGCAACAACGACGGCGACGAGAAGCATCAAGAGTACGCCCAGCGAGAGTGCCGCCTCGCCAGCGCGCAGTAATGTTAGCAGCAGCAGTAGCAGTGGCAGCATAAACTCATCCACGGCAGCAGCAATCAAAAAGGAAACGATTGATATAAAACCCAGCACAACAACAGCAGGCTTAACATCATCTACAGCAAGCGCGCCTATAGCAGCAACTGGCACTGGCACAGATGATGCCACGCCATCCACATCGGCAGCAGCAGCAGCGGCAGTGGCAGCCGCAGTGGCGGTCGTCGATGCCAAAGCTAAGGATGAACCTGCCAGCAGTAGTAGCACGGACGTCGCAGCGACAACATCATCACCAGTGCCCACAACAGCAGCAGCTCCTGTCACAACGCATGTCAACTCAAGTGCCAGTATGACAAGTCCAAGACAAGCTGAGGAATCAAGAGCCGATGCCAGCGAGTTGAAGATTAAGTTAGAGAATGCGGATTATGCGGGACCCACGCAGCTGCCGCCACATGCGCAGGGACAGCATGAGGTAAGTTATGGCTATAAGGTGTACGCAACATTTACTAATTTATGCTTTATTTTTGCTGCACAGGATGAATCCTACTCGCTGTTCTATGCCAGCAATAACTGGTACCTGTTCTTGCGTCTGCATGCCATACTCTGCGAGCGTCTGCATATGATGTTTGATCGCGCACGTCAGCTGGCTATAGAGGAAGAAAAATGCCGCGTAAATCGACGTGAAAGCACAGCCACAGCGTTGCGTCTAAAGCCCAAGCCGGACATACAAGTGGAGGATTATTATCCAACATTTTTGGACATGCTTAAAAATGTGCTAGATGGCAATATGGACTTGAATACGTTTGAGGATACCATGCGCGAAATGTTTGGCATACATGCATACATATCATTTACATTGGATAAGGTAGGCGTTGAAATTGTGGCCATAAAGTGCAAGGATTATACTAACCATTTTTCTAATCCCAAACAGGTGGTGTCAAATGCCGTCCGTCAGCTGCAGTATTGCGTGACAGAACGTGCCGCTTTGGATTGCGTGGAGCTGTTTGCAAGCGAGCAGAGGAGAGGCAGCACGGGCGGCTATTGTCGGGAGGCGCACAAGACCTTTGAACGTGAGATGTCCTATCAAAGGAAGGCAGAGACTATGCTCAACGAGGAGAATTGCTTTAAGGTGTACATAGTAAGTGAAGGAACATGTTTTGAGCAAGTTTTGTTTGCAACGTTATTAATATTTGTTTATTATAGTACAAAATCGATTGCCGTGTAACCATCGAACTGCTCGATTCGGAGCCTGAGGAAACGGAGAAGCCTGCGCTCAAGGCGCAAAAGTTTAGCAAATATGTTGAAAGGCTGGCGAATCCTGGTGTCTGTGGCAGCATCAGTGGCGGCAGCGGCAATAGCAACAATACCGGCTCAGCTTTAGCTGACAGCAATGCTGTGGAATCTTCAGATATAAAAACGGAGGAGGAAGATGATAACGCGGAGGTGAGTTTACCCAAAAGTGTTTAAGAAAAAAAGTGTGTGGTAAATCATGTTGTGTTTTCCATTTTGTGTTTTTGTTTTTTATGTATATGAGTTGAGTATTTTTTAAGTTGAATGTTTCTATCGATTTGTTGTTAGTTAGGACTCTAAAAAACAGGACAAGACGACCAGTTCTATATACAAGCTATTATATATATATATGTGTATATGTATATGTATGATTTATGTATATAGTTTGATTTTTTTTTAATAACAATAAATTTGCGCGCTGCACTTTTTTTTCTACAACAAATTTCTATATATATATATGTGTACATATATGACTTTTTTTTTAAACTATGTGCTGTTCTTCATATATTTTCTATCTATTTGTTTAAATTATTTACTTTATTTGTTTTTGTTTATATCTCATGCCAACATGCCGCCCACCAATCGCCACATTTCGTTTTCAAATATAAAACTCGTATCAATTTTTGTTGTATACGAAAAAAACGAAAAACAAACAACAAAAAAATGTTCACTAATTAATGCTTTTTTGCATTTTTCTCTCATTTTTTCCAATTAATTTTTTTCGTACCAGGTCAATTCCAAGGCTTGAAATAACAAAATAGTTTTGATAATTTCATTGAATAAGAAGAAAAAAAAGTCATATTGCAAAATGAAATAGTAATAAATGAATTTGTTTTTTGAACAAAAATACTAAACTAAAAGAAAAACCAACTAAAAAACGCAAAAATTAACAAAAATTAAAGAAAAAAAACACCAAGTAACAAAAACAAATCACAATGTCACACGCCACAAGCACCCAACTCACCCCTCACCAAAAACTACACCCGCCCAACCCATTACGAACAATAACAACAACAACAAGTACCACCATAATAACTTTTAATAAAAAAAGAGTAAATAAAAACAAACATACACACACACATACACATATATATAGTATGTAAAATAGTAGTACAGTACATAATGTATTTAAAAACAACAACAACAACACATTGAGAAAGCACGACGCGTTTGCATTTGTTTTTGAAAGTTTCTGTTTTTTAAAAGTTTTTAATTTTTTGAAAACCAAAAATATATAAATAATGTATAAAAACTTAAAACAAAAACTAGTCTGGGCGGGTCGGGTGTGATTTTGGTTTGGCTTGGACTGTGTGCCAAAATAAACGCAACAACAACAAATAACTATATATAATTGTACATAAAAAAAAACAAAAAACAAAAACAACTTGTCGATTTTAATGTGTATGTATTTTGTATGTATAACAAAAGATAAATATATTTAATTTTTCAGTTGATATAATATTAATAGGGTAAAGAGAAAGATTTATTACATAGGCGCGTTAAATTTAATATTTTTACATAGATTCCTAGGCTCATAAGTATTATTTAAATTAATGCTAATTGTAAATTATATAACACAGACACACACAACAAACACACATACTAATATAAAAACAAACAAATAACTTGAGTGAAAAGAAACAAATATATATATATATATTATAGAAAGTAAAAATGTTTATAAATGAAAGAAAGTTGTATTTGATATCTAGAAAATCATCGAAATCGGCAGGAACAAATTTGCGGAAATGGGGGGCTAAAGAGCTTTAATGGATGGGCTTCCGCATGAGCTTGTAGAGATTAGTCAGTTAATCATTGAGGTTGATTATAGATTTAAAAAGAACATTAAACATATCAATTCTGCGTGAAGCAAGTCTTTTTTTTTTTCTCGGTTTCCTCCAGAATTAAAGTATCAAAAAGATGTAGATGTACAGATAGATTGGTACAGTGAATCACAGCAGATATTTAACTTTCGTCCTGGATAAAATAGTACTGCGAAGAAGTTCCCTAAAGGAGCTAGACTTAAAACCCCATAACATTGTATAGATTTTCATCGAAGAGTATGTAGATGTCGAGATGAACAAAATTTTGTGGTATTATTTAGATTTCAAAGAACTTTAAACATATCAATACCGCGGTAAGCAAATCTCTTTTTCTCGGTTCCCTCCAGAACTAAAGTATCTAAAATTATAGATGTTCAGTAGGTACAGTGGATCACTATTATACGACATTTTACTATATTCTTTGATTAAATTTTTTTTGCACAGAAGTTCACAAAGGAGCTAGTGTAAAACCACGATAAGATTTTATAGGTTTATATGGAAGAGTATGTATTCTTGATACCAAAAGCAGAACTGAAGTATCTAAAATTGTAAATGTACACGGGGAAATATTTCATTTTCGTCTTTAGTAAAATATTCCCAAAGGTGCTACAAATAAACCATGATAAGATTTTATAGGTTTCTGAAAGTATTTTTGATACAAGAAGCAGAACTAAAGTATCTAAAATTGTAGATGTATAGAAGGTATAGTGGATCACGAAGATATTTCGTTTCTTCTGTGATAAACTATTCCTAGGTGCTAGAAATAAACCTCGATAAGATTTTTTGGGTTTCCATGAAAGAGTATGCATTCTTGATACCAAAAGCAGAACTAAAGTATCTAAAATTTTAGATGTACTGGATCATAGGAGATATTTCATTTTCGTGTTTTATGAAATATTCCCAAAGGTGCTAGAAATAAACCACGATAAGATTTCATAGGTTTCTATGGTAGAGTGTAAGGGCGTCGGGTGAGCAAGATTTGGTTATATTATTCAGATTTTAAATTGAGTGTGATAATTAACTTTCGTCCTTGATAAAATATTACTACACAGAAGTTCCCGAAAGAAGCCAGAATAAAACACCGATAACATTGTAAAAATTTCCATTGAAGAGTATGTCGATGTCGAGATAGAAAAAATGATTTATTCAGATTTCAAATTAAGCGTAGAGATACAGGGACTAATTAACGAGGACTGTATGCAGCCAAGCGAAATGAAAATAATTTAGTATTTATTCCAATAAAATATTATTCAACACTAACCGATAGCTGAAAGCTTGCATAACGATTGCTCATCAACCATAAAAATATCGTTTTCGGGAAAAGAAATTTGGAACTAAAATTTATTACCGCTCTTAAGGTGAGAGATCTTCCGCGCAGAAACAGCTGCTCCGATTTGTACTTTGTTGAAATTCAAAGCAGTAGATCTCAGCATATCTCGATTAATCGATCTGAAATCGTAAAATCTAAGAAGTTAATTAGCGCTAAAACGCTCTTAAAAAACTTGGAAAGTAAAAACAAGAACTGCTCTTAGCAAATGTAGATTAATCGATTGATGAAAATCGAAAGTTTTGAAAAGTTAGATTTAACGCTCAGCTAGAACTTGAAAAATAAAAACAGCAACATCTATAAAAATATATTTTCGGGAAAAGTTTCTTAGAACTAAAATTTATTCACGCGCTTAATTTTGTAGGATGAGAAATCTTTCATGCTCAAAGAGCTGCTGCAATTTTTATTTTGCTTGCTGGAATTCAAAGCAGTAGCTCTTAGCAAATTTCGATTAATCGATTTAAAATCGAAAATTCTCAAGAGTTAATTGGCGCTTAAACGCTCTTGTAGAACTTGGAAAGTAAAAACAGAAACTGCTTTTAACAAATGTCTAAAATCGAAAATTCTAAAAAGTTAAATATAAAGCTTAGCGGTATCGCAAAGGGCCGATCCTTGGCCTAAGTGAGTTGGGTCGTCTTAACCTAACCTAGATATAAAGCTCATATAGAACTTGGAAAGTAAAAGCAGAAACTCTTCTAAATAAATTCTAATTGTAAAATCAAGTTTTAAGCAAGGTAAGTTATCGCGTAAAAGAAATATATATGTACTCTACTTACACAATTAGTTTATATGTTTAAATTAAAAGAAAATTATATATATACAACAAGAACTCGCGCAATTTTTAAGTAATGTACGTTATATACTTTTCATATTTAAGTTTTGTCTACTAGTTAAGGTCGTCTGTTGGTGCTATGTAAAGTTAATGTGTCGCATTTGTTGATATTTTTGTATATATTAGTTTATATATATATCTATGTTATGTATATGTACCATGTAATAATTTTCAATGTTTAATTTAAATTTATATGGTTTGCATTTAAATCTTGTGCGTGTCAATCTGTCTGTACTAGTACTACTTTTTGCTCTATATACAAAGTTTTGTTCCTTACTCATTAGTTATGCTTTCACACAACTTTCATCCGAATACATAAACACAAATGCATATATACACTACCACACACACACTGCTTTTACATAAACAAACTATGTGCAGCATGTTGAATTGCATTTTAAATTTTTCTGTTTTTTATATTTCTTGTCCATTTTGCGTTTTTTTTTTTACTAGTTAACATATTATTTAATTTTAATTATTATATTCTCTTTTTTCAGCATAAACGTGGCGCACGTAAGGCGCGTTTTTTGCTGCGCAACAAACGCACATCCCATCTGCTGGATGAGCAAGTGTGTCAATTTTTTGAACATCATCGCAGCAATACTGGCATTTCCGCCAGCTCAGTGGATGCTAACCCGGAGCAACCTAGCAGCAATAGCAATACAACAACCAATGCCAATAATAATAACAACAATAGCTGGAGCAAACGCAGCACGGAACGTTTAGGCGCTGCACAAGCAGGACTGGCTGAGCAATATGCATTTAATGATCGCGATGAGATTACCACAATAGCCAGCAATGGCCGCTGTTTTGTGATAACAAAGAATCTATTACTAAAATACGATGCAGTGCGTCGTGCCAAGAGAGTAAGTAACGATAATATAACCTTTTGATACATGGAAACTAAACAAATACTTTTGCCTTTCCAGAGTCATTGTCGTGTCACGCAGGCGAAAAACACGCGCTTTCAAACCTATGTCAATAAATGGCTGCAACAACATGTCAGCGAACAGTTGCAACAACATTGCAACGACTGGCTGATGGGCAAAACTTCGGAGCAAATAAATGCCACCGGCTGGGGTAGCACCTGCAAAACCAAATTGTTGCCACAAAAGGATACGTCCAAAACGCCGTATCGCATCTATAATCGCTACAAAGTGCTGTATGCCAACAATATTGTAAATGCCACACCCAGCACACCTGCAGCAGCCACAGCAACAACTACATCAGCAGCAGCAGCTACATCAGGCTCCATCGCCGTCGCCGCCACACCAAGTACCGCCATAGCCGGCACCGTAACAGCAGCCACCTCAACGAACCTAATTGTGGGCAATGCCAGCAGCATTTTGGCTGGAGATGCTGCCACAACGCAACAACATTGCAATAGCGCGGCGGCTGCTACAGGCACAACTGCGGAAGCACTGCAGCAAGTGCGACCTATGGAAAGCTAACCTATAGTTAGATAGCTAGACTCGTTTTTTTATAATCCATTGACGTGAAGCACAGCTAAATAAAGGCCTCCCCCCTTTTCATAATGTACAAAAGTCATTTAACTCATAAGCTACCGTATTTTGATCCCAATTAGAATTTTAGTAGTTATAAATATATATAAATATACATATAGCTATAAACATAAGTTTTATGTGTTTAAGAGTAATGCTCCAAAAGGTGGTACTAAACCATTATCTCTGTGTAGTTGTGAGACAATTGAATCGACATATGGCTGGGCTAATCGAGCAGCAGCATAGTATTTAAAAAAAAAAAACAAAAAACAAAAGGAAATGAATGAAAAACTAATTAAGCGCAAACATTAATAAAAAAAACTACGTATTTTTACAAAGCAAAACACACCTTGTACAATTCCTTGTGAATATTTTTAATTATATATAATAGTTATTAAGTTGTAATTTAAATTGTATAAAAGTAATGAAAATTATTAAAAAAAAACGTTTATCAAAATGAATCTAAACAAGCTTGAATTTTTTATGGATTTAAAAACAAATGCAGAAACAAATACCAACAAGTAAATATAACAATTTCTCGTATACATTTTTGAGAACGTCACAGACAAAAATATTTTTGATAACTATAAATCTTAAGCGCTTTAAATATAATTTTTAAATTTTGCCTTAAGGCATTATTATCGTGGTTGTATATTAAATATAATTTAATATGTATTGGCAGACCAAAGTTTAAAGCTTGGATTCAAATCCATTACAAGTAGTCTTGGTTTCTGCTCCTAATATCTGACTTTTACAATATCGGAAAAATACATTTTTTGGGTACATAAAATTATTCAAGATAAAAAGTTTTTTAAACAAATACATATTATAAAAGATACTTTAAACTTAAAAAAAATAAAATAAGCCCTTGATGGTAGATAAATATAGACGCTAGCCTAGTTGGGCGTCGGTTATGCTCGAAATGAAATATATATATCATTTCCTTTATCTCCTATTGGAGCATAGGGCGTCTCAAAATGAAAGACAGCTTAAAATTGCAATAACCTAGATCCGCGCATGGGAGATTCATTGAGGCTTTTGAATCAGCAGATTAATGCAAATTTTGAGCTCTATGCTTCTCTTTACAAATCCTCATTGCTCATATTAAATATTTCGATTGTAAAATGTTATCACTTATAGAGGAAATCCCTGCGCGTAATAATGCCAGCAATGCGATTCTCGTTGTTAATAACCAGCAAGTGACGTAAGCCCAGCGCACGAAAAACGTTGAAAATCTTAGGAACCGAGTCGTGCTGTTAAAAAAATTACAATATAGATTAGCGAAACAAATTAAAGAGTGTAATCTATACGCACCGCATTGACGCGCACCGGTGAGGAATTCATAAACATTTCCAAGTCAACTGTATAAGTTATTTTGTCATCCAGTTTTCTTACGCTCTGAAATTAAATTATTATAAGTATTGAATTAAAAACCTCTCATAGCTAAACCTACCTCAATAGATGGATAACGTGGATACACATCTCTAAAGGTCTGTATGGACGTTTCGTTAAACCATAGACGCTTGTTTTCCACATAAAGCGATTTCAGCAAAATGACGATTAGCTGCGAACGCAAGATGATGCCACAAACGCGTCCCTCAGAGCGCTGATCCTGCAAGCAAAATACAAATTAACTAAAGATTGTTTACTTGACGCACTATATACAAACATTGGCCACATCATCGACCACTGGAAATCCATTATGGTTGCAGCTCATTAGCATATTATAGATATAGTGCGCACTGTCTCTTAACTTAATGCATATCACCGGCCTGCTCATAATTGCGCAAGCATTTAGTCCTTTGTACTGTGGCAGCGGCTCCCAAGGCAGCATAGGCACATGATTAATCTTAATTTGTGTATCATAAATACCCTCGTTGAAGTAATCGCCCACCCATTTGGCGCTGATCAATGTTAGAATAAGTGGAAAGAAAAACGAAGTTTCTATGCCAGTTGTCTCCATCAGTATGACTGATAAACTAATGGTCATACGCAGCACGCCACCAAGATTAGCAGCGGCACCGAGCAAAGCATATTTGCCAGGATGCAAAAAGGTCTATAAACAAAAAGTTACATAAATAACAAGTTGCAACTTGGTGATATCGATACAACTTACGGCAGCAGGAAATATGTAGAAAAGCAACATGGCAACCAGGCGACCCCAAGCGGCGCCCACCAAAGCAGTGGGTATAAAAACGCCAAGTGATACGTTGAGTCCAAAGGTAGCGCAGGAGAGCACGTAATAAACCAAGGTGAACAAGGTTAATGTAAGTATTTGATGTGAACCTGAAAAATAGCATATTAATATATAATCCCAATAGAGATATAGAAACTTACCTGGTGGATCATGAAATAGCGAACGAACTGTTGCTTCCGGAGTTTGAAACCAAAGAGCCGCTACAGCATTGTACTCATTATCCTCACAGAATAGCTGCACTGGATGTTGCGTTGGATCATTACCCAATGGACGACAGTCGTTAATAAAATAAATCATGGCGCAGGCCAAAGTAACACCCAATATGGCCACCAGCGCAGCCTCAAAAACCTTAGTCACATTCCATTGTACGAAGCGTTTGCGAAAACGATTTATTCTAGTGTTCAACGAATTCCAAACTGCACCAAGCAGACCGCCAGAGATGCCCAGCAACAAAAATATGGGCAACTCAAAATAATCAAAAGTCAAGGGCTCTTCGAACTGGCCCAAATTGAAAAGACCGGTAAAGGTAAATTTTTGAAGACCATGATATGCCGATAGCACAATGTTCAATGTAAAAGAACTAATGATGGAGGCGACCAAAGTACGCCATATGAGATTCTGATTCCAAAAGCTGGCCGCTTCCTCCAGCGAAAACAGCATGCCGCCAATGGGCGCACCAAAAGCAGCTGAAACACCTGCCGCTGCGCCGCCCAAAACAAAATCACGTTTCTCATGATCGTCGCGAAAAGCTTTAAAGATGTGAAAGTCTTTAATGAATGTTGTGCTTTTACCCTGTGAAATGCCAGCTGCTACAACCGCGCCGGCATGTATCATTGGACCTTCTTTGCCACCAGCTAAGCCGCCTACAACAGAGGTTATAACACCAACGGCTTTGATTGCCAGCGTTTTGATGCGCACTATGCGAGGAATCTTAACACCGTTTAGATAACACTTCACCTGTGGTATGCCACTGCCAGCTGTTATGGGTTCCATATATGTGACCATGGCAGAACCAATAAGAACCGGAATTACGCTCATTGCTAGCCAGTAGAGGTATGGCAGCACAAGATCCGTGCCAGGTCTAGTGTTTGTTGGCACATTGTGATCCACAGCTGGAATGTTATATATAGAGTTAAGTAAAGTGCTTAGTAACTATACATATATGTACGTCAGCTTACATTTTACGAGCACGCTGTACTTAACTTCCGATAGCGCTTCGATGACTATGTCAATTGTGCACGCAATAAGCGCTGTCAAAATACCAATCTGTATAAATATAAACCAGCGTATGATATCTTTGCGCGGGGAGAAACGCTCACTTATGCGTTTACGCTGTTCCGCTTGGAAAAGTTGATTCTCACAAACTTCATAGTCCAGGCTCTGTAAGTAGCGGAGTTTAGTGAAGTTTTATCAGCAATATAGTAAACAATGCTACCCACCTCGTAGTTGGAGTGTTCTGCTGCTCTACGTCTGCGCAAATGAAAGACGGGTTCAGTTTGTTGCTGATCATTGTTAACGCCTTCCGTCTGGAATAATACAACAGTAATGTATGTGTACATGTGGAAAATTTAATATCGCTTATTACGATAAGCGCTGGCGCTAGTACATAATTACGATGAATCATAAACACTTGTCTTTGTTGCAAATCACTTACATTGTTGGCTAATTGCGTATCATTTATTGGTATTAAGGACTCTATATCGTCATCCACATTTTCAATATTCTGCTCTCTTGCTGCTGTGGAAGTAGAGGGGAGTCCCAAATTTCCAATTGGGCTAGCCGCTGCTGCCTGTTGCAACTTTGGCTGCTGCTCGGCTTCATCTTCGCTAGTGCTTGTGGCGTCTGTTACGTTAATCAGCAAATTTTTGTCAGGTTTACGTTTATTGCGCTTCATTTTTAATTTTAACACAAATTAAACGAAAAACAATACAAAAAAGTGCAATAAGACAAAGCTGCAACTAATTATTGCCGATAAGCCTGCTTTTGCATACCGATAGTTGGGCAAACTAAAAATCTATCGATAACCAATAGCAATTTTAATCAACTGCGTTTTGTTTACTTTTTTGCAAACAAAGCAACATAACCACAGATTCAACGCGCCATTTTAAAATCTATATGTAATAAAAATTAAAACACATTTACGTTTAACTATTTATTTAAACGTTGATATGTTTTTAACTTTCTTTTTTAACAGTATAAATTGTAACAAATTTAAATTAAACGTCGAAACTAAAGTTAGGATGCAAAAACTTAAACTTGGCTGCCTCTAGCTTTAAGCGGCGATGTTCTATGAGATTACGTGTATTGAGCTCCTGTTTAATACCGCTTAAGGTATTGTCAATGCGAAAAAGAATTTCACGCGATGTGCCAGCATTACAAATTAAATTTTCCTGTGCTAATGGCGCTTGTACTTCTTCCATGGAATTATTCGATGTAGCGCTATTATCGCGCGTTACGTTGCTGTTAGTGCTAAGATCAATTGCCTGCGGTTCTGGCTCAGCCATGGATGTATTTTGCTCGGGCTTGATCAGGCTTAAGGTTAAAAAGCGCGGAATAGTAACCATGGGACGTAGATTTGCGTGCTCGTAGCTTTGTGCCATTGTGCCAACACCTGCAGTATTTTCGTTGGGCATCAATAAAACTTCATGCAAGTTCAGATTGGAGAACTAAAATATTGTCATAAAACTCATTAAAAATAAATTTTATTTGGAAAATAATAACTTACATTATTGTTATTGTTGTTGGGCAAAATCTGAGTTTGTGTCGCGGTTTCGCGCGATGTATCGCAGAACGAAGGAGACTAGAAAGAAAGGCGCAAAAATATCATCAATAGATACAAACACATACATATATAAGCATATTTGCATATTCGCAATATGCATATACAGCACTAACCATTTGAATAGTACACTTTGTTTTGTTTTAGGTTTACGATTGAAAAAAAAGGTAACTGATTAAAATGTGTATTATTTTTATAAGTTTACAGTAAATAAAGCACACTTTGTGACTTACTTTTTAGTTTAAACTTGTAACTCTAAGTTGATGTAATCAAATGCTTGTTCTAATGTATCTGTGCGTATAAATAATCCACTTCAGCTAAAAGTTACAAAACTTTTCCTTTGCGCCCCTGCCTAGTTTTGCATTTATGGTTATTGGTTTCATAAATATATTTTTGTAAATTTTCTGAACAGAAAATGATAATTTTTTGTCGCTTTACGCAAATTTTTTAAAACATACAACGCAAATGTTCTTTTAAGTAACAAATTTTTTAATTTAGTTTTATTCAAGTGTCGAGCAGTGTAAGCACTAACCATTTGAATAGTACACTTGCTTTTGTTTTACAAATGTAATGAAGCTAACTGAATGAAATATTGTTTTTAATTTTTATATGTTGACAGCAAACAAAGCACACTTTTTGGCTAAATAAAACATTTAAACTTCCTAAAACGTTTTCGAATGTATCTGTGCTTATAATTATTCCACTTGGTGATAAAATTTACTAAACTTTTCCTTTGTGTGCTGGCCTAGTTGGGCATTTATGCCATTGGTTTTATAAATATGTTTTTTTAAATTTTGACCAAGAGAAAATGATAATTTCTTGTATCATTTTTTAAAGATACAACGCAAATGTTCTTTTAAGTAGCAAATTTTTTAATCTAGTTTTATTCAATTGACGAGCAGTGTAATAATACGCAATTTCTGCACGCACACACCTGCAATACATACACGAGCAAAAATCCTAACGGTAAACTACACACACACATATATAAAGCGCTTGACATGCTATTTGTTTCTCTTGCACTTACGCTGCCCATAGCTGCTGCTTCTTCCTGTTCGTGGTACTCCTGCTTGTGTCTTTGAAACACCGTTTTAATTTTTAGCTCATGATTTTCTTCACAATTTGTTGTTGATGCATTAGAAGTATCAACTGCAGCCATATCTTCGCTCAGCGAATTTGTCTCCCGTTTACCTCTTTTGCAAAAGCGATTTTTTAATACACGATCACGGCGCTCCACCAGAGCTGCGACTTTCATTTCATGCAAACGGCCCAGCAAAGATGCATGACGGCGCTGCAAAAAAAAGTGGACGCACGTACTCAAGTACATAAGCCTCCGGCTGTATCTAATTTTGCACGTATTTACCTTTATATGCATATGAAAATTGCCGGTGGAACGCACGCTACCACGATAAATACGATCCGGTGGGCAATTGCAGCATTTCACAGTCACATTGTCTCCGTTTTGGCTTTCAATTTGATAAAGCTCACCATTTAGAATATACGGTATATGCTGCCTAGTTACATCCTTTACGCTATCATCGTTTTTTAATAAATTATTTGTTAATGCCGGCACGGTGGTTTTAATTTCATCTGCCATGTTTAAAACATAAAACTCCAAGGAACGCTGCGCTTTTTAACCTTATTCTACTACGCGCAAGTTTTTTTTGAGCGGAGATACATGCAAACGTTCCGTGTGCATCTGTAAGAACAAACCGCAAAAGCAGAGCAAGAAACGAATTTGGCAACAACAAAATAGCGGCAAAGTAGTCGTTTTTAAATACTACGCAGCGCGGGAGGTACTCGATATTTTTATTTTTTCACCAAGTTGGCAGCGCGATAACTTTGGTCGACACATGTGAAACAACTTTGGCTGCACATGCAGTAAAATTTATAAACAATGAGCGCGGAATTAATAAACCCCGTCAAGCCAAATATATTAATTACGGGTAAGTTTAAAGCTAAAATATATTAAACATAAAACATATATATAATTAACGCTTATAGGCACACCCGGCGCCGGCAAATCGTATTTATGTGAGCGTTTGGCCGCCCAATTAAAATTCGACTGGCTGGATTGCTCTAAATTAGCCAAGGAGCATAATTTCATAGAAGAATATGATGCAGAGTATGATTGTCCCATACTCGATGAAGATAAGGTATGTTTAACTTGTCATACACGTGTTTGCTTTACTTTTAATATATTCAATTAAACGCACAGCTCATGGATTATTTGGAACCGCTTATGGCCAAGGGCGGCAACATAATCGAATATCACGGCTGTGATTTCTTTCCCGAACGTTGGTTTGAAGCCGTTTTTGTTGTTACCTGCCATAATACAACGCTCTACGATAGACTCAAGGAGCGTAACTACAATGAAAAGAAACTTAAATCAAACATTGAATGTGAAATCTTTGGTACCATCTTGGAAGAAGCTCGTGAATCCTATAAGCCTGATATTGTTTATGAATTAAGCGGCGAAACAAAGGCTGATGCTGACAAAAGCCTGAAAACTGTTAAAAATTGGTACAGCATGTGGAAACGTAAATAAATACGCATAAACTGCGTTGGTTTTTTGATAATTTTATGAAACTTTGTGTTGGTCAAACGTGCAGCAAAAGGCAAAGCTGGCTTTTGAAGCATCTGTTTTGGAGCATTTGTTGGAAAAGAGTGTGCTTAATGGAACATTCTAGGAGGGATATGGATGTTCAAAGTGAGTCATCTTTTTGATTTATATATCTAAGGTGCATTAAAGAGTAAAGTGAACACCAATTTTGATTGTGTTTATATACTCTGTTGTAAGGTTTTGCATATATGAAACTCGACGTTGTTCCGTCTTGCAATAGCCATTATTCTATGTATTTATGGCCAAAATGATCTGTACCTTTAAAACATACCAAATGATGAACGAGTAAGGTAAGGAGTACCAGTAGGCGGTATGCCAGTATGCCTGTCTATTATTATATGTTGTATTGTGGCATCCGTTTGAGAGCTGCATGATCCAAACTTCAGCAGCTGCCAGTAGCTCGACTAGCTCGTGAATCTACTCCATAACTCTCTATATGAATTACTTTTATCATTTATGTTTAGTGTGCTCCTCGAGCTTGACCTGTCTTGGTGTTTTTCATTTAAATATGTATTGTACATAAGTTCTGTACTTTTTATTTTCTTTCAATCTCAACAATAACATCGATAATTATATTTAATCCTAACATGTCGATATGATCGGCTAATAAACCGTCTTGGTTTACTTAAATCTAATTATGTACTTCTAAACGCGCGTCATTTTGAATCTCAGTGGTCCTTCTGGCGCATACATAAACGTGACTGCATAGTCCAGTGGCTTGTGCTTAAATTCTAGTGTATAATTTCTTAAGAGTTTCGCCAAAAGTATTTGCATTTCCAGATCGGCAAAACGTCGACCCAGGCACATGCGTGCGCCATAGCCATAAGGCAGCGAAGCAAACGGATGCAATTTGCCCTCAAAGCCACCTTGATGCGGCTTCAGCCAGCGCTCTGGCTTAAAGCTGGCAGCATCTGTTACATATTGCTCCATATTGCCAGTGACTATGGTGGGAAAAACAGCTTGTATGCCCTTGGGCACCCGATAGCCACAAATGACGCTATCCTCCATCAGGGTGCGTCCATTGCCTATGACTGTGCTATACATGCGAAAGACCTCCTTTATAAAAGCCTTGAGCTGATGCATTTGATCCAGCAAAGGTATGGTTAGAGGTGTGTTTGGATCAGGCAGTAAACGTTTTAGTTCCTCGTGCACTTTCTGCTGTTCCTCGGGTCGCGTGGCCAGCTGATAGAGCATTGAACAAACGGCCATGGATATCTATAAAGAGTTAGGTACATTAGGCATGCCTCTTAGTTTATATACAACACTACCTACCGTATCTATGCCCACTAGTATCAAATCCAGCGCCATTATGGTAGCAATTTTTTCATCCTTCTCTGACATAATCACCTTTTCAAGCAGCGAGGGTTCTCCGACCTGCTGACTTGGGCCCTGGGTCTTTAAACGCTCTGTGGCGCTTTGTATGTACTTCATGCAAACGCTGTGGAGCATTTATCTTTAAGTATTGAGCTGCTTTTTCTGATATGGAACCTACCTCACAAAGAAATTCATATTGTTTACATAGCGTGTCCACAGAGGCGTGGGAAAGTAACGCCAATAGGGCGCCTTCAATTCCAAGGTGGCCACATTGCGTAAGGCGTATTTTGCCGCATTAATAATTTGCTGTGGCTCAGAGTCAGGCTTAAGATTCGGTTCCAGACAGCCTAGACGCGCATCCAAGGCCACTCGACCAATGCCTAAATATTGGTGTGAAATATACATTAGTATGAGGGGATAAAGATTTGTTCCGGTTTATGGGACAGATTGTGTTTTTAACACTTTCGATAATATATGAGAAACAGTTTGTTTTGTAGAGAATTAGAATCCAATTAGAATCGATTGCGTTATTTGAGGCGATAATTAGTGATGGTACTGGATTTGGATTTAGTTGGATAACAAAAGTGAAAACAGACATTGCAAATGAAATTGGATTTTATTTGTTTTTGTTTAATTTAATTTCGTAGCATTTTATTATATTTATATATTTTTGGATCAGAATGTAAATTCTCCAAAAACAGTAATTCCTCCAGGAATCTCATATAACCTCAATACACATTCAACAAAATATGGGAAGCAGTTTGTTTTGTAGAGAATTCCTGTATAATAACACTGTCCTACAAAATTGAAAAAAATCAAAGAACTTCTCAAGTGACCTAGTGTACGTTGTAGGTCTTGACGAGTAGATCACGATAGTGTTTTTCAAAATTGTCTAACACTCCAAAATCGGAAGTTATCGCTTAAAAACCGTTTTTCGGGTACTGCGATCACTCCCACTATCACAACGTCGCCATTTTTCAACCGATTTTCGATTGCTTTACGGCTTTGGAAAGAAGAAGATTCAAGATGATTTTAAGATGATATATACTTGTTATACTTTATACAAAGCAACTACGAGATTTTTTAAAAGTTATCTAAGATTTACACTTTTTTTATTCGATTTTCACACTTTGAAGTCATTTTTATATAACACTTTGTTAAAACACCTTTACTTTTTTACATTTAATCTTAAAGAAATATCAATGCCGAGTAAGAAAAGTCATGGTTTATTAACATCGGTCGATAAATTTTTAAGTTACAACGCTTATTGTAAACAAGAAAATTAAATTTCCATCGACAAAAAAAATGTTTTAGATGGACTAATTCGTTTGTTCATGAAGATATCGTAACCAAATTTGGAATATTGCTTAAGAACAATAAAAAACTTACAAGTGCCAAATTTGGTCGCAATATTTTAAAAAACAAACGAAATACAACAAATTTGGTTAAAAAATCGATTTTTTGACCGATCGTTCCTATGGGAGCTATATGATATAGTCAACCGATTTTGTTGAAATTTGGCACATTGCTTAAGTGCTCTAAAAATTTCAAAACGCCGGTTGAAAAATGGCGACGTTGTGATAGTGGGAGTGATCGCAGTACCCGAAAAACGGTTTTTAAGCGATAACTTCCGATTTTGGGGGTGTTAGACAATTTTGAAACACACTATCGTGATCTACTCGTCAAGACCTACAACGTACACTAGGTCGCTTGAAAAGTTCTAAATCACTGTTGGACAGTGTAATCTTAAACCTTTTGGTTGTGTATGAAAGTTCCCAAAAACACTAATTCGTCTGACATAACCTCAAAAAGCATCAAAACACTTTTTTTCAGAGCCGTAGAAACGTTTAAACGCATTTGGAACCGCTGGATACGAATCCAATGTCCAAGATATTCCACCACACTTCTAAAGATAACCTCCAAAATAACTTGTTTTAGAGGGCTGGGTTTTTTTTTTTGGAACTCGCATTCGGATGCAGCGATTGTAAAAGCGTCTGCACTCCAAAGTTGAACTAGCTAAACTTACACTCCAATGACCATTTGTGTATCTCGTTATCAAAATCTGCAGGCAGTTCCTCATTCTCATCTAGCAGCTGTTCGCAGCGTTCTAGAAAATCCTGTGTAATAACTTCGAGCGGTTGCAGGTAACGTCTTACGGTGGACAACTGCAGTACTGGTTTCTGCACACGCGAGCGGAACTGACGCCAAGGTTCCCCGTGCCTTTAAAAGTAGTTACCAACGGAAATTATATTATTTTTTATTATAATACTAAGGAAATGGTTACTCACACTCCGACTACTCCGCCAAGTTCACCGAAAAAGTCTTTACGCACAACGCTTTTGTATTTTACTAGGCTAGGCATGGAGGGTCTGAAAGGCGTCGGTCCTTCACTGCGATAGCACTGCAATTAAAGGTTTATTATAGTAATGGATACCTAGAATATGTTGACATTCGTAGTTTTATGTTCTGAGCTAACATTGAGTAATTTTGTATTCGTAATTGCTAGCATTATGAATTATGCGTCTTAAATCTTTTGCAAATTGTTATAATACCTTCGTGGTTCGCTGGCTTCCGGAGTCAGCCAGCTGGAACATTGTCTCAGATATAAACATGTGTTTAAATTTGTAATCGACTGATACTTTAACTAACAACTTGGACAATGCTCATATAGAAGTGTGTACACCCACAAAAATTTATATTCTCGACAAGACGATGACATGCACTTAATAATATGTTAAAGTGGGAGTAATTTTGTGAATTTTAAATTATCGGATACCTAATTACATAGTAATTCCTTCATTTAACAAACAGTTGACTAGGGAAGTTGCTTTATTGTGCCGCCTGTACCTACATCCAGGCCTGACGACAGCGCCCGAAGTTCTCTAAGTTTTCCGTAGATTTAAAAACCACATTCACTCGTTTTTTAGTTCTTTCCAGAAGTTAAAGAAAATATGAAAATCTCACATTGATTTGGAACAATACATTATTTTATGTTTTTAGGCTCTGTGAATTATTACCACCTTCCCCTACATTTCTCTCAACGGCCCTGTTCGTATCAGGAATACAAATATTAGCGCAGCGAGTAGTTGTTTGAAATGAGACGTTGAGTCAATTAGCCGATTTAAATTTTGGTGAACATTAAGATCAAAACGGCAAAGGAAACTAAGAATTTTAGTTCGCGTTTTATCTTATCCCGGGATTTTCATCACTATTTTTTTTTTAAGTGTTTATTCTTTGTAATATTTTCGGGAGCGAATAGCAGTTTCGGGCTTATGTCGAACTTTGTGAAGAAGTTCGAAAGTTTCCTTTAACAAATGCTAAAATCGTTTCCCACGCCGCCCCATCCCACAAACGTCTGCGGTATCCAGGGCTCTCATTTTTTCCTAATTTATAGTTAACATTATTAAAATCTTTTCATTGAAATTTCTAACATTTTTGAATTATTGGAATATCCACATAAAAGTTATCCTATGCCCCACTGAGAGTCAAGGAAAGCAGAAGAAGAAAAACGTAAAAGATGCGTTTAACAAAAATAATCGTAAAAGTTTTCGTACAACTAAAAAAAATTTGAATGTGGCCTAAAAGGGCCACATGACCTAATATTTGCAACCCCGTCCTCAGTGACTAACCGTATTATATGCGAAGACCCCCATCATAATTGCCACGATGTCATTCGTAAGTCCTAGCAATGGTAAAAAAATCTAAAAAAAATTGGGAAATTTAGGGAAAACCCAATTAGTCGTAATTTAGATACGGCCCCTAATCGTATGACGAGTTAGCAGGCCTGTTGACAGTTGCGTAGCACCAGAAGTATTGCTAAAGGCACCAAAAGGACAATTACTTCTCTTAAAATTTTGTATTTAAAAAATGTTCTTTCAATGTTTTGAAACAATGCATTTTCTGTGCAATTTCTAATTAATTTCTTTAACTATCTAATTTTTTTTGTCTAAAAATTCATAATTTTGTTTTTAAACTTGGAAAAATTTTCCAACGCATTTTCTTTATTGACAATCCTACTCACCTTTTCAATTTCATCGGCATCATAGATAAAAAGCAGATCTGGTCTTCCAATTAATCCGCTGAAACGTACAATACGCCCATAACGCTCATGTAGCAATGAGGAGATTTTTGCCACATCGGATATCGTGTACTGTCCAATAATTGGCATTAGTCTTTAAGGAAAAAGAAAATAAATCATAATAATAAAAAAGGCATAAAAAAGTCATATAAATTGCATTGACTGTTAACCAAACAGATATTTTGTAATAATGTTCTTAATTCTTCAAATAAAAGATGTATACGTTAAGGTCGGGCGTGGACGACTTAGGTATACCCTGTTCCACCAAATTGCAATTAAATCCGGTATGTTGCTCATGAACTCAAAAAAAAAGGGTTGATTGCCAAAATTAATTGTGATTTTTTCATAAATAAGCAAAAGACAGACGAATTTTGCCCCGAAAACGTTTGACCGATCGGTCTTTGGTATACATGCATATTTGGCCCAGGAGAACCCCCTCTTTCAACCTCTCTCGACCTGGATACAGAATATAAAATCAAATCACCAACTCAGTATGCTTTTTCCACAGAGGCGGTAAGGACTGTGGTCTTCTATTGTATAACGAGTTTACCAATAGGGATGATAGAATTTTAATAGCTTACGGTGGCCGTGGATGAGTTTATGACATCTCATGTCAGTTGCTTTCAGTAAGGTACTTGTCAAAATTGCCTTTCGTGCAAAATATGGTTATGTTTCGGCTTCTTCTTACTAGGATTACGCCGTATAATTAATAATTTGGAAAGTGAATTTACTTTGTATGATAGTAAAGCACCAGAAAGACTCCGCCAATGATAATATATCGGCCCTACGGCGCTGTACTCCAGTGGGAGACATAGGAAATAATGATTATAATGACATCCGATTATTGGACCGTACATCTTTAAAAATGAAGAAGTGCGCAGCGTAATTGTGAATGGATGAGCGCTATCATGCTATGTTGTTTGGATTTTTTTTCAGAAATTTTATGATATTGAGACTGACGATATTTACTTTCAAGAAGACGGTACACAGCAAACGCTATTATATTGCTTATTGCGATCAAAACTTCGTGAGTCATTATTTCCGCGAAATGGACCTAACAATTGGCCGCCAAGATCATTTGATTAAACGCCACTGAATTACATTTTGTTAGGCCTTGTTAAATCTAAAGTTTATATCAAAAAACCCAAGAATCGCGATAATTTGAAAGTCAACATTCGAGCCATTGAAGCTCTAACAGCCGATGTGGTACACAGCGTCATCGAAAGTTAGTCTGATCGAATTTTCCAGTGCACCAAGAGTCAAGGTGGTAATTTGAATCCAATAATTGACCAAAATTACCGTGTTTTATTTCAATTTTAAATAATATAGTTTTTATAGGTAAACCCTTTATTACTATGCTGCGATTATTTTCGATATACTTTGTCCCACTTTGTTCTCTCAAAAATAAAATCGATATTGACACTATCGGTATCGACTTTTGACGATTTTTAAAAAAAAAATTAAACAAAATGGAGGCGTTTGCTCGACAAAGATATCAAAACTTCCCAATGTTTAAAATAAATTGTGATAGTGATATAAAATGAAACTAAGAAAGATGTATATTTTTTTTAATTATATTTTTTTGGCATAGGTTATTGCAGCGGCTGGGACGTAGTGGTTCATTTTCCATACTATGTTCGCTCTGGTATTTTTTGAATCGCAAGCGCAATAAAGAAAACGAAATTTATCTCGATGCCGATACTAAGCAAATTGGTATTGAATTGGCGATTAATCAAGAACCAAAGTAACGGTATTGAATATTCCGTATCGACTTAGACACTGAGGGACAGCCAAACAAAGAAACAGACATTTTGTATATAATTTCTTAATTTCTTTTGCGGTAACCCTTTTAGATTTTTTGGATGTCACCTTTAGTCCGGTCAAATTAGACCAAAAAAGAAGGGTAAAGGTACATAAATTAACAGCAAGCTGAAAGTTGGTGTAATTGTTTAAAACATAGTTAAAAATAATATCTGAAAGTTCCCCATCATTCCGAGGTGTGCTAAAATTTTTATTCGAGGTCAAAGGTCAAAAATCTTGAATAAAATTGGTTTTTCGCGGTTTTCAGCAAAACGGTAAGTTTTATCATAAAATTATCTGAGACATAATTGTAGATCATAGAATTCTCTAAAAAAAATGTACTAATACTTTTTTTTCTTAGATCCACCGTTTCTGAGATATAGCGAGTCAAATAATTGTAAAAGTTGTAATCGTCATAATATGCACACGTTTCCACGCCACCTATGAGGTAGTGTACTTAGCGCGTTTTCTTTAACGTGGTTTCCCCAGTAAGCCTATTAGGACGCATTTTTCCATTCCCCATAAAACCATACAACATCAGTTTTTTCGAGGAAAGATACCGTTTCAGTCCCATATGCAAAATCTTGGACACTTATTTTACTGTAACCTACTACACCATCGTTTTGATAGATCTGTATGGGCACATGAGCTTTTGCCTTGAAATCTTTAGCTGAAAGAGCTTCTTTTATTCGTGGCATCGGTTCTTCCAGTAAAACCGATTGTTTTGGGATAACAATTTCAATAATACCCATTATGTGGAGCGTGTTATTACCGTCTAAGATATTGACATTGATATCAGCATTGTCTGCAACGTATTTAAGAAGTGTTCCACTTTCTGGCGGTAAAACATGAGGAGGACGATGTAAAACTGCTGCTGCTTCGTACATTATTGTATTATTATAAGATACACACAAGCCAAAGGACGAAAAAATTTGTATGAGGCGTTCAGAGCCGAATCGTCGATGAAAAAAAACTGCGAGGCCTAATTGTAATTTAGACTTAAAAGACCTTGGTCGAACAGCAGTCACAATACTATGGCAAATATTTGTGCATATTAATTTGAAATGATCTAAATTCCATCGTTTATTCTTTAAAATCACTCGTTCCGTGAAATATGTCAACGACTCTAGAATTTCATTGTTTAAATCTTCAAACATGCGACCTGGTGGAGGGTAGTTAGAATTATCAAACACTGCGGCTTGAATATCTTCGCGAATTACAGCCGCTGCTGCTTCTAGAATTCTGAATCGTTTTTCTTTTATATTCATTTTTTTTTCGTACCAAGCTTTATTCAAAATATCATGACGATTGTCTTTTAAGCATATAAATGTTGATGCTCCCGATTTTTCTGTGATAATAAGTTTATCCGCATACTTAATTTTTAGTCGCATCTTTATCGTCCTATTATCCAAAGTTGTAGTTTTGCAAAAATTACTTAGTTCATTTAAAGTGAACTGACAGTCATCGCTGTTTTCAATGTAAATATTTCATCCATTGTCAGATTCATAGGTTCGTCTTGAGGACGACCAACTTTACCCCCAGAGTAAGGTTTCAAGAAAGAAACCTGGCAATCTCGATGATACTTAGCTTCAGCAGCAACCAAATCATATTCATATTCGTTTCGAGCAATAACGGCTTTCGCTGTGGCATCGGAACGAGCCCGAGCTACTTCCAAAATTGACTCTTTAAAATCAAGAGTACTTACTTGGCTAATTCGACGGCGAGAATCTACGGATTTTTTTCTCTCATTCTCTTCATTGAATTCCTTGCCGCAAAATAAGCATAGATTTGTAAAACAAAAAGCTGAATCACTTCACTACTGGCTTCATGCTCTTCGCGTTGTCTTTTAGCTGCAGCAAGTACACTACCTCATTGGTGGCGTGGAAACGTGTGCATATTATGACGATTACAACTTTTACAATTATTTGACTCGCTATATCTCAGAAACGGTAGATCTAAGAAAAAAAAGTATTAGTACTTTTTTTATAGAGAATTCTATGATCTACAATTATGTCTCAGATAATTTTATGATAAAACTTACCGTTTTGCTGAAAATCGCGAAAAACCAATTTTATTCAAGATTTTTGACCTTTGACCTCGAATAAAAATTTTAGCACACCTCGGAAGGATGGGGAACTTTCAGATATTATTTTTAACTATGTTTTAAACAATTACACCAACTTTCAGCTTGCTGTTAATTTATGTAACTTCAAATGTCTAATTTGACCG